>PVIH01001687.1:41325-88664 GCA_004025045.1 Sigmodon hispidus | reverse complement strand
CTAAGCAGGAACATTGAAATCTGTGAGAACATCCTTGGTCCTCAGAAATCCTGTGTGCAGAGACTGGAAAGGTGACTTAAAGCTTAGAAGCACTTGTTGCTCGTGTAGAGGACCTGGGTTCTGTTCCAGCACCTACCTATTGGTTCACAGCCATTCTTAAAGTCATGAGGTGGGGCAGCCAGGCACCTTCTGAGCCTAGAAAAGCCAGAGCAGCTAAGTCTGAGCCCAAGGTATTATCTAGGATCTACGTGTTTCCTTTTGCTTCCAAAGCCGCTTACTGAGCATTCTGTTAGGAGGGGCAGGATCCAGATGCGGTTTTCAGAGGTGGGCCTGCTGTCTGTCGCTGCTTATGCCGCCAGATGTTCCCCCTGGCTGGTGTGTCCCCACCTTCTTCCTCCACTTCAGAACATTACTTAGGGGGCTGGAGAGATGGCTCAGCAGTTAAGAGCACTGACTGTTCTTCCAGAGGACCTGAGTTCGATTTCCAGCATCCACATGGCAGCTAACAACTGTCTGTAGTTCCAGTTTCAGGCAAATACCAAGGCAAATAAATAAATAAAAGTTGCTTAAAAAAAATTACTTAACACTTACAGACTCAGGGTACCCTTTGAGGACACTGACATTTCTTATCTTAAAATAGTCTCTAAAAACTTGTTGAGAGTCATATGACATAGAATTAACCATTTACAGTAAGCACTCGGTCCAGTGATTCTTGGTCCAGTTGCCGTAACTGCAGCTCCTTCCTCTCTCTGGCTCCCAGCATCTTCACTCTGAAGAAGTATGTCACACCCACTAACTGCCACCTTAGCTCCCGGGAACCACGGGCCCGCTGACTGTCTCTGGATTTTCTTCTTCTGGAGACACATGTCATGTAACACAGGCCCTTTGACTCTGCCCTCTTTCTCCCACTGCAGCATTTGGGCTCATTCATGTTGCAGCGTGTGTCAGCTCTGCCTTCTCTCTGACCACATTTTCTTCACTGAGCTGTTGATGATCAGCTAGTGAGCAGAGCTCCGCAGCCACTGGGCTTCCCTGCCCTCCTGCTCCTGGCCTTTTACAAATACAACTTCACGTGTCAGCTGCCAAATGGAAGTGATCATCACCTCTGACTTCGTGAAGTTTATTTCCTTTGTATTCCATTGTTTGAATGTTATTTTTGCCCTCAATCCAGATTCCTTTTGAGTCCCTTGGTTAGTCTGCCGCAGCTAAGAAAATGTCTCCAGGTTGAGCATGGTGGCACACGCCTTAAATCCCAGCACTCAAGAAGTAGAAACAGGTGGATCTCTGTGAGTTCAAGGCCAGCCTGGTTCAGATCATCCAAGGCTACATAGTGAGACACTGTTTTTCTTTCTTTTTTTTTTTAAATCTGTAGTCAAAACTGAGAAGAGCTACAACTTTTTAAGACTTTATTCTGAGTTGTCTGAAATTACAAAGTAGTAACTAAAATATTATTTCAGTGGACTCAATAAAGAATTAAATTATTATTCTTGTGGTGTACCATTTATTAGAAGCCAAGGAGGTTAGTGACAGGTGCAATTTCCTCAAGGTACATGCTGTGTCAGCCCCATGGGCATAGGCCCTAAAGCATTGCCTGTCCCTGAGCATTACGTCTTCTCTTTCCTAGGCTGACAATAGCCCTGATTCCAAAATCTACACCTATGATGTTGAAATGGACACAGTAAATGTCTTCAACTTCAAGACTGGACAGATTGGACCGATGCAGACACTGCCCGTTAATGAGCCGGAGACCAACGAGTAAGATCACAGTCTAGAGGATTTTGTGGAAAACAGTCTTTGCCTCCTGTCCAACTCACTAAGTTGAACTTCAGAGCCTTCCAGAAGCTTCTAGTAGTCAAACCACACAGTAAATCAGACACTCAAGCAGCCAGAGTAGATGTAATCTCTTGTTGTCTGTGCTCCAGGCCCAGCTCTGATAAGGAAAAGGGGCTTGTCTTTATAGAGAATATGTTTCTAGAGAAATAAAAAGTAAGTGTCTTTCTGCTGGGAGGGCCGATACAAATATAGGTCCCGCTACAGAAACATGTTCTTGGCCTTCAAGCACTTAGAGTACTTCACTGCATCTGTATTCAGTCCTAGCATGGGAAAGAATGCGAGGTGTGTCTACAGTGAAGTCAGGGCAGAACAAAGACCACAAAGAAGCCACCTTCAGGCCCGCTCCTGGGGCTTCGGGAGAAAGAGGAGCTGGCAACAGGGCTGGATTCAGTAGCTCATTTTTTTCTGTCATCCTTTTTTGTCCTGTTGTGCTGGTTTTGCTAGTTTTGTTGCTTGATTTGATCGATTGTGATGCTGAGGACAGAGCTCTGGACCTGTGTATGCCAAGCAAGTCCAACCACTGAGTTACACCCAACCTGACTTCCCTTTGCTATTTCTAGCAGGTTCCCCTTCGTGACTCAGATCATCCTGCACAGTCTCCCTGAGCCCTGCCTGTCTCCTTGAGCCCTGCCTGTCTCCTTAGATCCTTCTCTGGGGCCATCTTTAATCTGCATGCTCTGCTTTTCATTCCTGCTGACGCCTTACCTCAACAACCCCTTCTGTCTCCACCACCTGTACCACTGACCTCCTGCTCAGAGTATAGGCCTTAACCCTCTCACTCCAGGACTGATACAGCTTCACCCCAATCCCGGTGTCTCTTGGTCTGGGTCCAGGTATAAATCTTTGAAACTAACCTTCTCTTTACTTCCCACTATCACTTCCCTCTTTATTTTATGAAATGTCCTTTAATCTCCTTTTTCCTCTTGACTCTGCCTGATTTCCACGACTTCTCTTTCAGAAATAGGCAACATCCTTCCTGCCTATTCTAAATCTCTTGCTAGGCCAGACTCCTTATAGCACAAAGGAAATAACCTGCGTCTGGTACACCATCATCACATCAGTTCTGCAGAGAGCTGAGCAGGCCATGGCCTGTGAGAACACCACCCGTGCGGCTGCGAGGGTTATATGTTATGAGGGTTATATGTTTTCTGTAGGGGCAGGTCCTGCCTGCACAGCCACCAAGGCCATTGAGGCCAGCCATGCCATACTCTTCCCTGGGTTTACTGTGTTTCTCTAGGGGTGGTACTTAATTCCCCCTTTTTGTGGGTGATGATCCTGCCTTCATCTCTGCCACACTCAGTTACTGTTGAGACCTCCATCCTTTGTCGCCTAGTCCATTGACCTCCCTAATAGAACTTCTTCAAGTTTGGGGCCCCATAAATCATGGTATCTTATAGATGGTTCGGAAGACTAGAGTAGCATTAGACAGTGTCACATAGGCTTAGGGCCTCTGCAGGGCTGCAGTCCAAGCATCAAGCATCATTCTCTGTGTCTCTAAAGCAGACTTCCCAGACCATTTCTCCCAATTTCTCAAAGTCTGCAAGAATATGTTCTGAGGGGTGTGTGATGAAGGGTCGCCCGACGGTGCTCCAGGAGCCACACACTTGACAACACTGTCACCTGCTGGCATCGACTGAGGTGATTCTAAGTGGTATCGGCAGCACCAAAAGCAATATTCTTTTCAGAGTTGGGGATAGATCTTCCTTCCTGTTTCAGGACCCACATCTTTATGCATGAGAGACTAGCGAATTATGTTCCTGTGAACCATTTCTGGGATCAGAGTGAGCCCAGGCTCTTTGTGTGTGAGGCCTTGCAGGAAGCACCTGGAGTCCAGCCACAGGCTGTCGACAAGCAACCCCACATGGAGGACACATGCCACAAGGTACCTATTGTTTGCTGTGTCACGTATTTAGATATATATGGTGAACATTTGTCAGATAGTTTCTTCATGACATACCTTATGGGAGAGTTATTGGAAATTCATTCATGTGAAGTAGAATATCTGCCTCACGTTAGTGTTACTCTGTCATCAAGCTGGTTTTCATAAGCCAATGGTTGACAGGTCCATCTTTTTTGCAGGGGGAGGGAAGTTGAGGCAGGATTTCTCTGTGTATCCCAGGCTGTGCTGGAATTAGCTTTATAGACCAGGCTGGCCTCGAACTCACAGAGATCTGCCTGCCTCTGCCTCCTGAGGGCTAGAACTAAAGGAGTGTGCCACCAGCACCCTGCAGACAGACTCATCTTGAGCCATACTGGAAAGCTGCAGTTTGAGGTGTGTCTGTTGGATGACACCCCTCTCCTTTAATCTACACCATTCTTCCTGGGTAGGTCTGTCCCATGTTACTCTTCTCTGCCTGCAGGCAGTGCTCTTCATAGAGCTCTGTGTAAACTAACCCTTCTTGCCTCAGCACATGCTGAGCTTGGATCTGGGGTGGGCTGTAATCCTCATTCACACCTCAACTGTCCTCAGCCATTGTCCCTGCCTTCCTCTGGGGTTCAACCTCCATGCAGATGTGCTCTTGGCTCCAGAGCAGCACTCACCTGGGAACTGGGACTCTGATGCTTTCCATGGCTTATGTTTTACAAGATATTAGAGCAATGTGTGTACCACTATAATCAGATCAGTGTGTATGCACAACTCCCATGGAAGTCAGCACAGGGAAGCCCAGTGTATAATCTCAGGGCTCATCTTCCTGATAGAGGCATTCTCACAGATGAGAGTCTGCCCCTGAGACCATGTCAAATCAGTACCCTGAGAATACCAGGAGCAAGTCCTGTCCTTGATCCTCAAATGCCAGAGAGATAGAATAGATCCAAGTGGTTTCTGTAGCACTGGAATGAAGGAAACATTGCCAGAGGAATTTTCCAGATGGGCAGTGTGACAGCCCCAGGAAATAATAGACACAGCAAAGATACCTAGTAAGAGGTGAAGGTGTGTCCATGAGGAGGTTGGTGCTGGTCATGTGATCAAGTGTTTCTTTATCATTTCTGTGATGATAAGTTCTAAGTGTTCACCCCACAGTAGTGAGGAGAAGTCCTGTGTCCTCTTTGTTTTTAAGAAGCAGTTGCAGACAGGAAGGTGGTCCTGGCATTTGTTGTGGCTTGTTCTGCTCACATGTGACAGAGACAACAACATTTGGGCTCTCTCTTGTGCCTTCTGTGTTCCTCAAGAGCAGAGAAGAGAAGCTTGTTGTTGCTGTTTGCCAGCATTGTTTTTGTTTGATTTGTATTTGTTTTTGAGGTGGGGTCTCACTATGTAGCTCTAGCTAGACCACAACTCACTATGCAGACCAGGCTGGCCTCTAACTCTGAGACTCACCTGCCTCTGCCTTCTAGGTGTTGGGCTTATCCTGACTCATTGATGATTTTTAAATCTGAGCAAAGAAACCCAAAGGGAGAATTTACAAACAAAACAAAACAAAAACCCAAAGCTCTTGTGAGTTTCCCTCGTGAACTCAGATGGCTTTGAATGGTTACTCACTCCTGTGGTCTGCTGATCACAGACAGGTGAGGTGCAGTCACGTGAAAAATGCCTTTATTCTTGAAAGGGGTAAATCAGAAGCTTGGGAAGCCCTGGAGAAATGACGTCATGACTGCACACCCTGAAAAGAAATTGAGAAGAAAATAGAAAATTCTATTGCTAAATTGAAAACTAAGTAACAGGGCTGGAGAGATGGCTCAGCGGTTAAGAGCACCGTCTGCTCTTCCAGAGGACCCGGGTTCGATTCCCAGCACCCACATGGCAGCTAACAACTGTCTGTAGTTCCAGTTCCAGGCAAACACCAAGGCAAATAAATAAATAAAGTTTAAAAAAAAAAAAAAAGAAAACTAAGTAACATTGTCCTATGTCTTCCAGGAAGACGTTTTGATTCTGTCATTCTTCGCTTCTGAAGAGCATGGCTTCTTGGTCCATGACTGCTTCCCCCGGCCTCCTAACTACCAGAATCTTCTGGGAATTGAAGTGCCTCATTATTACTTCACAAAAAAGGTGAGGATCCCTGATAGCTGCACCTACTCTCTGTCCCCCTTCCCTGGGTGGGTTCTTCTGCGCGTCTCTAGCACACTTGACATAGTGGGTTTGCCCTCCATGTCCCGAGCCTCAGCTCTTGTGAGGCCAGGTCCGTATCACTTGTTAATACTTGGCTGACATCCAGCAAGCTCGGACGTCTCCTGAGCTGGGCACCTCACAGGACGAGCCTTTGCTCTCAGAGCAGGCGAACAGAAAGAACACTGGGCTGTGGCTTGACAGGACTCTTGGCCCTTCCCTTTTGACTTTGCTTCTAATGACATAACTTTCAACCTTTATCATTTCCTTTTATTCTACCTAGATTTTTTTAAAGTGTTTTTTTTTTAAGATTTATTTATTATGTATCCAGTATACAGAAGAGGACACCAGATGTCATCATAGATGGTTGTGAGCCACCATGTGGTTGCTGGGAATTGAACTCAGGACCTCTGGAAGAACACTCACTGCTCCTAACCTCTGAGCCATTTCTCCAGCCCCAGATTTTTTTTTTTTTAAAGAATAATTACTCCTGTATTCTTTTTAAGGAATTTAGGAATTAAAAATGATACAAACCTTCCGGATCTCAGCCCAGAGATGATCACTGTGAGGCATCTGGTATCGGTACTCAGGAGGTTTCTGTAACCTAGGTATAAATGAGCTACATGCTATGGTTGTTAATAAGGTTTTGAAAGGATGCAGTCAGTAAACATGAGCACACATCCTAATGTGTAAATATTTTACATGCCTGTTGTAATAGGTTCCAGCCTGGACTTTCTGGGCCTGGCCTCAAGGTTCGGACCCACAGTCCCACAGAAACACACAGACACTTGTATTATTTTACGCTGATTAACCTAGGGCCCAGGCATATAATTTGCTAACTCCGTCATCTCAACTCAACCCATCTTGTTCAGCTATGCGGCTCAGTACCTTTTCTCAGAGCAGCATTTCCTCTGTGTCTCCTGGCAGATCCGGTGACTCTGGCATCTGTCTCTTCTGAGATGTTCCCGAGTTTTCTTAGCCTAGTATCCCTGTCCACACTTCCTGTTTGCCTTTGGCCAATCAGCTTTTATTAATCTCATAGGCAGGACAGATATTTACATTACCAGCAAATCCCACTACCCATGCCTGAGATTCATTTGGGCTGTGGTTCTAAAGTGATACATTGACAAATGAACGTGAGCCCAGGCAGTCTCACCATTGAATCCATTTTTACTGATTGCTAGTTCTTCAGCTTTGCGTCCATTGTCACCAGGAGGTGGTGGCTGTGGGGGCTGCTGCTGCTGCTTTCTTTCCTTTTTCTGTTTTCTTTCTTTCTTTTTTGTACTGGGTTCAAACCGAAGACCTTGCACATGCTAGGCAGATGCTCTACCACACTGAACTACACCCCATAACCATACCTGAAGGACTTTTTACACACGGGAGCCCAGCGTGGCCCCAGGGGCTGGAACTGTCAGTGAACTCCATAGTCACTGAGCTCTGCAGCTGATGCCATGGTTTGGATGCCCTGAACTGAGGAAGCTGCCATCTTGCTGGACCTAGACCTTCTGGAAAAAAAATGTAGACTTCTTTCCTGTCACTTCCCTCACAGTAGCATACCAAAAAGGTGGGGAAAGGGACCTATGGTATCAGCTTTTGCCTTTTACCTAATTGTTTCTTGGTTTCTACATATGGTGGTGTAAAATCAGTCTTTAAAAATGAGCCCTGTGCTATTCTTATTGTCTAAAACTAACCTTTCTATCTTTAATTTTTGAAAATTTTATGTCTGTACATGTGGGTATGCGCACATGAGAACAGGTAGTGCCTGTGGGGTCTGAAAGCAATACAGGTGATTGTAAGCTCCCTGGGTGAGAGAACTGAAGTCTGATTCTCTGCAAGATTTTCATTATGTAGACTAGGGTGGCCTTGAATTCACATTTAGTCTTTCTGCCCCAGCCTCTTGCTTGAGTGCTGAGATTGCTAGGATTGGAGGTGTGTCCAACCATACTTGACTTAGGCTGTTGTTACTTTTGTAGACAAAAGTGAGTAGGAGGATAGGTCACGGGGACACAGAGCAGAGTAAAAGCCTGTATCTACTGTATAGTCCCCTCCACATGACCACATAAGCTAATGAGATGGTACCGTGTGGACTGCTAAGCATACACGCTACACTCAGCTCTTCCCAGAGCTGTGATTCACCTTCAGAGGACTTGGTGTAGAGAATAGGGTGGCAGTGGATACTGCCCCTTGATTTGTGACCATTTGTGACCAGCCTTACGGGGGCTTCTAGCTTTAAGATCTGCAAACATGCATATATAATGATACACACATTTTAAATAAAAATGAATCCAAGACAGTTGGTTCCAGATTTTCAAGTTACCATCTACAGCAGTTTTGCACAGTCGTTAGAAGTTGGTGTGAGAGCAATTTGTATGTTACATTTCCATGTGCCTTAAAAACAGAATGGATGTTTCTGAAAGCTGGGAAAGTTCTTTCTCTGTCAGTACAGGTGTCTTTAGTTGATTTATTTTAAAATAGAATCCCACCAGCAGAATGATATTTTCCTGCCATTTTTCATTCTTGTCTTGTGGTCTTTGGTATAATTTCCCTTTAATTTGAAACCAGAAAGTTTGGAAAGTTCTTTTAAATTCTTCCTGTTGAATTTTCCACATCAATTTCACATTCTGAGTTTTTGTTTCCTCCACACATTTATGCATGCTTTCTTTTTCTCTCCTCACCCCCCTTCCTGTGCCTGCACTCACAGTTGTTATTCCACAGAAGAGGCATATATGATGCAGTCGTAAGTATGAAGCCCCAGCTTATGGCTTGTCACCTTGCTTTTGTCTTGTCCCTGAGATCCTTACATTCTTGCCGTGTTGTGTGTGTGCCATCGCTTTCTGTCTACCTTGCTCACCTCCACAGGAGACTGTCCTGGAGCCTAGAGCTTTGTGTCTGGCCTTGGAGCCATGTGACTTAGTGAAATTTGACAGGAGCCCATTAGTTCCAAGTCTGATGGGTACCTGTGGCAACTCAGCCACATGATCTCCAGATATAAGAAATGCTTGGGTGACCTGTGTTTGCAATATAAGGAGTATCATTAGTTTAACTTGCAAAGTGCTGTCGAGGAATACTCAGAAGGCATGGTGTTCTTTTAAAGGTGGCTCTTATTCTGTTCACTGAGGTGCATTCTTCAGTCTCCTTTCCCCAAGGTTTTCAGTGCCCACGCATCCCAGGATGGTCTGAGAAAGTCCAATACTCTCAGTTCCCAGTACCCTTACCATATGACAGGCAGGTTGTTCCAATCTGCTATGACACAGGAAAAACAGTCTCTGCTTCCTATCCAAATACAAATGAGGTCCAAACCCTATTTAGCTCCCAAGATGAGACAAGTTCAGATGTGTTTAGGGTAATGTGGCCATAGGCAATTCTTACCTCAGAGATCAGTAACAAGGAGCTAAAACAGCGGCATGATGAGCAAGCAGGAAACAGGGAATTCCGAGGTTCCCAGGATGCTCACACAATAAACTGGGTTCCCCTTAGAACTACACAAGGATGATGCTAACAATGTGAAGACAAGTGTCCAACTTGGTGTACAGTTAGCCAAATTTTTCTGTCATCTGGCTAGTTTACCTATTTATATATAGATATGTATATATGTGTGTATGTATGTATATATAATTAAGTATATAATATATATTATAATTAGGCATTATATATATACATATATTCATGGACCTAAATGCAAGTTACCCTCAACAGAACCTTTGCTTATCCCCTGTGCTGTGCCTAGAAGGGCTTTCCAGCTATACAACAAGTCATGATACATTTTACCAGATTTTCAGAGTCTAGGTCAAGTGTTGGTTCCTCCTTGGGGTCTTCTCACTGAGCCTGACAGATGAGCTCAGAAAGAGCGGTGAGGCTGGGTCGTTCATGACAGCTGAGCTGGAGAGGAGGAGGTTGAAGTCACCACTTGTACAGTCATGGCGGCAAACACATGCTACAGAGTATGTGTACATAACAATTTACAGTGGTCTGCAGAGAGAAGGGTGTCCCAGCCCTGGAGAGAAGGGTCTAAAGACAGATGCAGAGGCTGAGAGCATTGGAAGAGCCATGGCAGGGACTATGGGCTCCTCAGCACCTCCTGTTTAAGAAAGACAGGCTAGTATTCTTTAATTTTAAGAGATGCATGTGTGTCCGCCTTGACTTAAACTGGTGAATGAAGGGCTGGAAGAGAGCAGCAGAAAGAGCTGTGTTTAAGGTGAGACTCTGACATTACTCACAAGACAAGTTTACACCTGGACAGCCTTTGAAGACCCAAGGCTTTGATCAATTCCAGTGATATTAAAGGTTTTCTAGGACCCTATGGGAACCATTTGGCCTGTGGCTATATACCTATGTCTCCCAGCATATTGATTGCCCATCTATTCATTGTTTGAATTTAGAGGAAGTGAGACTGAGTGCAGGCATTGCCTTTACATATTACTTGTCTTCCAGCCTGGAGAAGCAGAGAAAGAAGACAGGGTGGATTCTGGGCACTACCATATCCCTCAGATGGTAGCCAGGAGACCCCTCCGAGACTTTGTGGGGCTGGAGGATTGTGACAAGCCTACTCGCGATGCCATGCTCAACTTCAGCTTCTTTGTTACCATCGGAGACATGGATGAAGCTTTCAAATCCATCAAACTCATCAAAAGGTAAGGTGTCCACTCACTGACGTCAAAGGCGATATGCACCCTGTCTAGACCCTTTATTCTTCTTAATGCCTTCTCTAAAAACAGTTTTTCTATATTTATCTTACATGTATGAGTATTTTACTTGCATATATGTGTGAATCATGTGCGTGCCTAAGGAAGTCAGAAGGAATGTGAACCGCAGATCTGTAGTTAGACATCATATGGGTGCAGATGCTCTGCTATAAGTGCTCTTGACCATTTTTCCAGCCACTTTTATGCCTTCTTTATCAATTATATTTTAAACTAAGAGCTCTTCTGTGTTTTTATAGTGTTTAACTGTTTTTCTGTTCAGTGAAATATCCACCAGGAGCCACCAAGCTCGAGGATATGGGATCTGGCACACCGTTTGGTGCCACAGGCATGCCTGGCTCCTGTGGTGCTGGGAGCCTCTAGGCTGTTACTTTAACATTTTCCTTTATTTTCAAGTTCAGAATACTCTGATCCAAAGTTCTAAACTATCAATGCAGTACAGTTGAAGTTTAGGAAAGAAGTTACAGTGATTAGATATGCTAGCTTGTTTAGTCATCCCATCATTTAGAAGGTTGAAGTATGGAGATTACTGTAAGATTGAAGCTAGCCTGGACTGTGTAGTGAACTCCAGGCCAGTCTGTGATACAGAATGAGAGAGACCCTGTCTTAAAACAAGACAAACAACAACAACAACAGTAAGGAATATCTACAAATAGTCTCCCCATTTCAGAGAGAATTCAGAAATTCTTAGCAAGAGTTTTTGACAGATCTTCATTTAAAAGGATAAAATAAAATATGGTAGAGTTATACTGTGAGAATGGAAAGGTGTAAAAATAAATGCCTGAGGCTCAGAGGTGGCTCAGAGCACTGGCTGCTCTCCAGAGGACCTGTGTTCAAGTCCCAGCACCCACATGGCAGCTCACACCTGTCTGTAACTCCAGTTCCAGGACTTCTGACACCCTCGCACAGACATACATGTAACCAAAACACCAATGAAAATAAAATAAATATAAATTACATATTTAAAAAAGAAAACAAATGCTTGAAATAAATTCTCTGTCCCAGCATGCATACAGTGATTATTTCGTAGAACAGATTGTAATTTTCTGGGATATCGTAGAAGGAACCCTCATCTACTCTCTTTGAACTATTGAGGCCTGCTTTTAATGTAGTTGGGAGGGTTTTTTCCCCCCGACACTGGCCATATAGACATGTAATTTGGAAGTGTCCAGCAAGGCTGAATATCATAGCCCAATTGTTCCTGGATAACTTTAATTTACTTTGGACACAATCATAGCCTACACGGCCACTCTTAGACCTTTAATGTACTTTATATAGACATATACACAATACTTATGTGTATTTTCTAGTGTATGACTAGAAAAAAAAATGTCTTGTAGGAAGACACAAGTGGGAGGAAGCCATAGCTTGATGCTTGAGTCTGTGTGCTGTACTGTGGTTATGAACCTGCTTATTTCTATACAACGTGCTGAGTGTTGCATCTGGCCAATCCAAAAATGCTTGTATGTCATTATCAGTCTCTCTCTGTGTTGAAGGCACTGATCTAGTTCACTGTTTGTTCTGACTTAAAGACAAAGCTCTGGCACAGGATGGGCTTCAGAATTTAAACTGATCAACGGTAGGCAGTAGGAGACTGAAAGCAGCGAACGGCATTTATTAGGAGAAGCAGCCAGAGGAGGGCTGTCACTTCTGGCTTCCACATTTTCATAGTGCCAGTTCCCTCTTGCTGCATTTGCCAGCAGTGATTCCTGCCTCCTAGTGGCCCTGATGAGTTGTCCAGTAGGGGTGCACTGGGACATTGGTCACAGATGTGGTCAGGCAGCCCTGGGTTCTGGGGGCTATTTTTCACCCTGGAGGTACATATTTTATATACTCTCTGGGAAGCCACAGACTAGGGATCCAACCTGCCTGAAAGCAGCATGGCCTCTGGACATCTCCAATAGCCTATCTGGGTTTCCCTGGGAAAAGCTACCGGATTCTATCCTTTCCATTCTGTTTGCTGGTCTGCTGTGACAGGTCACAGTTTTCTGAGTTCAGGAATGTGAACTTCACAGATGGTGGACTTCTGAGTTGTGCAAACCATGAATTAGGATATGTGCCTCTTCTGGATCCTTAGGGACGTCTTTTCAGCCTTTTTAGTGTCATCCCACAAAAGTCTTGGGGGGAAATGTAAAAATATGGATGGAGCTTATAAAACACAAGTTTTAGACACAGTTCAGAGTTTTCTGTTTATTTTAACTTAGACAAATAATCTGGAGTAAAACGTACACTGCTAGCCTGATTCTGGCATAAAACCATTACCACCTGTTATAAGTTCTGTTACACTAAAGGATTATCAGACCCTTCATGAAAAGCTTCTGGATATTCTGCTTTATGAAAGTAATCAGGGATGCCATCTCAGTAGATGCAGAATAAATTAACCCCAAATGGAGGTGGAGAGCAAGGTGCCCACACTGCCTCCTTCCCTGCCTCAGCTTCTGGTCTCCACCGTAACAACCTGCGTGATGTGAAGCCGAGCTGTGCTGACCGAGGAAGATTGTGTTAGAAGTCGGGTGGCACACGACACATAGACACATAATATATTCATATGTAACATAATAAATGTACATGAGTATCATACATATGTATATATAGGTAACCCAGACTTGCCCCACACCTCTGCACAAGCAGGACCTGGAGCAGGCTGTTGGTTTCTAGACTATGACATTACAGTGATTATTCATAGAGAAAGTCTCAATCAGGATGTTCTCAGCATGGCGACTCCACGTAGTCATTATCCAGGCCACGGCGAAACCGTGCTGTGAGAGACCGGCTGATGACAATTACCCGAGGTGCCATGCAGTCTTCCCTCCGGTGAAGAATGTTCCAGATGAGCATGGCAGCCGCCAGGGTGGCCAGAAGGCAGGCACCAATGTTCAGGTAACAAGACCAAGATAAGTTGGTGTAAGGGCCGATTCTGTAGAAGGTCACCAGGCCGATGACTAGCACAAAGCCTACAGAAAGGAGAGAGTAGTTAATAGCTTGTACCGCGCCCCTGGGAGGCAGGCTGTGCCTGTCCTACAACGCTGTCCTCCTTGGTGGAGGTTAGGGACTGACTGTGTGGCCTCTTATCTCTTGCAGCCCCTGCACCTGGAGGTTGCTGTCAGGCTAAAACTCTGGGTAGTTGCAGGAGGAGACAGTAGAGGGTCCTGTCCTGTCAGCCTCTAGGCACAGGGCCTGTTCTTGAGGGTCAGGATGGCTTCTCCAGTCCCCACACCTAGCAGGCAGCTTTCCCAGCCCCAGACAGAATGAGCCAGCCATCATTTTTAAAAACAGAGTTCAATTACCTCTGACTTTTATAAGTGCTTAGTTTATTTGAAGCAAAACCAGCTGGTTCTTAAATTCTTATCTAGAAACAGACTGGCATTTGTTGGTTTAAATTCCTGCTGGAGAATATTCATACCCATGGCTCTGGGGTCAGAGGGAACAGAGGCTCCCGCTCCTCCGATCAGTCCACCTAGAGCCCGCACCTGGCAAGCCCAGCCAGGCTGGGCCTGGCTCAGGTCTGGTTTTGATGTCAGATTTCCTTCCACTTCTCAAGAGTTTCCCTCCCCCGTCACACCCCATCTGCCGGTGCTCTGCTGCCGCTTTCCTTATGCGCCCTCCCTTCCTCCTTCTAACCCGATTCCGCACACGAAGAGGGGGCAGGAGAAGTGAGTCAGGAGCTGCTGGCCAGTCAACGTGCGCACACGTTTCGTCAGGAGTGACACAACTGTCCTGATTACTGTTGTTCCTTTGCTTTTGTGACTAGATCTCACTGTGTAGCCCAGGCTGGCTTTGAACTCATGATCGTCATCCTGCCTCATCCTCCTGGGTACTGTACCACTCTGGCTCTCACTAATTCCTTTCTTAAGGAATGACAATGGCCTGATCTTGTTGGTTCTCACAATAGGAACACCTCAGTTTCCTGCTCAGACTGTGCCAGCTGGCATTTGAGGACACAGCTGTTTGATAGGGAAGGCAGCCCTGGCGATGTGTAGGTCTTGGTGAGTACAGACTCTGCCATGCTGCTACCCAGAAGCTCATCCTGGCAGCCAGCTGCAGGGACTCACTAGGCCTGGGAGAGTATGGGGCTCGGCCCAGCTGTGGCAGTAAATATGAAAAGGGCAGGGCAGAAGCAGAGGCATGGGAATGCTTTCTGTCTGTGTCCTGTGTCTTTGGACATGTTTAACAGCCAAAGGAATTTTTATGCTTGTTCCAAGACTGAGAAGAGGTTGGAACTGAGGCAGACTGGGTATACCGGTTGCCAGTTTTCTGAAACAATAAGTAATAAACAAGGAAGTGTATGAAGCCTCAGGAAGCAAGACCAAGCAGAAAGAAAGATTCCAAGAGGGTGGGCAAGTGGGAATCAGCAGGGGTAGGGAGGAGGACACAGGGATCCCATATTGCCCCTCCACAGACAAATCCACTTCTTTCCCAGCAACCCCCTCCTCCAGTCATCTGGCTGGGTCTTTCTTGTATGCAAAGCATCAGACTCTCCCATTACTTGAGTTGGTCTAGGTTCATCCAGATCCCTTCCAGAGCTCTGGTGAAGTGGAGCCCCTGCTGCTGTCCCTCTGTGGCCCTGCATATTGACATCTGTAGGTCTATTGTGAATGTTCCATTCACTTACAAAACCACCACTGCTTTCCTTGGAAGACAAAATTGAGGTCCCTGTGTGATCCCAGAGCAAAGAGCAGCGGCAAGCGAGGCAGATAAGTCAGGGACAGACAGACCAGAAGGACAAGGGAATAGCAGGTGTGACTTTCCTAACACAGTCCTCACTGGACCTTCGGAAAGCAGGAACCGGAAGTGTGCTTCCCCCATCTTGTCCTAAATTATTAGCACCCCAGCCCACGTTAATTGCAGTACTTTTGGGGGCTTTTCACACATGAAGAGTCATTAAACTTTGAGTTCCAAGCTGGGTGTGGCAGCTCGCTCACATCTCTAATCCCAGCACTCTGGAGGCAGAGGCAGGTGGGTCTCTGAGTTCAAGGCCAGCCTGGTCTGCAGAGTGAGTTCTAGGATACACTCACACTCACACTCCACTGTATCACCCAGCCAGCCTGGTCTACAGATGAGTTTCAGGACAGCCAGGACTACACAAAGAGACTGTTGCAAAAAACAAAACAAAGAACTTTTCCTGGATCTGTACAGATGGCTCAGTGGTTAAGAGTGCATACTATTCTTGCAAAGGACCTGAGTTCAGGTTTGCAAAGGACCTGAGTTCAGGTTTTCAGAGTCCATTTTAGGTGGTTTACAAATGCCTGGAACTCTAAACTCTAGCCCCAAGGGATCCAGCTCTCTCTTCTGGACTCCTTGGGTACCTGCACATACAGGTGTACAGGTACAGTGTACAGATATATACATATACATATATATATAATTTTAAAATGTTTAAAATTTTTTTTAAACATTTATTTATTTATTATGTATACAGTATACAGAAGAGGGCACTAGATCTCATTATAGATGGTTGTGAGCCACCATGTGGTTGCTGGGAATAAACTCAGGTTCTCTGGAAGAGCAGTAAGTGCTCTTAACCTCTGAGCCATCTCTCCAGCCCCTAAAAACTTTTCTAATGAATTAATTTCTTTATCTTTTTTTGTTTTGAGACAGGGTTTCTCAGGGTAACTCTTGCTATACTGAGACTCACTCTGTAGACCATGCTAGCCTCAAACTCATAGAGGTACCCTGTTTCTGCCTCCCAAGTGCTAGGATTAAAAGTGTGGGCCACCACTGCCCAGCGTAGTAGTAGTAGTAGTAGTAGTAGTAGTAGTAGTAGTAGTAATAGTATTCTCTGGAAACTTGTTTTTATTAGAGATTTTTGAATGACCCTGAGCCTTCTGGTAAGGACTGAGGTGCATTCATGGTGTTGGCACACGCAGGACAGAGAGACCTGCTTTAATCAACGCTTTGCAAGCACAGTGTGAGATGGCCCTGGGGCCTAGCTGCACTCCCAGGAACATTAGACATGCAACTCATGTAGTCATGACCCGGCTCAGACTCCCAGTGGGACTGCAGATCCGCAGACAATGATTGAGTCTCAGTGTGGTGGCCCAGGACATCACAAGAGCACATACAGATAGTCTCTAGAGCAGTTCAAATACAGGCTCAGCTGCATCTCCAGAAAATACAGAGGCTATAAAACTGTCCAGAAAGTTTGGTGTAATCAGACCAGTGCAGGAGAGGGGTGAGTTTTTCACACATCATCCCCATTCTAACTCCTCCATATGGGTGTGTCACAAAGAAATATGCCAACAGATTGAGGAACAACTCTGGATTCTGCAGGCCAGGCTCTTCCTCCTTGCAAGAGCGCAGCAGGTGACCTCCACGTTCTGTGGTGCTGGTTGACAGTGCAGGGGACATGGGTGTGTCTGGTCCCTCCTCACACAGCCCCCCTGCAATCTTCATAGAGCAAAACTTGTGTCCTCCTCATATGTAAAATGTTTCCTGGCGCCTTAGAATGTTTCTGTGTTCCTCAGCCTGGCAGCCCTGCCTGTTCTGACTCCCCTTCCCCTGGCACCTGTGCATCCACACCTCAGCCACAGCCCCGGGAGGAGTGGCCTCTTCTTGCCCCAGGTCCTCCCTGGTTAGAAGAGATTTGGTTCAGTTATGTCCATCCTCTGACCCTTAGGGTGCTTGATGTTCTCTCACCTCACCTTTGGTCTCTGTCTCCCATGTCCCTGGTGCCAGAACTCCTTCATCCCAAGGACTGTCAGGAATTACTTGCTAAGTAAATAATTTGAGGCAAATCACAGCAAATGAAAAACAAAATAGAATGGTGTGAACCTGAGGGAAAGGAGGAAAGGGAACGTCTGCCTGTGCTTTTTAGTGACTCTACTGGCCATGGCTGAGTAAAGGCGGTGCTGGAGCTGGCACCTTGTAGAATCTACAAAGTAGTACTTGTTGTTGGGTTTTTTTGTTGTTGTTGTTGCTGTTTTTTGTTTTTCTCTTCAAGATAGGGTTTCTCTGTGTAGCCCTGGCTGGCCTGGAACTCAATCTGTAGACCAGGCTGGCCTTGAACTCAGAGTTCAAGGCTGCCTCTGCTTCCTGAGTGCTGGGATTAAAGGTGTGCTCCAGAGACACCCAGCCACTTTGATCTTAAAGGATGGTCAGAGTTAGTCTCACCAGAGACTAGAGCCCCCACCTGCTGAGTCTCCTGAGAACCCTGCTGGGCATTAGCCTTGGAGCTCACTTGTGGCTAATGATTGATTCTAGGGTGATGAATCTACAATTCTACCAATTTCTCTATCTGTGGAAGCTAAGAACTAGGTCCACCCTCAAAAAGACTGCTTTTGATGGTTTCTTACCATACCAGGAGGTGTGGGCATTGAACTCTAATTTATAAAAAGGAACACAGAATCCTTGGACATAGTCAATGTAGGCAGCAGACCAGACCAGCCTCCCAGCTCCATGGCAGTCCTCTGCAGGGCTACTCTTACCATACATACACTGGGAGGCCAGTGTCCTTCAGGATAGAAAACAGCATCTCCACCTGCCTGACATTTGCTGGTAGAAGACTCACTTAACTGTTATTTTGATGAATTGTTTTTTGTTTTCCTTTTTTTAAAAAAAAAAAAAATAATGTATGTATTATGTGTACAACATTCTGCTTCCATGTATGCCTGCCACATCAGTAGAGGGCACTAGATCTCATTACAGATGGTTGTGAGCCACCATGTGGGTGCTGGGAATTGAACACAGGACCTCTGGAAGAAGAGCTAGTGCTCTTGGCCACCGAGCCATCTCTCCAGCCCCTCTTTCTTTTTTCTCTCTTTTGACCTCCTTCCTTCCTGTCATTCTTTGGGGGTGGGATGGGTGGATTGGGGTGTACATGCTAAGCAAGCACCCTACACTAAGCACAATCTGCAGCCCTTCCTTTCTTTGCTTGGCTCCAGCATAGTTGCGTGTGTAAGCTTAATACACTATTCCCATGACTAGCTATGCTATTTATCGTGTACACAAACTAAAGCTTTAGAGAATGTATCTGCTTCCAGGAACACCATGTAAGATGAAAGAACACTTACTGTGTTGATAAATTAATTAAATTCTCATGTGTATGAAAGATCTGGTATAGCCCTTTATGTGCTGAAAATGTAAGTTGGGAGATAAAAACTGTAGATTTGGGCTGGGTGGATGGCTCCGTTAGCAAAATACCTGCAATGCAAGTATGAGGACTTAGCTCCTTCATAAAACTCACATTTTTAAAAAAGGCCAGGCAATGGTGGCACATCCCTTTAATCTCAGCACTCAGGCGGCAGAGGCAAGTGGATCTCTGGGTTTAAAGCCAGCCTGGTCTATAGAGGGCAGCTAAGGCTACACAGAGAAATCTTGTCTGGAAAGACAAAAGTAGAAAGTCTAGGTTGTCCTCCATGGAAAAGCATAATAGTCTCACACTAGGGGCTGGAGAGATGGCTCAGCGGCTAAGAGCACTGACTGTTCTTCCTGAGGACCTGAGTTCAATTCCCAGCATCCTTGTGGCAGCTAACAACTGTCTGTAATTCCAAGATCTGACAACCTTACACAATTATACATGCAGGCAAAACACCAATTCATATAAAAAATAGAAAAATAAATATATATTTTTTAAAAATAGTCTCACACTAAATGCTGATGTGGTGGCATGCACCTACAATCTTAGCACTAGGGAGGCAGGGACAGGCAGATCTGGAGTTCCGGGCCTGGGCTATATAGAGGGACCTCTCAATCAAAGGCAGATATTTTGCACATCACGCGTTCTGTGTAAGGATCAGCATGAGTCTCAGTTCTGTTATAGATTAACTTTGACCACACTAGAAGACATAGAGATAGGAGAAATGGAATGAGCTGCTCAATCCCAATATAGGGGAGCTCTGTAGTGAACTTCAGCACAGGGAGCTAGGTGTCCCAAGGCTAGTGGCCTGTGAAAAGGGGAATCTGATACACTGATACAGGCATAGCTATTAGCATCCTGCAGCTTCTGCAGATGGCTGCCATCAAAGTCCTGGCCTGAGCTAGTAGATGAGACTTTACAGACTAAGTTAGGTGAAATGAAGAAATCACCCCTTTGTTCCCTGTGTCATCAATAAAAAGCAAATGAGCACATGGGAAAACAGAGATACATTAGCTCCATGAATTCACTGTATTGCTCCGTGGACTCCTGTCCTTTGTGAGAAGGCATCTGGAGTCAGCTGGCTCAGCATCCTGCACACCAGACATTATTATTCTGGAATAAGGCTAGCTTCTACTTGTGGGACCACCTATGCTTGAGAGAAGAAAGCCTCAATGAAAGGAGATGGACCGGTAAGCTGAGGCTGGCTCCCAGCTCAGAGTTCCTACTTTCATTACCCCTAAACTAAATCAGTCCCCAGAAGGCTCCTTTCTCCTGGGTGTCCTTTCCCCTGAAGGCTTCTCTCCCCCAGTTTCTCAGTGATGTAATCAGCCTGACCAGAAACCTCCCTCCCAAAGGGAAGTGCTTCAGCAAGCACTCTGCTCTGCTCATGGGATCGCTTCCATCTCTATGAAGTCCTGTTGCCAAAGCAAACAGCCTCTTCCTGTGCCATGGCCAGCAGAGGACGGTGTGAATTCCAGCACAGTGGAGAGCGTCCCTTTCCTCTCTTTCTTCCTTCCTGCCTTCTGCCTGGGGCCTAAGCTTCTGTCACAAGGTCTTCCTTTTGGAACAACTATCAAACATACACACAGGTGGCATCAGAGGAAAGGCACGGGGGCTGACCTCTGGTGCTCCTCTGCAATTGAGTAAGCAAAGCGCTGTGCCTTAGCGGGAGCATGGCTGGACTCTAACAAGCCCACTGTCAGAGGGACGGTCGCAAACACTGCTAGGGTGTATGCAGTGAAGGAAAATGAGCAAGCCCAGCCTCTGCCTCCTTTGTCACTAGCCTTGAATCCCCTACATGACATGAAGCTGAGTTTTTGACCCAAATGGTTCTTTGTAGTCCCAGGATCTGAGCACTGATGAGCAAGGGATCCTGTTCCTCTGACGCTCCCCAGTGACTCAGCTGGGGAAGGGAGAAGCGGGGAGAGATGAGGTATGACGAGGCTGCAGAGTGGAGCTCGAGGACCAGATAGAGAACACGGAAAAGGAAGTTATCCAGGCCGAGCAGAGTCTAAGCAAGACACTTTGCCGTGACAAGATGCAAGTCCAAAGAAACACCAGATTTCCTACCAGCTCACAAGAGGGCTTCAGTTAGCGTATACTAACCCCAGTAAAGACTAGCAACACCAGCCTCCTCAAGAACGATAAACAGCCCTGGGTTTGTGCTTGAGTCTTGCCATTAAAAGAAACCTTATAGTTACGAGGAAAAGATGAAGGAAACTAGCATGTGTGGCACAGGACAGGCTCCGCTGGTTAGTTTGTGAGATGTTTTTGGTTTGTTGTTATTGGGGAGGTTGCTTTGAGAAAGAGTCTTACTGTGTAGCCCCAAACTTAGTATGTAGATGAGGCTGGCCTCTAATTCAGAGATCCACCTACCTCTTCCTTCCCAAATACCAGGTTCAAAACTGACTAACCCAAGAGATAAATAACCCAGAGCCCACTATTGAAAGTGGTCAACATCTGTTGAAGTGTGTGAAGTGAAACACACTTTGTAAATGGACTTTGCAAAGGCTGAGCTGCAAACGTCAAAGTTAAGGTAGTCAGAAATTCAAGCACAGCGGGCTGGAGAGATGGCTCAGAGGTTTAGAGCACTGACTGTTATTTCTAAGGTCCTTAGTTCAATTCTCAGCATCCACATGGTGGCTCACAACCATCTATGATGACATCTGGTACCCTCTTCTGTATACTGTATGCATAATAAATAAATCTTTTTTTTTTTTTTAAACTTTATTTATTTGCGTTGGTGTTTGCCTGGAACTGGAACTACAGACAGTTGTGAGCTGCCATGTGGGTGCTGGGAATCGAACCCGGGTCCTCTGGAAGAGCAGACGGTGCTCTTAACCGCTGAGCCATCTCTCCAGCCCCAATAAATAAATCTTAAAAAAAAAAAAAAGAAATATAAGTACAGGCAGGCTCACCAGTGTCAGAGAACCAAAACTGTCACACCAGACTCAGGCTTGTCAATAAGCACTCATAAAATTCACCAAGTGTGATGGAGCATTTGGGTAACACATCACTCGGGAGGGAACACACAAGGGTTGGGAGTTTGAAGCCAACCTAAGCTTCATGAGAAGACTTTCTCAAAAAGCCAAAGGCCGAGGTTAGCTATGGTGATGGAGTGCTTATAGGAACCACTTAGAAGACAGGGACAGGAAGAAATCCAATTTGGAGACAACCTGGACTATATAGTGAGTTCCAGGCCATCATGGACTGCATGGAGAACTCTAGGCTAGCCTGGGCCCCTAACATGACTCCATCTCAAAACACAGGAAGTGAAAAGTTTTACTTCTTTAATAGCTGAGGTTGTAACTCAATGGTAAAATGCTTGTCTTACATGCACAGAGCCCTGGGCTCAATTACCAGAACATACATACACATGCATATATACATACATACATACATACACACATACATACATACACACACACACATACATACATACATACATGTTGGAGAAAAGAAAGGCATTCCACCATGAAGTCAGCTCTGAATAAAGTAATTAATTATGAAATAACTTATACAGCCCATACTCTTCCTAGATGCCCCTGGGCATCAGGAACCAAATTGGTACTATGTGCCATGCTTAGGATTTTTTTTTTTTTTTTTTTGCTAAATTCTGCCATTGTGAATGAGCTGTATAAACCATAGTGATAATGAGTGTAGAAGAGGAACTTTAAAGAATTCATGTACAAAGCATGGCCTTTGGGATTATACATCCACTGTCATTTTCTGAGATCTTCAGCTCCTGTCTCTCTGGCTCCCAAAACAAACTGTAGAACTTTCTAAGCCTGGCATTCCATAGGGAGGCTGCCGTAAGCCCTTGTGTGTATGAGCAGTGCCACACTGACATGGCTGAGGGGGTAGTGGTGACCTAACCAGCTTGACCCTGTATGTAGTAACCCTGCAGTGGACCCCTCAGGCAGCCAAGCTCTAATGAAGGCAAAGGAACTGCACTTTAGCCTATGAAATCACTGCCCCCCAGAATCGTATCTTCAGACCCAGCTTAGTGAGGCCTGGACCACATCTTTGTGAACACTAGAGGCAGAGACAGGGAAGCCACTCCAGAGACATGCAGAACTGACCAACTTTGAGGGAGGATAGCTCACCCACCCAGTGTGTGTGGCAGGAGAGCCCAGGTTATGCACTCAAGGACACAGAAAATATACATAGGGTTGGTGTTTCCTCAGTGTGGGTGTCACCACAGGGTTTTAGGGAAAGGTATAGCACTGGTGACATCCTGAAGATACTACCTATGGATGGAAGGTCATCTCATATTGAGATGATGTTAGGAGGAAGGGATTCCAACAAGGACTTGGCAGTGGGCAGGGCCAGATGTAAACCTGTGACCTGAACTAGGGCCAGCACTCTAGCCGGGACATAACTGAAGAATCAGGAAGTCCTCAAAAGCCACAGACACAGCTCTGAGATGCCTCCTAAGCAGAGCTGTGAACCCACCCTGGTTCCTTTCCCTGATCCGGGTACTGCTTAGATCTGTGAAAGGTCAGGCAGGGCCACACTTCACTGGCCTTCTGCCCTCACATATTAGTGCTTCTTTTCCTTCTTTGTCTTCGGTACCTGGTGAGCTTCAGGCCAACCTGAGCTACATAGCAATATTAAAGAGAGGCCGGGAGGGAGTGCATTTCAGTGGTTAGTGCTTGCTGGCATGGGGGAAACCCTGAGTCCAATACCCAGCACCATAAAAAAAATCAAGGTCACAGACCATGGCAGATGCAGCAGAGGGCTGAGGAGAAGTGAAGAGCGGAGGAAATAGAAAAGAGCACACAGAGGAGGAACCGGAGCTCGCAGCGCCTCTTGTCGCATGGACTTCTATGGAGAGGCCAAGAAGATGGCACTCCGACCCAACGTTTGGAGCCGGGTGTGTCAGCTTCTCATTACAGACCCTCCTCCTGGGCTCATGAGTGCACAGCTGCTCTAGGCACTGCTGAGAGGGCTCTGAAGGCTGTATCTCCATGGGCTGACAGTCAGCTGGTTGTCACACGATGGGCCTTGTGTGGGAGACAGTGGGAAACCTTGCGTTTTTAAATCTGTGCTATGCTAGTTACCACAGAGAGCCAAAAAGGGAGAATGAGAGGAAAAGAAAGCAGAGAGAGCGACATGGCCCGTGTGGAACTGCCTGCTGATAGCAAAAATACTTTCTAGAGCCACGTGGTGGGCACTTCTCTAAACTGTGTTGAACTCTGTCTTAGGACCCGTCTCCCTGACAGACACAGAGCATGCTCCTATCACAGGGAAAAGTCTGGAATTTCAGGGAGCAGACAGTGTCCAGGATAAGGGTCATGAAGGAATTTTTCCAGCTTTCGGGTGAAGCAAAATTAGACTTGCAAAGTCCTTAACAGACCTTGGAAATGCCACTGCATGGACAGGGTTGTATATATAAGGGTAAAACCGCATGAGACTGCTGACAACCCATGGAAACAGTAGCCTCGCACAGCTGGCTGCCCTGATATTGCTGAGAAAAGGTCCTCGGAGCTGCAGTCCTCGTAGGGGAGGAATGGTCCTTTCATTAGCCCAGAGTTGTGCTCAATATGGTCCTGCTTCCCAGAGATGGGGAGTGGGTGGGCAGTGAGAGCTCAGGCAAGTCTCGAGTTTGTTGCTCCTGCTGGCTTCCAGTTTTTCGGCCTCCATCTCACTTTCATAGCACCTTCTTCCCCTGCCCACCCACCTCGCCCCAGCACTGGTCCTCTTGACAACAGGTAATAGCAGGCGTTTCCTCGTCCTGTGACAGGACATCCTGGCGCCCCACAGTCTCTCCCTGGCTTTAAAACAGACCCAAGCACAGGAAAAAACCCAGCTCTAAAATTAGCACTGTGATAGAAGAAAGGCCATAGCTGCTCTCTGTACTGTTTGTCAATGAAACGAGTCTAAACAGGCCAAATGCATTTCCTTTTTGGGCAAAACAGACCTGTCAGGGTGATAGAGCCTGGGAGGCATGAGAAGCTTCCCAAACCGCCCAGGGGCCACCACCCTCAGTGCTCTGGCGTTTTCTGCTGGCCTCCAGCTGTTGGGGAGGGAGTTTTTGGACAGAGATGGTCTAACCTCTCCAGAGGTTGTGCTGGCCTCAAAATTCTCAAACATAGGGGTCTACTAACCCCAGCACACTGCACAAGGCCCGGATATATCCCCTCCAAGAAGGCCAAAGATAATTGAATTTCAGTTAATGGGAGCTTTCCTAACTTTGATTTTTCTTCAATGAAAAGCATCACTATTTTTTTTTCTATGAGACAGATGCTTGGAGGAGGTTATTGTCAGTTCTGCCAGCAGACCCAGTACGCTCTCAAGACTCCAAGGAGGAGTCTCTAGGACGGTTAAGGAAGAAAGACAGCAATCGGGTTGATAACAGTAGAAGTAGTTACTTCCACAGTCAAAAAGTATTGTCAGAAGAAAGAAAAAACATGAAAGAGCTATTGTTCTTTTTCCCTTTTTGCCATTAAGATGTATTTTAATTTTTGTATTTTAGGGGGTAGGATGGGGAACACTTAGACAGGGTCTCACTGTGTAACTCTGGCTGGCCTGGAACTTGCTATGTAGACCAGGTTAGCCTTGAACTCACAGAGATCCACCTACCTCTGCCTCTAGAATACTGGGATTAAAGACGTGCATTCCTAGCTCAAGGTATATAGGATGCCTTCAGAAGCTTCCATTTCCTTCTTGAGAGAATGGATTCAGATAGTGGAGGCCCTCACTTCAGGGGGAAGAGCTGTTTGTCTTGTGTGTCTGGTCAGTAGCGGGCAAAGTGAAAACTTCTAAGCATGTCCCATGTACTACGTTCAGTGGTAAAGGTAGGAAGAGGGCAGGGTTGAGCCTCAGGAACCTCTGATGTCACATCTCGGTGTTCCTGACATCCAGTGGGAGTCACAGGAGTGACCTTGGGTAAAGTGCAGCTGGCTCAGTGATGGCTCACACTCACACTGGTAGAGCCAAAAATACAAATGTAGCTCCCCTGCCACTGAGCCCTGTGTCCTTCCAGAGTCTACACAATCCTCCCAAGCCCCCACCCCCACCCCTTCCTGCCTCTGACTGGCCACAGGGAAGTGACTTTCCCAAGACCATTCTGCTACACTATTCTTAGCATCCAGGGTAGCAGGGTTTCCTGAC
Organism: Sigmodon hispidus; assembly: GCA_004025045.1. Classification (NCBI taxonomy): domain Eukaryota; kingdom Metazoa; phylum Chordata; class Mammalia; order Rodentia; family Cricetidae; genus Sigmodon; species Sigmodon hispidus. Next base: position 62,896 of record PVIH01001687.1, on the reverse strand, counting down.
TCCGCCAGGAGTTCTCTAACACATAAATACCAGTCAGCCTCATTCTGGAAACTGTTTCTCAAGAAAGATAAAGGCCCAAGATCCATTATTCCTAGAATGATTCACTTCAGACTTCCTGCCATTTCCCTGTTAGCAGTGTACACTGGACACAGGAATGGCTGTCATTCTGGACCAAAAAGGAAAGGTCGACTAAGTGTGTCCACGCCCTGCTCCTGTGCACCTGTGGCCCTCATTTCTGTCTGTGGACCACAGAACTGACATCCTCAGTGAGCTGCCAGAGGCTTGGACTTCAGCACATTGTTCACGGTCCACCCTCTCTGAGCTCACGGGATGGAGCAGTGGGACCCCTGGTCCCTGGACAGCACTGTGGCTTCTATCACCAGTCCAGCCCTTCCACAGCTCTGTGGGTCATTTCTTGTGGTGACACCACTCTTTACCTTAAAAAGCAAATGTTCAGCCAGGTGTGGTACATGCCTTTGATCCCAGCACTCAGGAGACAGAGGCAGGTGGATCTCTGTGAGTTTAAGACAGCCTCATTTACATAATGAGTTCCAGGGCAGCCAGGGCAGATCTTGTCTCAAAGCAGACAAACAACAAACAAATAACAGCAAATACTCCCTGCTATCTAATCTTACACACAGTGTCCAGCAGGTCGCTGGGCAGAGGGGTGGATGATGTAGTTTTGATGAGCTGCTCTGCTCACTGATGACCAGTGCCATCCAAGGCCAGGTTATGGTCTGCATCTCCTAGAGCAGGGACAGGAGCATGTATGCATGCATGGGTCTGCATCTGTTAGACCGGGGTAGGAGCATGTATGCATGCATGGGTGACACCACTTGCCCGTTCAGGCTGTGTATGACATATTTACATGGGCCACAAGCTTACTGGGCATGAGCAAGGGCTGAGCCCAAGTCTCAAGGAAGCCTCACTCACAAGAAAACCTTGCCTTCTGTTGTGGGTATCAGCTGGGCCAGCTGGAACCAGGTTGGGGCTATCTCCCACCTCTGCCTGGCATAAGCCAGCTCTTCCCCAGCTGCCTCAAATTGGCATCCTGAGCACACTGACACACAGAAGGGCAAATGTGGTGCAGATTCTGTAGACTTGGAAAAGCAGAATGCCTTACTTCAGTATGCTAGAACCACCTTTAAAACAGAAATGGGTTTGACAAGTAAAAAGCCTACAACCACACCTTAAGCCACACAGGGCCCTGGGTACTCTCCTTTCGTGATGTATATCACAAGGCCCAGCAGGTCTGTCAGCCTTATGGGGGCCACAGCATAGCTGATGTGCGCCCCCCCCCCCCGTACTTACTTGCCAGCTGGAATGCAGCAGCCATTGCTTCCTCCCAGCACTGGGATTCTGGTGACATCAGGGACAGGCCTGTCAGCCCAAGGATGAAGGTGAGCTGACCCACAGCAAGTGCGGCTGTGGCCACCAGGTTGCAGGCACGCATCATGTCAAACTGTACTGTGGACCAAAAAAAAGGCAATGCAGGTGGTCAGGAATGGTGAGCCACTTAGGGAAGTTAGGGGCCTTGGTCACACTCATCATCAGGGCTAACCTCTGGGCCTCTGTTGGACCTTTGAAAAAGTAATACAAACACCTAATATCTTCTCTGAATGGAACTTTCTAGAAGCAGCTCACCATTCTGCCATTTCTGCCACTCTGTCCTCTTCCCAGCTTGGCTGCAATGATCGCTCACATCCCACCTGGGCTGGAATTGCCGCTCTGTGATCTGAGTCTGTGTGTGTGTGTGTGTGAGACACGCACGCACATGCAGAGTATATGCATTTGTATACTCGTGGTGCTTGATGTGGGGGGATAGACTTGCTTATGTATGTGCACATGGAGGCCAGAAATCAACTTCAGGTGTATTCTCTATTACTCTCTAACATATTTTTGGAAATAGGGTCTTATTGATTCTATATCTCATCATTTTGGCTAGACTGACTGGCCCTGGAACTCCTGGGATCCTCCTGTCTCTGCCTTTCAGTGCTGGGGTTACAGGCACACTCCACTACACGCAGTTTTATTGTAAGTGCTGAAGATTCAAATTCTGGTCTCGCATAGCCAACAGTTTACTCACTGAGCCATCCCCACACCCTGGTTTAGGTCTTGGTAAGACAAATGATCCTTTTCCACTCCAGCGCTGTATTGCAATGGAAACGAGACGGGAAGGCCAGTCATCAGCAGAGGGTTTCTTGGCTTAGGAATGGACCCTGTAGGTCCTCAGCTCCTATCCCCAATTAGAACTCAACATGTTTTTGTTTTTGGGTTTTTTTTTTTTTTTGTATTTGTTTGTTTGTTTTTGAGTAAGAATCTCTACATAGCTCTGGCTATCCTCGGAACTCACTGTGTAGACCAGGCTGGCCTGATTCCCCCACCTCTACCTTCCAAGTTTTGTTTCTTTTTTTTTTTTTTTTTTTTTTTTTTTTTTTTTTTTTTTTTTTTTATTTGCCTTGGTGTTTTGCCTGGAACTGGAACTACAGACAGTTGTTAGCTGCCATGTGGGTGCTGGGAACCGAACCCGGGTCCTCTGGGAGAGCAGATGGTGCTCTTAACCACTGAGCCATCTCTCCAGCCCCCAAGTTTTGTTTCTTGGGGTTGTTTTGGGGACAGGGTTTCTCTGTGTAGCCTGGCTGGCCTGGAACTTGTTATGTAGATCAGGCTGATCTCAAACTCAAGAGATCTGATTACCTCTGCTTCCTGAGATCTGGAATTAAAGATGTGCACCACCATGCTCGACTTGTCTTCCCCTTCTTTTGGCCCCTGCCCTTACCCTGGTCTGGGGAGATGGGCAAGGTGGAGTATGGTTGGTGAATTGTAGAGTGAAAGGGCATCTGGTCCAGATTTTTTTTTTTAACTTTATTTATTTATTTATCTTGGTGTTTGCCTGGAACTGGAACTACAGACAGTTGTAAGCTGCCATGTGGGTGCTGGGAATCGAACCCGGGTCCTCTGGAAGAGCAGACGGTGCTCTTAACCGCTGAGCCATCTCTCCAGCCCCCTGGTCCAGATTTTTGCACCCCCTCTAAATTAAATGTCACACCAGAGCCCATTCTGTGAGATAGTAGCACAGCATCACACTGACATTTATAGCCCAGGTAGTCCCGGATCAACAACACATCTATCAGTGGAGATTGCTAGGAAGCAGGGGATGGACAGAGGAGGAGCATGGCAGCCCAGCTTCATGTCCCTTTGCCATGTGGTCCAGCAATAGTTAGGGAGATCTCACTCACAGGCTTGTTGCAAATGCTCAACAAGTGCTCAGCTCAAAGCAGACCTCGAAGACTGCACTTGCTATTCTTCCCAAAATCTGAAAGACTGATTTTCAGAATTGGATGGTAACAGATGTTATCAGAAACACAAGAACTGGACATGAAAACGCATAACCTTCCAAGATCCCTGAAGAACCTGTACTCCAGGGTTACGGTTGTACGGTCTTCCTCTGTGGTCTTCCTCTGTGGGCAAGAAAGGCATGGAGAATGGCCACCTCGTGCACAGGATGAGCGACTCTTGTGTGAGCCAGCGAGTAAGACCCTTCTTCCAGAGACCTGGAGATCCCCAGTCCCACTTCTCACAAAGCACCGAGAGGCAACCCAAGGGACAGCACGCTGTTTCACCTTGATGGGGTTTTAAATGACTAGAATGTAACTTTGAACCATTACCAATATTGACAATTTTGTGTGGCTTGACCTAGATGTTTATTGACATCCAGTACAGATTTACCAGATAGTTGAAAGCGCTCAGGCTCAGCGTCTACTTGTCTTCCCATCGCATGTGGGTTCTGTATCCTGGGCACATAGTGAGCACTTCTGCTAGGCCTATGGGCACCTCACTGATGCTCCACCACCCAACCCATTCCCAAAGCCCCATACTCTCAGGTTCCCCTCATTACACACCAAAGGCAGATTCTGGAGTCTCCCGTTTCCCTACCTCTAATGACCCAATCTAGTAGGGTGACCATATAGAGGAGGGTAGAGCCTATGAGGATACGTGAGCCTGCAAGTTAGAATTCATAGGCCCCGGCAGTCCCATCCAAATAGCCGAGACCTCTGTGCACTTCTCTGTTCTTGGAAGCTGACTTTGTTCCTCAGTCATGTCCATACAGGTGAAGGGCAAAGTGTCATGGGAAGCCCTGGATGAGAAACAGCTTATCTACATGCTAGGCCAGTAGGGATGGTGTGAAGAGCTTACCCGGTGTTGGCAACCAGGAAGTGAGATTGCTTTTCCTTCAGTCCTTTCTTAGACCATTATAGCAATTCAAGAGAAGTCATCTTACCACATGGACTAACACAGGCTTGCTCTTGGGGTGCTATGACATGTGACTGCCACTCTGCCTAGGCCCCTCTGTACCACTCCCCATCTTCATGCTGGACAGTGTCTGATTCCTGCTCCTTTCACGGTCACGTTTATATTTAGCCTGTGGAGTCACATGGCGTCATCCAGGGGTTTTATGCCACTTCCTGCCACCAAGGGTCAGTCTGTCCTGCCCATTGTGTTTTAAAGCTACTTCCTGTGCAGAGAACTCTCCTGTCATTTAGAACCTGGGGGCCCCTTCTGGATCTCAGGCTTCCAACTTGTCACCTCAGATGTGGGGGCAGCACAAACACAGCAAACCTTGCATACCAGCTGCTTCTATGAAGAGTTCTGTGGATGTACAGATCTGAAGCTAGACAATCCAAACAGCCCATGCCATGCTTCCGGTGGCCAACCAGTGCCAGATGCTGCTAGATCAACAGCAGCTGCCACTGACTGGATCCTTCTTTCCATGTTGGGCAGCTCAGTAGCTGTTTCTCTCCTGCTTTACTCACATCAAAGTAGGCAGCCTCCAGTGGGCCCTGCTTCTGGTGACTGAGAATTTATGTTGTTCACTCCCTAGAGTAAACCATCAACTAGAACCCAGGTCACTAAAGACCCTAATGCAGCTGGGCGATGCTTCAAAGAGGCATGGGTAGGGCTGACGAAACTAACCAGCTGGTGAAAGCACTTGCCATGCAGGCCTGATGACCTGGATTTGATTCTCAGAACCTACAGAAAGGTAGAAGAAGAGAACCAACCCCAAAAAGTTGGCCTCTAATCTCCAGACATGCAGCATGACATGCGTGTATCTGCATACATGCATGTGTGTACATGTTTATAAGAAATTAATCTAAAAGTTAAAAAAAGGACAAGAGATGACCTAGAGTCTGGCAGCTTTCAGACTCCTGGTAGGAGTATCCTTCAGGGTACAGGCACAGCTTAAAATGGGCGAGTGTGATCTTGGACTCTAGAAAGATGTAGAGGAAGGAAACGTTCCTTGTGCAGTATGGTATGACTTTCTGAGGCCCAGGGAGTGTGGTTTCAGGGCCTAATGGTTCTCCCTTCCCACAGCAGACTAAGGCCTTGTAACATAGCAGGTAGTGGCTGGGACTAGTGGCTACCTCTTTTGATTTCCTGGCTGCATTTCCCTTCTTTACAGCTAACTGGATAATGACCACACACTGTAGGGGCTCAGCCCAATTCTGTATGCTCCTGCATGGTGCCCTGTCCATTTGACAGGCTGCACACTCCAGAAGGCTCCCCCTGTAATCTGGAAAAGCATTCCTGACTGCCTGTACCATTCTACATTCTATACAATGCTCTGCTATCTGTTCATTGGGCTTTTTGGTGTTGTTGCTTTATTGTGTGTGTGTGTATGTGTGTGTGTGTATGTGTGTGTGTGTGTGTGTGTAGGGTGTGTGTGTGTGTTCACACATGAGTTGGAGCATTTGTATTTGTATCTAGTGGAAATCAGAGGTTGACATACAGTATCTTCCTTTACTTTCCAGCTTATACACTGAGGTTTCTTCACTTGAAGCCTATGTAGCTCTCCAGCTTATTGCTCTGTCTCTGCGCCCTGGGCATTTGAATTACAGGTGGGCCACCACATCCACCCGGTATTTACATGGGTTCTGGGACTCTGAACTCGGGTCTTCGTGCTTCCACAGGAAGCACCTTGACCTCACTCCAGCTCCAGAGCTATTGTATAGTTATTTTATGTATATAAGTGTCTGCCTACATGTATATCTGTGCACCATGTAAGTGCCTGGCACCCAAAGAGGCCAGAAGAGAGTATGGGACCCTCCTGATACTGGAGTTACAGGTGGTGTGAGTCAACATATGGTCTGGAAACCAATCCCAGGTCTTCTGGGGGAGCATGTGCTCTTCCCCACTGAGCACCTCTCCATCCCAAACAGGGCTTCTCAGACTTCTCCCACTCACAAGCCCTGCCTTTATTTTTGTTTTGTTTTTCAAGGCAGGGTTTCTCTGTGTAACAGTCCTTAACAGATCTTAAACTCACAGACATCTGCCTGCCTCTGTCTCCCAGGTGCTGGGTTATAGATGTATGCCACCATGCCTGGCCTCACAACCCTTTTTGCCTGAGAAATTGTTTACATATCTCAGGTATATAGGTAGGTAAAATAGGAATACAGGCCAAACATTTACTGATCATAAATCATAAAGACATTTTAAGATTTATTTATTTATTTTATGTATATGTGAGACTTGAAGCCAGAAGAGGGTGTCAGATCCCACTGTAGATGGTTGTGAGCCACCATGCGGTTGCCGGGAATTGAACTCAGGACCTCTGGAAGAACATTCAGTGCTCTTAACCTCTGAGCCATCTCTCCAGCCCCATAAAGACATTCTAAAGTAATTTTTTGGTATACATACATTTTTACCATTTATTAAAGACAAAAGCAAATTTGTATACTAGTGAGATGAATGTGATTGATAAAGAATTAAATCTTGCCTGGCATGGTAATACATGCCTTTGATCCGAGCACTCAGGAGGCAGAGGCAGGCAGATCTCTGAATTTGAGGCTAGCCTGATCTACAGAGAGAGTTCCAGGACAGTGAGGCTATCACACAGAGAAACCCTGTCTCAAAAAACAAACAAATAATTTTGGTTGTATAGGTAGTATAGGATGTAGAGCATCTTCATTTTTCAGAGTTGACACAAAGTTTGATTTTTATAAACTTCATTTACGTTAACTTATTTATTGGGGTACAACGATGTGTGGCTATCAGAGGACAACTCTCAGGGATTGGTTCTCTCATTCTACCATGTGGGGGTCCAAGGATCAAACTCACTTGTCAGGCTTAGTCTAAATGCTTTTACCTACTTAGCCATCTTGACAACCCCATATTTTTTATTTTTAGTTTAGTTTTAGTTTTTTCTTAACTAATTTATTTATTTTTAGTTTTTTTGTGCATTGGTGTTTTGCCATAGGTGTCTAATCCCCCAGAACTGGAGTTACAGACAGTTGTGAGCCATCGTGTGGGTGCTGGGGATTGAACCTGGGTCCTCTGGAAGAGCAGTCAATGCTCTTAACCACTGAGCCATCTCTCCAGCCCTGGAAATCAATTTTTAATGATTTTTAAAATGAAACTCATGTCAGCAAATCAAACATTATAAAAGAGGAAAATAGGCAGTGAGTGGTGGCACACATCTTTAATCTCAGCACCCATGGTAGAGACAGGCAGATCTCTCTGAGTCTGAGACTTGTTAGGTCTACATAGCAAGCTCCAGACCAGCCAAGGCTATATAGTAAAACCTTGCTTAAAATCTATTACTACAATAAAATCCAAAGATTTACCAATTTTTGATACATAGATGCTGAGGAATGATGATAGGAAAAATATTTAAAAATCGCTGCCACTCATTATGAAACAATTGTGTTTCTGTAAGCGCAAGAAGCTTAGTGGTGAGAACACCACCATTCATGACATGGCGTTTCCAACTGAGCTGAGGTGTTTCAGGCAGCAGCTGCTGACACTGTGTGAATGAGAACGCAAAGCACAACTGGGTGCATGTGCTGTATGTTCAGGGCCAAGCCTCCATTGCAGCACCACAGGCGAGCCCGGTCCCAAACACCTCAGACTCATTGTCCATCTGATTCAGAAACAGCTTTTGGTTGTTGAACATTCAGAAGCTTTCACTATTGCCCGGTTTTTTAATGATACCCCTCACACACACACACACATTAAGTTATGGAACTCCACGTGGGAGCATGACGGGCAGTTTAAGGAGCTGTGGCTTAATATAACCACCCAGAAACTTGGCCACTTTTAAGCATGGTAGAATTGGAAGGTGTTGGAGTGTGATGTGATGTTACCAGTAAAGGAACTGTTAACAGGCATCCGAGCTTCATCGTGAAGGCCAGGAAAGGAGCTGAATAAATGGCAGGGCAGGGTGGAAAGAGAATGGCCCAAGTGGCCTGCTAAAGGCTATGCATCAGTGCGGTGAGGCTAGAAGGCCTGCTCAGGGAGCCAGGAAGAGATTGCTGACCCTTCCGGCCTGGCCTCTTGTCCTCTGCTCCCCTTCTGATGTCTTCCTCAGCAACTCGAGTTCCCCTGACAGACTCTGTAAAGTCATCTTCTATCTGCCTGAATGACACCCCCACTTGACTCCCAGACAGTGCTACAGAGCCCCACCCTGCTAAGAAAGAAGCAATCTCAGTGGAGCTGCTGACCCCTGCCCAGAGGACACACTGTCTGTTGCACAGCCTGAGATGTCTCAGTAAGAACATGGTATAAATATTCCTAACCAAACAGTCTGTCAGGCCAAGTGGCCAGCCAGCCAGCCTGTCTAGTCAGCAATATTTGTGCAAGGGTATTTGGAGATGCTCAGGGGCTGCCTAGGAACAAGAGCCAAGGGCTCTTTCTTGGGTAGCATGGAGGTCCAGCTGATCTGTGCCAGAGTTCAGCTTTGTGGTCATTATTCATGTGCAGCCTAAGCTGAGAAGAATGACTGAGAATCCATAACCAAGAAACAAGCTATGAAGAGTGAAAGAGAAAACGAGCACCAGGAAGTGAAACTAACCCAAGGCTCGGCTAATCAAGGAGCTTTGCTGAGAGAAGGGAGTCCCTCGTCAGTAATAAGACCTGGGTACCATATAATAGAATGGCTAACTGGCAGAAAAAAAATGCTCGTGACCCTCTTGGGGAGGCCCTAGTATGTATGATATGGGAAAGGCATGGGGGCCTGAGCCTGAGCTGGATGAACCATGTTCCCATCTAGTGCTCTGAAGACATCTGAGAGCACAGAGCACTTAGACCACAGTTCAGAATGCCATAGAATGGCCCACATGTTTATTCTGCATCTCAGGCAAGACCCTTGGATGCTTGCTGTCAAAAAGCAAGCACTGAGTGATCCCTATCCCCTGTGTTCTACAAGCAAGAACTCATGGCACAGAAAGATCAGGAGGTGGCCCTGCCAGATAGCCCCACCAGTGATATGTAGAAATTCTAAGAGTGTCCTGTCTTGTATCCTTCCCCATTGCCCCAGGCTGCTCCTCATAATGAAATTGTGAGCAAGTCACATGGTCAGCCCTGGGAACCAACTGATATGCCCAGAATACATTGGAAGGTTTATAAAGTGTCACTGCTCAGGCATGAAGGATGTTACCCCGATGCCATCTATCAAGATGGCAGAGTTTGATCAGCTGTCTCTCCCCAGAGGGTTGATTTCTAGAGTCACTTGGGTCACATGGTGAGGTTTTGCACGAGAGTCTCAAGGTTGGTCACAGGTCATCTTGCAGGCCATGCAGTTCCCATTGTCTCTGTCCACCAAGAACAGTGTGTGAGCTGACTTGGAGTGGTTGGTACAAGTGGGAGGAAAGCTCACGGCCAGAAGATGAAAGGGAAGAGACCAACATCATCATCTCTACCTCCAAGCCCCTGGGCACAAAGCCAAGCAGCCCTGTCCCCAGCCAGAGGGTTAGGGACCAGCTTCCCCTCTCAGGAAATGCTGACTGATGGCTGCTTTGTTCCTATTGCATTTCAGTCTCAATGTGTGTTTGACTGTGTTAGCAACAAGAATTATCCATTTAGCCTGTTTTCCAAAAATGTCATCCTGCTACTTAAGATCAGGAGGCTTCTTGGTGTCTTTCTGTTGTTTGAGCAATAGTTGCTGCTCAGATTCACTGAGGATCAGCTGTTTGCAAATGCCCTCTTAATTGGAAGGTGTTTGTTTTTCTCTTTGAGATAGGGTCTCACTATGTAGCCCAGGCTAGCCTAGCATGGCACCTGAGTGTTAGAATTACAGTCATCCACCACCAGCCTAATTTAGGAAAGTCTTTTTAAATGGTCTGGGAAGCTCATCAGGTAGATGAAAGCCCCCCCACACACAGGTGGGAACCATAGGGGGGACCAGGGAAAAGGGGAAATGTGTGGTACTAAGGGCAGGAGCAGCTGCAGCTGCCATGCTGTCACATAGATATGGGCAGGGAGGAAGTCACAGAGGCCCTGTGTATATACGAGGCCTCAGAAGAGGAGAGTTAGAACAGGGTGTCTCCAAAAAGTGCTCCTGGGATGCCCCTGCTGGAGCACAAAAGCAAAAAAGGGAGGCAGACAGCACTGTGCACTATCACAGGGGACAGCTGGACCATGGAGACTTTAGGGTCCGGAATGGAACTGCCTATTCGCAGAGCCTAGTGAGGAGTATAAGGCGGGAGCCCTGACATACACCTAGCCCCACCTCAGAAGACCTGGGTAAAGCCATGGCCCACATGAGAAGCTTGTGGAGCCTCAAGCTTACTAGCTTTTGCCTAGATAAAATGACTGAAAAATCCAGGGGGAGAGTTCTCTGCTGACACAGCACACAAGGACCCATGTTCGGCTGTTTGGCCTCCCACAAGACACCTAGATTCTGAGAGTGCATTCATGGGCTTTGATCATTTTCTCAGTAAAAAGCCCCAAGGAAGAAGCTGGCTCATCCCCATTGTAAACCTAGGTACCTCTACCTATGAGATGGGGATGCTATTCCCCGGCCTGGCCTACAAACCTGCTGTTGGTCAGGAATAAGCTTGGGGTGGTTGCATTAGGCATGCCACTCAGGATTTCCAGAAGGTCCCTTGGTAGCACTGAGGGCATGCCCACCTAAGTCTCATGCCTTCTAAAGATGAGTGTCATCTCTGACAGAGCTCTCTGACCTTTAATCTCCATGGCAACTTGTAGTAGAGACTGGGTACTGGTAAGCCAGGCCCCTTGTCATCTTTTAGGGGTGTCATCTGGAGAGAACTTGCATGTAAACGGACATGTCTGTTTTAGGTAGCATCTTCATATATATGCAGCCCTTTCTTCTTGTGCCCTCACACCTGGGTGCTGTGTTAGGTGAGGTTCCTCACTCTGGGTAGTGTATAGAGCCCAAGATAAATGGAAAAGGGGAAGACACCATGGGGTGGGGGAGGTAACCCTGTGCTTTGCCACCATGTGCTTCCCCTGTCTCCTAGACATCCCACGCCTTCATATCCTAGTGCCCTGGACTGCCTCCTCGGAAATAAAGGCAAAACTCACCCACATGTTCTTACACTTCTTGTTTTACTCCTCAGTAATATTTCTTTGTAACCAAGGAACAATGTCTAGTATATCCACCCTCCACCCTTCAGCCACATGAAGTGAATTCCCTGTAAAAGAAGCCAGAGGCAGAGTCTAGGCCCATCGAGGGAGTCATGTAGCATTGCTTTTCAGGGTGAGCGTGAGGCCCAGGGTCCCTGACACCCCCGCCATCCCGAGCACAGCTTCCCCTCTCCTAACCCTGAAGGTGACAGGAAAATAAGGAGACTTACGTTTGACGGTGCCTCGAGACTCCTGGAAACCTGCTGACTCAGAGCCCCATCCCAGCACCTGGCAGTCACGTGTGTCCACCTGCCCCGTGCGGGCCCCGGGGCTTGTGCCTCCCTTACCCCTGTCCACCAGCCAGCAGGACTTCCACAGCCCCACACTTCGCTTGCGTCCATCCTCCAAGGTCTGGTACACCCAGTTGGGGGTAAAGGCTGCTGCATTGTTGAGGATGAGAGAGACAAGGGCCACCAGCACAGCTGTAGCCACAAGTTTCTGCACGGTCATGTCTGAATGCCAGGACTGTCTATCTCGGAGAAAGTCCCAAGTCCCGGTCAGCTGCTGTGCATCAGAGAGAGCCGGGATGCTGCTAGGGTTAGCTAGAGAACATCACCACTCATCCTTGGGAAGCTATGCGGCAGCTCCAGCCAGGCACATGAGGATGTCCGTGGTAGAGGGAGAAGCCCGTGGGACAGTTCCAAGTGAGCTGCTCACAGCCCTGCCTTATCCTCCTTCTTGAACCTGGAGCAGGGACAAGCCTGTGCTGAAGCTGGTCTCCCCAAGACCCATTCCAGGGAGAAATCTGGGGCACCAGCCACACCAACGAGAATCCAGAGTTGTAAGTGGGCCGTCTTCTTTGGAACAGAGGCCAGGAAGGCTGTGTCCACAGTGCCTCGTGCCTACTGTAGTGGAAACAAAGCGTGGGAATCAGCTGGGTCACACTCCTTAAAACCGCCTGTGGGAGCCAGTCCGATGGGAGAGGAGCTGGGCTGTGGAAGCAGTGTGGTTTGGCCACCTCTCTGCTGCCTAGCCCGCCTTGGTACCTCTGCCACCAAAGGCAGGTCCTGGAAAGCAGAATGCTTGCCACAAGGAAATGTGTGTGTGTGTGTGTGTGTGTGTGTGTGTGTGTGTGTGTTTGAGTGTGTGTGTGTGTGTGTGAGAGAGAGAGAGAGAGAGAGCTCCCTTTTCCCTGTCTCTCAGCAGAGAGGAAATGGTTGTTTTTGAGGCTGTTTTTGGTGAGCAAGAGGGCGTAGCCAACTGCAACAAATAGCAGCCCTGCCACAGAGCTAGACACTAACAGGATGTGCTTCCTGATGGGAACGGCCTGCTCCAGCCCACCCCCTGGCTGCCCCTCCCACCTTCCTGTCCCATAGGAGCAGTCAGGGATGCCTGCCAGGACACTTATCTCCTTACCTGTTGCTGTCAAACCTAGCCAGCTGTGCTAGGTCCAGGATCAGGGCATGCTAGGGACACCACAGGCAGGCAGGCAGAATCCTAGGGGACTAGATGTCCAACTGTCCATCCATCCATTGTCCACTGCATGCTAGCTACTATGAGTCCCCAATGTCTACAACAGTGGTTCTCAACCATGGGTCACGACCCCTCTGAGCAGATCAAAGGACTCTTTTACAGGGGTTTGTCACCTAAGACCATTGGAAAAAACAGATATTTACACTACAATTCATAACAATAGCAAAGTTACAGTTTTGAAGTAGTAACAAAATAGCTTTATGGTTGGGGATCACCACAACATGAGGAACTGTATTAAAAGGTCACAGCCTTAGGAAGGCTGAAAACCTGTAGTGTACAGCCTTCCCTCCTCACAGAGGGTTTATCTTTTTCTTTCTCTGCCTTGTCTTGAAAAACAAGCCGGGGTGGGGTGGGGTGGGGTGGGGTGGGCAGCCTGCTCTACAGAGTGAATTCCACGACAGCCAAGGCCTCACACTCACAGAGATCCACCTGCCTCTGCCTCCTGAGTGCTGTGATTAAAGGTGTGCACCACCATGCTCTGCTGGGGTTCTCCCTTTGGATGGAGATACAGGTTCTGGGAGGACTAAGTAGGGTGGGGAGGCACCTGAAACAGCCCATCATCTGCTGGCAGAGACCCATAGGCCTCAAGGGAGCAAGTGTGCTCAGACTTGGTAGGGAAGGGGTCCTTCTTGGGTCACCTCCTGTTGGGGATGTTCTTGTGGTGGCAAGCAGAGGTGGAATTCTGGGAGGGGGGTTATAGCACCGTGCAGGCTGGGGTAGCTAATGTGGTTTCTGACCAGCCAGGTTTGCTTACTAATATGAGGATGGTTCATTCCCCTGAGGCTGGACAGGAGCAGGACAGGCATCTGTACTATCATTCACTCTCCATAGCCCTTCAGCTCTGGTGAATGAAAACAACCCAGAAGGAAATTCACTTTTCATTCTAGGTCTCTGGGTCCAGCCTGTCTGTGAATTATGTCTTCTTTTTCTTCTTTTCTTCCTTCATTAATTTGTTTGAGGCAGGGTTTCTCTGTATAGCCCTGGCTGTCCTGGAACTCTCTCTGTAGACCAGCCTGGCCTGGAACTCACAGAGACTCACCTGCCTCTGCCTCCCTAGTGCTGGGATTAAAGGCATGCACCTCCACAGCCCCGCCTGTGGGTTAGGTTCTAAGCAGGAGCTACTTGACCAGCAGTGTGGGGTACTATCTACCCTCAGCTCCTGCTATGACTCAGGACACCTAAGTAGAACAACTGCCATTGTTTCTGCACGTGCCTCCCCCCAGAGGCAGAATTAGGGTGTAACATCTCCAACACAACATTCCCAAACACAAAATAGAGCAGCTGGATTTAAAATGGAGATTTCTCCAAGTTTTCATTAAGAGAAAAATCTGTTTCCCTCCTTAATTAAGCCAGTTATCTTTAGGGAGCTATTAAATGTCTAATTTCCAGTGAAAATCAAACCTGCAGTTTCGAACCCAGGAAACTGTGGTAAGAGTTCCTGACTCCCAAGCTGACATGATCCTTCTGTCTCAGCCCGCTCTAACTGGTGCTGAAGGCTACAGGGGCATGTCTGATCATCTCAGGTAGGCTCTTGGACTAGCCTTGCTTTTTATTCCTGAGCTGGGTGGGGAGGAATCCAAAGCCTTGTAGGAACTTCTGCCATACCTCCAGGTATCTGTGCACTCGGCATCTGCCTATCTGTGTGGGCCAGCAGCCAGAGAGAGATGGAGTCAGGGAGTCCTGTCTTGAGATATGATGCCATCCTCAGAGGATTTTAGACTCTTGTGGGCTGGTAGGAAATCTCCCGCCCAGTGGACTCAAGTCAAGTTAGAGAATTGTTATTGTAGCTATATGCTCATCTACTCCCCACCCCCACACTGCCACCATGTACACACACACACACACACACACACACACACACACACACACACACTCAGACAAGCAGGAAGCATCACAAGTGTCGATCAGCCTGCTGGTCCCCTAGTTGCCTACTCAGGACAGGTCCAGCTGAGCACAGATCCTCCCAGAAACTAGGTCCATGGCAGAGCCCCCTTTGACTGCATCTGCTTCTCATCTAGGCGCCTGTAGGCTGATGAAGTGCAGATGTGATCCCTTTCCACAGAGTAGCTCAGACAACAGGAAATTCTCAAGACTTGGACCTGGCCAGGAGAGTGTTTATTTCTTGGAATTTATGCCAGATGCACAGATCCCAGAACTCTCCACTGGAGTTGCAGCTCTCCTGTACTTGGAGAGTGAAGTCGTCAGAGAGCAGAGAATGTCTGGAATTTTGTGGGAGTTGAGATGGCCCTGGTCTAGAGACATCCGCAGAAAGCACAGTGTGCATTTGTGGAAAAGGCTGGTAGCCTTTTCTTGGTCCCAGGCTCTTGCTACAGCTGCGGCCTGGCCCTCCCCATTTGGTGCACAGCAACCTTGGCCCAGGCTTTAAGGGACCCTCCCCTGGAATTCTCCTGCCTGGCTGGGCCTGTGCTCATCAGATCCCTGCTTGATTCATGCTCAGGCAGAAGCCCACGTGGAAATAGCCAGACATTTCAGTGGTGTGATAAGATCTTTGTGAAGCACAGCAACACCAGACAAGACAAGACTCCAGCCTGGCTGCCACTCAGCAGGTCACACACCATTCAGCTTGTCTGCAGGCCAGTGACTACACTTAGTTATTTTCCCAGCACTGGATATGGATACAACCGTTGTTTTCTAGACAGTGCAGAAGGGAGGCTACCCCGGGAAGCATAGGCCCTGGCCTCCCCACCATGTAGCCCCCAGACCCAGGCAGGCCTCAGGATACAGTGACTGTCCTGAAACTCACTGCATAGGCCGAGATGGCCTCAAACTCACCGATTCCCGTGCCTCCTGCGGACTAGGATTAACAGCATGCAGCACTATATCTAGCTTTGCAAACATTTTAACCATCTAGTCATGTAAACTGGTAGGAACAGGGAGATTTATTTTTAAAGAGCTTTATATCTAACTACCATCTTGCAGTGGACACACCATCCAAGCCTCATGCACTCAGCCAGCCCAGCAAGCTCAGAAGGGGACTGGCAGACCCTGTCCACTCGGAAAGTTCTGTGGAGCTCACTGGAGTTGTGTTGGAGAGCCAAGCATTTCCTTTGGGATTCCAGACTTACCACTAGATGATATTTCTAGAAACAGCATTTAAAAAAAAGCCTTCTCCAAAGAGTTGGCAGGCATCCCACAGGATCCAACGTGAGGCCCACAGTTCCCAGAGAGAAACCGCACAAAAGGATAATAAGGAGTTTAAATTTACAGAGTGGGGCTTACTGCTTGAGGCCCCAGATAACCAGCCTCTGACACGGATATGTATTCAGTCAGAGCACTTCCTGTCGGGATGCTGCCCTGTCCGGGGCCATGTGGCATTGAGCAGGTTTTACCGCCTCATATGCTTCCTCGGGGCTACCATGGGTCATTTCATTTCCAAAGCACAAGGCAGTCAGTCCACCTGCCGGGAACAACTCTTAGAGGTTCTCCAGAACAGCTCTTGTGTGTTCTGGAAATTTGCAGAGCAGAGTGTGAGAAGCCCCAGGAGAGGCTGTGGTAGGTAGGGCTGAAGCCCTCCATAGCTGCCTGAGTGCAGGCTGGGATCCAGGCACACACACTTACCTCTCTCCTAGCACAGCACCTTGACCCCGGTGGTCAGGTGTCACCCACCTACAGGCAGTAGTCACCAGGTGTGTTCCTGTTACCTGACACATTTATCTACAGAATCAGTGAGTGTTGTAGCAGGACCCAAACAGGTCAAAACAACCTATGGACAGGATATGCTGGCTTGAAAGGATACTTGAGCATGTGCAGTTTCAACCACAGACAGCAGTGGCCATCCCCACCCCAGCCAGCGCCTCAGCTGACTTGTTTGCTATTTTCCTTCCACTCCGGTTTACGTTGGGGAATCTAAGCTATGGGCCATTCATGGGCCCACAGTAGGACTTGGCCCAACAGATTGAGAGGCCTCTTACCCATCCTTCTTCCTGGACAAGTCATTGGGAAAATATTGAGGGCCCTGCTCCTGTGTGTACAGCTGCCTTCCAAGTTCCTCAGTTCTGCCAAGTCTATGGGACTGGGAAGGGACAGATGTGCCCCGCTTCCTGACAGGAGGCTGCCACTCTGGCCAGGCTCTATCTTGGGGGAGCAGCTGGAGCATGATGAGGGGATGTGAGGTAAATGCTTCTACATGGATGTTCTTGTCAGCACGTCCAGAGGCCTCGTGGCTGCTCCTGCGTGCGTGCGTGCGTGCGTGCGTGCGTGCGTGTGTGTGTGTGTGTGTGTGTGTGTAGCACTTATGTGGTCTTAGGCTAGGGAGAACCTATTTCAGGTTAGCCTGGACAGAGGGAGACTATATACAGAATAAACTGCTTTCTCTTTCCACCCCTCTATTCAGTGTTTGTCCTGCTCTGTGTTTACAAAGCTCTTCTGGGTCTGAGGCAGGGGCTCTCGGAGGAGGGCCGGGTTCACAGAAGACTACCTCAAAATGAGGGACAAAGAAGGATCCACGATCCAGCTGCACATCAGGGCCTGGCCCTGCTCTAGGGCCCTAGATTGAGTCAGGGTTGTAGACTCCCCCCCACCCTACCTTTGCAAACACTGACTTGTTTGGGAGAGGTGATGTAAGGCTCTCATGGCCCCCTTTTCCTGTAGTAGTTTAGGGAAGCTCCATGGAGTCCGTTGCTTAGTTGTGAGCGAGAGGTTCTGGCTTTGACCTGCCTCATGTGCTCACGACTGGGAAAAGCCGCTGTCTTCTGAGCCAAGTAACACACGGGGTACTTACAGAAGACCCTGCTCCCCTTTGCCCTCCCCAAAGGCAGGCCTTCAAGGTCAGGAACGCTATCTAAGACACTTCAGGGAGACTCAGGATAATTTTCTCCTTCCTTGTTTTTGAGTACTGGGCATGCGATGCCTGGTCTACAGTCTTACAGTGTAAGCTATATCTAGTGCCATTTAGAACCACCTGTGGTTTTATGCACTACCAGATGCTGAGGAGGGCCTGGTGGCCGCCCTGAGCTCTGTATTGGAAGCTGACAGGACTTTCTATCTCCTGCCTGCAGTGAGACTGTCTGGGAGAACATGGCACGCATGTGTGTGAAGACTCAGAGGTTGGATGTTGCCAAGGTGTGCTTAGGGAACATGGGCCATGCCCGTGGGGCCCGGGCACTGCGGGAAGCTGAGCAGGAGCCAGAACTGGAAGCCAGAGTGGCCATGCTGGCCATCCAGCTGGGCATGCTGGTAAGTGGTCCCAGTCTGACAGATAGGCATCACTTTGGGGACAGAGAAGAAGGTGGTCATTCCTGCCACGTTGCCAAGCTGAGCCTGTAATAAAAAGGGCAGAGGCTGCTAAGCAGAGAGCCTCCTCAGCTAAAGTCTAGTAACACAGGGCCTAGGAGACGCGGGGGAGGCTGGCAAGTGAACAGGCAGAATCTGGCTGCTGGTCTCTTGGGGCCTGGGGCCTGTAGAAGGGAGACAGAGAGTGTTCCTGGAAGATGTCCGCCTACAAACAGAAGCTAGCCCCTCAAAATATCCTAATCATGTGGTTTCCTAAATCCTCTGGTCTCTGCTGGGGCTGCCTCCTCCCCTCTCCATCCCTAAGATACCGACACATTCCTCATAGTCAGATGCTGAACCTACAAGGAACAGACCTCTGAGCAGGGAATTGGGGGTGCAGGCATTCTACCCACACATATGCCCCATGGCAGGAGCACCCTATTTGGAAGGGGGCACAGGAGTTCTAAAGGACCCCACCAGAGGATAGCTGGGCTGTAGCAAGGTTAAACATTCTCTCAGCAATGTACAGGTCTAACTGGTGACTGGGAAGTCACATGGACACGTTGCCTTTCTTGACTGTGCCAGCCTTGTGCACAGTGTCCATGCGCATCTCAAGTGTGTGTTCTCCAGGTATGCTGTGCATCTTTGCCAGGAGCTTGTGAGGGCAACTACTGTCCTATTTGTGACATGAACTTCACAGCAGAGTGACACAGTGACAGCCCTGTGATTATCATCCTTTCTCCCTGGATGGTCTTTCTAAAACATCAGCACTATAACTGAAGCCTCTCTCTTTACCCCCAGGAGGAGGCTGAACAACTCTATAAGAAATGCAAGCGTTACGACCTTCTGAACAAGCTCTACCAGGCCTCAGATCAGTGGCAGAAAGCTGTGGAGGTGGCCGAGCTCCATGACCGAGTCCACCTGCGCACCACCTACTACAACTATGCCAAGCATCTGGAGGCCAGTGCTGACTGTGGCCTGGCCCTCAGTTAGTGAGTGGGATTTTGGCAGGGATGGGCCCTGGCTGTTATAAAAGGAAGATCAGTCCCAGGATGGCCCATGAGATCCTCCATAGGAGCTATCCAGGAGCCTGGATTCTGTGGTGGTGGTGGTGGGACAGAATTTTGACCCTCTGTGTGTCTGTCAGTGTGGTACATACCAGACTTGGGGCCCCCTAAGGAAAAATGTGCCACAGGGATACGACCACAGGGAAAGCCATTCCAAAGCTGGGGTGGGCTGCTTAGAGTCACATCTGGAATCTGCATGGTTAGCTCTGAGATGTGACTAACAGTCTGGTCCACGTAACATGAAACACACAACAGGGCCTAGACTCCAGGGCTGCAGGCCAGGTGTACTGCTCTCAGGCTGCTCCCCACACTCTGTGGTGTAGCCCTTGACCATGAAGCAAAATGGAACGGCTCCTTCTTCCACAGCTATGAGAAGTCAGACACCCACCGGTTTGAGGTACCTAGGATGCTCTCAGAAGATCTGCAGTCACTTGAGCTGTACATCAATAGGATGAAGGACAAGTAAGTGTCCCCATTGGGACAGCACCTCCTGGTTGTGTGGGTTTGCCATGAAGTCTGGCATGGTGGGGTTCCCCCTGTGAGGCCCCCTGACCCAAGTGCTAGCCCTGGAACACACTCCAGGTATGTCCCTTCCAGTTTCATGCATCAGCTGAGGGCAGTGATGGTGCAGGGTGTGAATTCCAGTAGGAGTGAGACCCTAAGCTCCAAGGGTTATCCACAGGACCCTGTGGAGGTGGTGGGCCCAGTACCTCGAGAGTCAGGCAGAGATGGACACTGCACTGCGCTACTACGAGCTGGCACAGGACTACTTCTCCTTGGTCCGAATTCATTGCTTCCAGGGCAACATTCAGAAGGTGAGAGCGGGTGGGGAGGTAGAGGCAGAGCACTTGCTGCTATGCTTGGGGCCCTCAGTTGGATCCCCTGCATATCTCTCTCTCTTTCTCTCTCTCTCTCTCTCTCTCTCTCTCTCTCTCTCTCTCTCTCTCTCTCTCTCGTGTGTGTGTGTGTGTGTGTGTGTGTGTGTGTGTGTAGTCTTAATTTTTTAAAAACTAGGGGCTGGAGAGATGGCTCAGTGGTTAAGAGCACCGTCTGCTCTTCCAGAGGACCCGGGTTCGATTCCCAGCACCCACATGGTAGCTAACAACTGTTCGTAGTTCCAGTTCCAGGCAAACACCAAGGCAAATACATAAATAAATAAATAAATAAATAAATAAATAAATAAATAAAGTTTAAAAAAAAAAAAACTAAAGAAAAGTTTGGGGGTGGGAAGAAGAGTCAGCTGTTAAGAGTACTTGATGCTTTTCCAGAGTTGAGGTCCCAGCATCCATGAGAGGCAACACACAACTACCTGCTAACTTCAGCACCAGGGGATATAGTGCCTTCTTCTGGCATCTACAAGCACTGCATTTCTATGCACAAACACATACATATAAAAATTAAATATTTTTAAAAATAGATGGGAGGGTTGGAGAGATAGCTCAGAGGTTAAGAGCACCAACTGATCTTCCAGAGGCCCTGAGTTCAATTCCCAGCAACCACATTGTGGCTCTCAACCATATATCTTGAGATCTGCTGCCCTCTTCTGGCACACAGGCATAGTGGAGGCAGAATGTATACATAATTAATAAAATCTTAAAAAAAAAAAATAAAATAAAAATAGATGGGACTGGAGAGATGGCTCAACAGTTAAGAGCACTGGCTGCCCTTCTAAAGGACCCGAGTTCAGTTCTCAACACTCACGTGGCAGCTCACAACTGTCTGTAACTCCAGTTTCAGGAGATCTGACACCCACACAGACCTGCATACATGCAGGCAAAACACCAAAGCACATAAAAGAAATCTTTCAGAAAAAAAAATAGGGTAGTACATCCTGTGGAGGTGGGCTTGTTTGAATGGAATAATCTGCTGGATAGAGACCTTGGTGCTCTGGGTCTTTCTAGGCTGCTGAAATAGCCAATGAGACTGGAGACTGGGCTGCGTCGTACCACCTGGCCAGGCAGTACGAGAGCCAGGATGAGGTGAAACAGGCAGTGCACTTCTACACTCGGGCACAGGCTTTCAACAATGCCATCCGCCTCTGCAAGGTACGTGCTTCCACCTGGGCGCCAGGTAGGCTGTGCTCTGTTGTGCCACATTCTGCCCTGCCTGGTCCTGGAAACCTGACTGGGGTCACAACCAAGTGAAGAAATGACAGACACACATACAGAACAGCTGGTGTTGGGTGAGCTCTGCTCACTCATGGGGAGCACCGGGTGAGCTCTGCTCACTCATGGGGAGCACCTACTAGCAAACCAGAAACTCACTGTGTTTCTTATGTGTAGCATAAGAGGGAGGGGTTAGTGGGTCTTTTTTTTTTTTTTTTTTTTTTTTTTTTTTTTTTTTTTTTTTTTTTTTTTTTTTTTTTTTTTTTTTTT
>PVIH01001687.1:0-41225 GCA_004025045.1 Sigmodon hispidus | reverse complement strand
AGGGGTTAGTGGGTCTTGGTAAGAGGTCTGTGTAGGGAACAGTTTCAGGCTGTAAACATCTGGGAAGAGGAAGCTGCAGCCAACACTTTCTGTACACACCGTCAACACTATCATGTTGACCTGATAAAGGCTTTGCCAGCTCCCCTGAGCCTGACCCAGGGGAGGTTTTGCCTTTTCTGTGTGTCTGAAGCATTGGGTTCCTTGACACAGCCATGCCGTTTCAACAATACATCCCTGCAAGGCTTCCTCATCTCCCCACGCTGCTGCTGTTTTCAAAGCTTTATTAAGAGCTGCACTTCAGCCTGGCGGTGGCGGTACACACTTTTAATCCCAGCACTTGGGAGGCGGTGCTCTGTGGATCTCTGTGATTCAAGGCCAGCCTGGTCTACAGAGTGAGTTCCAGGACACTACGCTATTTCACAGAGAAGCCCTGGGCAGGCTCAGAAGCCCGTATTGTGAACACTGAGCCACCACTGGTCTCCATGCGCACTCTGGCTCCTCTCGCCCTCCCCACTTCCTGGCTTCCTCTGACACTGTCATTGTGTCCAGCACTCCTGGGCCAGTAGGAGGCTGACATATAGGTCACAGCCTTTCAAACCATTAGACACCTCATCAAAGCTGTTGGACATTTTTACCAATACCCGCTTCAGGTTTTGTTTCTGAAGTTATTCCTACCTCAGGTGTTTCTTGTAAAATAAAACGAGGCATCTGAGCGCCCTGGTACACAGACTGACCTAGTATAGCCTGCTGTGCCTTAAAAACTGAACTGGCACAGATGTGTTGGTGATACCAAACACAACCACATTGGCAAATCTAAGTGTGTTTGGTATGCTAGACGGAAGTGCCTGCAGAACCATACCTTCCTCTCTGCAGGAGAATGGCTTGGATGACCAGCTCATGAACCTGGCCCTGTTGAGTTCCCCAGAGGACATGATCGAGGCAGCCCGGTATTATGAGGAGAAGGGCGAGCAGATGGATAGGGCTGTCATGCTGTATCACAAGGTGAGTGGTTGGCC
Source organism: Sigmodon hispidus (assembly GCA_004025045.1). Classification (NCBI taxonomy): domain Eukaryota; kingdom Metazoa; phylum Chordata; class Mammalia; order Rodentia; family Cricetidae; genus Sigmodon; species Sigmodon hispidus. The sequence continues at coordinate 40,209 of PVIH01001687.1, read as the reverse complement.
TTAACTGGGGACCTGCAGAGACCTGAGACCCCCTGTGAAGCTCCAGGAAACTTGGCCTGGGTGAATTCTTAGGACTCAAGCAGCAGCTAAGTGTCCACCATTGCCTATAGGCCGGACACTTTTCCAAGGCCCTGGAGTTGGCCTTCACCACCCAGCAGTTTGCAGCCCTACAACTCATAGCAGAGGACCTTGATGAGAAGTCAGACCCTGCCCTCCTGGCCCGCTGCTCAGACTTCTGCATTGAGCACAGGCAATTTGAAAAGGCTGTGGAACTTCTGCTGGCCGCTAAGAAGGTACGGGGATGGTGGCAATTGATTTTGCTGTTTGTGTTTCGTTATAAAGTCTCAAGAAGGCTATGGCCACACCTTGGCAGGAAGTCAGGGGAGATCTCAACGTTCATCCAGCCTAGTACACCAAGACTGGTACAACCTAGTACAGCCTCAGCCCACATCTTCAGCTCTAGCTCCAACCAGGCAGTCGGTTCACGTGTGTGTGTGTGTGTGTGTGTGTGTGTGTGTGTGTGTGCATGCACGTGCATACAAACGACAAGATTCACACAATATAATCTTCTGTATGTAGGGGGCTTGTTTTTCTAGACAGTGGCTCAAGTTGGCCTCAAAATAGTAGGCTCAAGCCTTCCTCCTGCCTGAGCCTCGGAAGTAACTAGAACCCTAAGCCCAGGACACCATGGCCAACATAGGCTGGAGGGGTTGTTGTGTTGTTTTGTTTCATTTTGAAGATAGTGTCTATCTCTATAACCTAGATACACAGCCACAAAGCTCAAGCTTGCCTGGCACACACATTCCTGCCTCACCTCCCAAAGACTAAGGTTACTAAGTGCACACTACCACACCTGACTTTGAAGTATTTTTTTTGGTAATGAAAACCCAGGTTGTTGGAGTTTTTTCCCCACAGCCAATGTTATTCTTCTGAGTTATTAGAAGCAAGGGGGACAGTAACATGTCTGAGCCTGTCCCTTCGCTTGGTCCTTTTTATGTCCAACTCAGCCACAGGCAATAGCCAGCATGGAGCCAGGGCCCAGCTTCCTCTGAAGGGGTGGCAATGTGAAAGGAGTCTGAGCCCTCTCACCAGCCCAGTCACAGCCCTGCTCTCTTCCTCTGGCGCTCTTCCAGTATCATGAAGCTCTGCAGCTGTGCCTAGAACAGAACATGACCATCACCGAGGAGATGGCAGAGAAGATGACCGTGTCCAAGGACTCAAAGGACCTGTCTGAGGAGTCACGGCGTGAACTGCTAGAACAGATCGCAAACTGCTGTATGCGCCAGGGCAACTATCACCTGGCCACAAAGAAGTACACACAGGCTGGGAACAAACTGAAGGTGAGTCTGTCTGGGCCACTGGATCTGAACTGGGCCATCTGCTGGGCATTTGGGCACATGCCCTGCTATATAACACGTACTTCTAAATAGCCTGAGCTTGGAGCAGCCCTTCCTAGCTAGGATGTTGAAGGACTGGGGAGTGGGACCCCTGAAGGCCCATGCAATGATGCTTCTCTGGAGCTAGACTCACAGTATTGGATCCCATTGCTAACTGGAACTGCATTGGCCTGGAGTTTTTCAAAACCTAAACCTGCTTAACTGAGCCCTGTCCCTTTCTCTGCTTAGGCCATGAGAGCCCTGCTAAAATCTGGAGACACAGAGAAAATTGTGTTCTTTGCGGGCGTCTCAAGACAGAAGGAAATCTATATCATGGCAGCCAATTATCTACAGTCCTTGGACTGGCGGAAGGAGCCAGAGATCATGAAGAATATCATCAGCTTCTATACCAAAGGGCGGGCCCTAGACCTCCTGGCTGGCTTCTATGATGCCTGTGCCCAGGTACAGACCTTCTTTGGGGTTACAGCAAGATTTCAGGGGTCCCCACAGAGCCCCGTAGGGCCTCAAGGATCTCTTTGGTACAGGTGGAGATTGATGAATACCAGAACTATGACAAGGCTCACGGGGCACTGACTGAGGCCTATAAGTGCCTGTCCAAAGCTAAGGCCAAGAACCCCCTGGACCAGGAGACCAAGCTAGCCCAGCTCCAAAGCAAGATGACCCTAGTGAAGAGGTTCATCCAGGCCCGAAGGTATGTCCTCTAGAGGAACAGGTCAGGAGGGTAATGGCAAGACTCCACCCCTCTTCAGAAGAGTTCAGGCTGACTTGAGGAGACCCGCCCAACACTGTGTTTCCAACAGATATTCTTCCAGTAATTCTTGATCAGCCAGCTAGGATTTGCTGTTGCCTGTTAGACCTGAGCTTTTCTCAGAGAACTTCCTCAGAATCTCAGCACCATCTTGAGAATATTATTCCACAGAAATTAAAAAAAAATACTGAGGCAGGAGCAGTGAGCTCAAGTCAGTGGGTATGTCCACACAGAACCTTCGACCTGGTCAGGGCCAGCTGAGTAACCATTCTATGGCTGTGAAGAGACATCATGCCCAAGGCAACTTAAGAAAGAAAGCACTCGGCTGGGAGCTTGGTTACAGTTTCACAGCATCCGTCCATGCACACCTCTGACAGGAAGGGCCTTTCGTTTTAGCTGCCTTGTGTAAAATGGCTCACCTTTGTCCATATACCTCCCTCCCATGTGCCCTTCTGAACAGATCTAGGTGTCAAAGCACCATAGGACCCAGCACTGAAGGTGCGGAGTGTATGTTAAGTGAATGGATTTATAAATGAACAAATTTACATAATTCATGGAAGTCACCTTCACACACACACACACACACACACACACACACACACACACACACACCATCTGGCCATTGCATAAAGCTGCCCCTGCAGGACAGGTGCCTATAGCAGCTTCTGGCATGAATGAGTGTTGTGGGTCAGGCTCAACCATGTCTGCCACCTTGTCAGGACATACACAGAAGACCCCAAAGAGTCCATCAGACAGTGTGAGCTGCTCCTAGAAGAACCAGACCTGGACAGCACCATCCGTATTGGGGATGTCTATGGCTACCTGGTGGAACACCACGTACAGATGGAGGAATACCAAATGGTAAGACCACCCTGCTTATCCTCATCCTGGTGCTCTAGAGCACAGACCTGCTTGTTGGCAGAGGTTATTACTGTTTCCTTGGAGGCAACAAGCTCACTATCCCTATCCCAGTGTGCTTTCTGTTGCTGGTAAGCTCCATAGCCAGAGCAGCTTGGAGTGGATCCGGTTTATTTCACCTCACAGCTCTTAGGTTATAGTCCATCACTGGGAAGTCAGGGCAGAAACCTGGACATAGAACCCAAGCAGATGCCACAAAGGCACACTGCTTATTGCCTTCTCCCCCATAGCTTGCTTTCTACTAATAATAATAATAAATAACGTCCTACGTAAAAGTGACTAGCTCTTTGCCAGTGTTTGTATGACCGTTTTTCATTGTTAGCCACCCCCTAGCTATTATGAGTCAACTCATATATGTGCCCCATAGCGGTCGATGCCAACCATCTCATACACTTGTCATTTACATGTCTTTTTTTGTAAAGTGTTCTGGGTGTTTCCATCATTCTACTTGGATTTTTGTCTTTTTTTGTTGTCTTCTATATTAGACATATGATTTGTTTTTATCCCTTTCCTTTTCTTCCAGAATTCAAGCCGCTTACACCTATTGTTCCTCAGCTCATTGTGGCTTCATTTTATAGCTGCTATCGTTGCTGCAGTCCTTCCATCTCTTAGGGACTCCTCTGAGGTTGAGCCCACCCAAACTCCCCATCTCAGACTTGGCCGTCTTCCACACTGGCCCAGCTGTGTCAAGATGCAGATCCCCGAGATCTTCTCAAGCCGTCTCTCTTTTTCTTTCCAGTGTTCCTTCTTCTTTTAATTCTGCTACTGCTGGACTTGGCTCTCTCTAGCTTCTGCAGTCCGTGGCCATGTCCCACACTTATCCTTTGAACTTGTGTCTCATGTGTCCACCACAGCTCCTAATAGACAGGCAATTCTAAATACTCAGGGCAGCATGTTCCCATCCCTTTGGGCTCATGTTAATTTGGCTCCTGGCCCTGGGATTTATAACTGATGTCAAAGCCAGCCAAACATTATAGCCTTACGTTTCTTATTTGTGACCCTTACAGACACAGTATATCTGCTCAATAAAATCATTCTGAGTTTTGGCATACTTAAGAATACTGAGGTCGGGGGGGCTGGAGAGATGGCTCAGCGGTTAAGAGCACCTCTCTGCTCTTCCAGAGGACCCGGGTTCGATTCCCAGCACCCACATGGCAGCTAACAACTGTCTGTAGTTCCAGTTCCAGGCAAACACCAAAGCAAATAAATAAATAAAGTTTAAAAAAAAAAAAAAAAAAAGAATACTGAGGTCTAGCCAACTGTGGTAGCACAGGTCTGTAGTCCTAGCACTCAGGAGGCAGAGGAAGAGAGATAATTACAGATCCTAGAGCAGCCTGGTGTACTTAAGAGACTTCCAAGGCAGCCAGGGCCATATAGTTAAACCCTGTCTAAAAATTGGAAGCAGCTAGAAATAATATCTAATCATAACTCTTCATTTAAAAACATTTTAAAGCTTCTAGCAATTTTGTTCATATTTTTAATTGATATACACTTCTCTGGGTGAGCCCTGGAAGCCGTGTAGATCTTCCTTACCTCCCTTTTGTGTGAGATGCTCCCTGCAGATGAGGAAGTGTTTGTAGGTGTAGGGAGGTGTACGTACGCTGCTCCACAGGAAGCTGGGTCTGCACTCCTAGCCTCCACTCTAAGCTAGCTCTGTGCAAAGTTACTAATGAATAACTAGGTTAAACAAGATACTTGATCAAAAGAAACAGTAAGCCATTAGTAGTCTGGCACATAACCAGAATGGGTAAGAGAGCCAGCCCTCCTTTGCCAAGTGTCCAGAGACATCCAGGGCAAGTAGACTCCAGAGAGAAAGCAGCCCTAGAACTCAAACCAAATTCTTGTGTTCTGGCTGCTCTGACCCTCAGAGATTGCTGTTCCTGTTAACCACAGTTCGCTGTTAGCCATAGAGAACCTGAAACATCTGATAGTCTCTCTTAACAGCTCCCTTACAAATACCAGAGCCCCAGACCAGTGACTCTAGTGCCCTTGAGTGTCCCTCGTAGCAAAGGCTTTTCTCTTACCTGGAGTGAGGATGCTTTCCTTGGCTGAGGGTGGGCAGCTGGTACCTGATGTTTAATACACCTTATTACCATGAATGAATGATATAGCCGCCTTATTTTCATGTGAACTAAAGTAATTGGTGGTCACATCTACCGGGCTTTTGAGTGACCACTGTTCCTTCTGTTATAGGCCTATAAGTATCTTGAGGAGATGAGGAAAAGACTACCTTCAGCTAACATATCATACTATGTGGACCAGCGCACCGTGGACACTGTGCACCAGGGCCTGGGCCTCCCACCATCCCGCATCATGCCCGAGCGGGTCCGCCACAACAGCATGGAGGACCACAAGGATGTGTATGAAGAGGTGATGGAAGAGGTGGAAAATGATCCTTGATAGGCCTAGGTTCCTGCTGCTGAGATGTGTCTTCTGGAATTTTCTAGTCCTGAGTCATTAGAAAGGCAGCTCTTTGTGTTTTTTGTTTATTGTTGTTCTTAATTCTGCTTTGTCATGTATAGCAGGACAGTGGGACCTGGAGCCGGCCAGTTCTGGGCCTGCCTTGGTTCCGCACTAGGAAAGAAGAGTGCGCTTGTATTCTGAAGCCATTCCTTCAGCATTCTTGCCTCAGGTGCTTGGCAGCTCCTGTGGGGTTCTGCTTTATTTCCTTTTAAAGGGAGTTTGTTTCATTTTTTCCCCATGTTCTCCCAAAGACAGACTCAGGAACTTGTAGACCTCTGTGAACTGAGCTGGACTTGATGCTTGGGGTACCTGTTACTGTTAGCCATTCCTGTAGATGGCTGCTTGATAATCCTCAGCAGAGCCCAGCACTCCTCAGATCACAACTAGGACCATCCGGGGCAGCCTGAGCTCTGAAGACTGTGCCCCTTGTCACCAGAGTAGGGATTGGGTACCAGGCTCCATCCATGGCTGTTTACACTCCTATGGCTCCAAATGAAGTGCATTTTCTGAGTCTGTTTTCTTCAATGCCTGTACTCCTTGCTGCCCCTCATGAGGACCCATGTAAGAACTAAAGTCCTTACCAGTGAGAACCACAAAAGCAGACTACGGGACATCTATGGCCCTGTTTATTCTCATGAGAACACTGTCAAGAAGGCCCTGGGGACCAGCAGACGACCCCTGGTCTGCTGTTATAGCATCCCTTCAGGGTACACTAGACACTGACCAGCCTCTTTCTTATCTTCACTCCTGAGGCCCTGGCCATAGAGCCTAAGTTCTGCTTTCAGGAGGAGGCACCTGCTGACCCACACCCCCAGTCCAAATTCTGGTCTGTCTTAGACTGTTGAGTCCCATGGCACTGGCCCTGCTGTCTTTAGCTGAACCCTCAGCTTGCCAGGGCATAAGTAATGGCAAGGTCAGACTGGTGGGAGCTTACTCATGCCCCCTGGGACCAGCTGGCCCCTTCAGGCCTGGCTGCCACATAAAGCCAGGTGTGGACTTGTTCTTCAGAGGCTTTCCCTTCTTCCAGTAGGCCCCCGTGGAGAGTCCTCGGGCTACGGAGAGGAAGTAGTTAGGAGCTTATCTTTGAGTCTCTCCAGAAGCAGCAGAGCCCCCATTGCCAGCTCCCTACAGTCCTCATCCACGTCCTTCTCAGCCACATCTGCCAAGGGAGAAGGAAAAGAGTGAGGAACGTGGCATTCCAGGTGCTCATTCCTTCTCCCTGCGGTCCCACCCACCTCAGATACCCAGTAAAGGGCCCTCTAGCTCCCCTAGGGCAGGTGACAGGGAATGGCTCTATTGGGAAGACCAGACAGGCCAGGTACATAGTTCAGCAGTCAGAGAAGATGACCTGGGAGCCCCAGCACAGGACCCTGAGGAGCAGCTGGCTTTGCTCAAGATGGCTGACTATGGGAGTTTGTGTCGGTGCCCATTAGAAACAACAAAGTAATAGAGGACCCCTGCTTGGCCAGGAGTCCTGTGGAAGTCTCAGTCTGATACATCTCACAAAGCCTCATAGGAAGCTGGGGCTCTGAGTGTGCTCTTTCTAGTGGGTCCCAGGACAGTCCCATGGGGGCCTGTCAAAAGGTCTAGGTCAAGTGTCTAGGGTGAAGAGTCAGAGTCTGCAGCTCACTTTTTAAAACAATATGTAGGGAGGTAAGAAACAGAGTGGCAAATACTTCAGAATGTTCTAGATGGACATTTCCAGCATTCACTCTATTTCCACATAACCTGTCTGGATTTGAAATCTTTAAAAAAAAAAAAACAAAACAAACAAACAAAAAAACAGGTCTCAGTATGTAGCCCAGGCTAGTCCTGAACTCAGAAAGCTCAACCCACTTCTTCTGCTTCCCAAGTGCTTGGACTGTTATGTTTGGCTGTGGATTTGGGAGCCTTCTGCAGGAACAGACTCCCATTTGAATTGTCTGTTGGGTCCTTGTAGCAGTTCCCAGAAAACAGGATAAAGACTGTCTCCTTGATCCCCACACCCATGTCATCACACTTCTCAGAGCTAGCAGGGACACACCCACGAAGGCTGGCTGGCCTAGCCCCATCTACTCCCACCACTCCACACACCTGGTGACACTGTTACAGCCCAGACACTCACCTGCCAGCCAGAATCTGGCCTCCAGCAGCTCGTCTGTCAGGTCCCCTAGTAGCCGCTCTGTGGGTACACTGAGGAGGACAGAGGAGACGGCAGACAGCAAGCCCCTGCGCACATAACTGCCAATCAAGAGGGTGGGGACAGGCGGGAGATGACTGAGTGGAGCCTCCCACATGTAGGAGTCCAGCAGGCCAGCCTGCAACAAAGCTCACTCCAACCCGGCTGAGCCCCTCCGGCCCCCTTGCCCCTTCCTGTTAGGAAACGTTGGTCATGTTGGAGACCCTGGGCTTCCCTTAGCCCTGTGGGCCACTCACGTGTCAGTGTGGAAGCGAAGGGCCCACACAAACTCGAGCAGGGCCTTCCCCATGGGCACAGCCACCTGGAAGGCAGCAGAGAGACAGCTGCTGAGGGGATTTTCTGTGAGCATTTCCCACACCTGCACCAAAGGTGGGATTCCCACTGGGTCAGTGCCTGCCTGCCTGCCTCTGATGAGGGGATGCATGCAGTCTATGGCCTTGTCTATGGCCTTGACCAGCCTGCACTGCTCACATGGGAGATGGGAGAGGAGCAAGCCACACAGAGCTCAGGTCCTGTCCGTGAATGCTGGTGATTATCCCCGCAACCGCACTGCTGTGAAGCTATATGGTAGGGCTTTCAGTTCCCGATTTCCAACTCACTGTGGTGTTAACAGCCAGGTACATCAGGGATGCTAGGGTGTGGGCCAGTCTTCCAAGTACCAACTGATCATCTCCTAAAAGGTCGAAGGTCACCAGAGGCCTACAACATAGAGCCCAGTGGATGGGGCAGCCCCAACATCTCATTGCTGAGAAGAACCCAGAAAGAGGGCTCTTGATGGAAACCCAAAACCTTGAAAGCTCACATAGCCTCCCTCCCGCCTTCACAGCCTGGGCTGGTGTGGCAGAGGACAGCCACAAGGTAAAGGCATCTCCAAATGCCTCAGTATACGGTATGCTGTCAGGCACAAACCAGGCCTGAGTAGAGATCCCACGCTATGCTGTCACCAAGATCTCACGGGCTGTGCAACAGGCCATGCAGAATTGACAGCAGCACCAGAACATTCATAAACCCACAATCAAAGAAGAGTTGGTGACAACTATGTCCTCACCACAAAACCCAAAGCAAAGGGACCTTCCAGAATATTCACTTAACAACCCAAGCCCACACTTACACCCTGTCATGTCACAACCACTGTCCACAGGGGTGCGTCTAAAATTCCAGAACCCTCACCTGTCAAACTGCTGAAGAAGGGGGAAGAAGAAGTGACCGGCCACAGAGCTGAATTCATTGGGGCCGCCTGGCAGCTCCCTCCGGGGACAGCCCTACAAAACACACAGCATTAGTCAAGGTGCGAGGCTACTCCTGGCTAACGCAGCCATGCAGCCCCCTCAGGCCTGGCCTGGCCTGGCTGCCCTGGGTTCAGGGCCCTGTGAAGAGGGCCACTGTGGTCTGACAGCAGAGTCCCAACCCTACACATCAACTATTCACAGCTATAGTCCTCATGGAAAGACCCAGGCATTGTGGCAAGCTAAGCACCCTGGTTTCTAGCCCCAAGCCGCTATCTCTAGCCCTATCTCTAGGGACATTTTTGTTGGTTTGTTTGTTTGTTTGTAAGTGGCACTCCTGAGATCTTTTCACTTCCATGTTTTAAAATCATGCTGGTCTGGCATGCCTCAGTTTGTACATAAACTCTTGCTCCAAGAACACCAACGGTGCTGACCACCTATGGTTGGGTTCCCTTCCTTCAGACAAAGAGGAATCCAGCTGCTCCTCCTGCCAGTCACAAACAAAGCCTCTTGCCTAGGAGGACCTGAACAGAGTCCTGCTGACCTTGGAGAACCTCCGGGTCTTGCTTTTAATCCGCTCCTCCACAATCACCCGCCAGTCAGGAGCCACAGCATTACTACTGGGCTGAGAAATAGCTAGTGCTGGTGAACACAAGGTACCAGACCCAGGGAGACCATGCTGGGAAAGCCTCTGGAGCTTCCGTGGCCGAGACAGTGCCTGAGCAGCCAGAACAAGAACCTGGAGAAGAGGAAAGACTCAGTACCCAGGGACCGGAGAGATGGCAGAGAGGTCCGGAGCGCTTACTGTTCTTGCTGAGGACTCAGTTTTTTTGTTTTTTTAAACTTTATTTATTTATTATTTATTTATTTATTTATTTATTTGCCTTGGTGTTTGCCTGGAACTGGAACTACAGACAGTTGTGAGCTGCCATGTGGGTGCTGGGAATCGAACCCGGATCCTCTGGAAGAGCAGACGGTGCTCTTAACCGCTGAGCCATCTCTCCAGCCCCGAGGACTCAGTTTTATCTTCCAACGCCCACTTATCCTTTCCTGGCTTCCACAAACTGCGCACACGGAACACTAACATACATGCAAACAGAACACTCATACACATATAATAAAAACTAAAATATTTTGAAAAGACTCAATATGTGGCTCTGGGGAAAAATGTTCTTCTAAACGTGTTAGCAGCCAAGTATCCACAAAGCCCTGCAGCCTACGTTAAAGGAGCTGTGTCCTCATCTCAAGTATTCAGAACTTCCTGCACTTCCTGCAGGGGCAGGCCCGGGTGAGATGAGCGAATTCAGTGAGCGGCTGGACCAATGAACCACACTTTCCCATCACAACAGACCACACAGCTCCCTGTTCCGTTTATATGACATACCCAGAACAGGGAAATCCAGACAGAGAGCAGAATGGTAGAGGGAGGGGCTGGAGAGTGGTCCTTAATGCCATGGTGCAAGGTAACAGTGATAGAGCACAGCTGGATTAGAGACATGCGCCACCTTCCAGTGACACAGGCATATAATCCGAGCTACCCAAGAAGCTAAGACAGATCATAAGTTCAAGGCCAGCCTGGGAAACTTGGAAAGCCTCTATTTCTTTTTTTTTTTTAAGATTTTTCAAAAATATTTATTTATTTATTGTATGTGAATTGGTGTTTTGCCTGCATGTATAACTGTGTAAGGGTGTCAGATCTTGGAATTACACACAGTTGTGAGCTGCCATGTGGATGCTGGGAATCAAACTCAGGTCCTCCAGAAGAACAGTCAGTGCCCTGAATGGCTGAGCCATCTCTCCAGCCCCTAGGAAGCCCCTATTTCAATTAAAAGGCAAAAAGAGGACTTCAGAGCCAGAGAGATGGCTCAGCTGTTAAGAGTACTTATTGCTCTCACAGAAGACCCAAGTGCTGTTCCCAGCACCTAAATAACAGCTTGTAACATATGTGACTGTGGTTCTTCCTGCCTCCATGGGCTCCTGCATGCACATGGTCACATATGTATACTTAACCACACATATATATACATAATAAACTTTATTTTAACAGGCAATGGGGGCTGGAGCGATGGCTCAGCAGTTAAGAGCACTGACTGTTCTTCCATGGGTCCTGAGTTCAATTCCCAGCAACCACATGGTGGCTCACAACCATCTGTGATGACATCTGATACCCTCTTCTGTATACTGTATGCATAATAAATAAATCTTTAAAAAAAAAAAAAAAAAAAAAAAGGGAGGGCAATGAGAGAGGTTAGGTGTAATTGCACATGCTTTTAATCCCAGCACTTGGGAAGAAGAGGCAATACAGTAACCCTAGAGAGAGAGGGGGGGGTACGAATGCAGAGGGCTGAGGTATAGTTCAGAGATAGACAGCTTGTCCAGCATGTATGATCCCCAAGACTACGAACGTGTTTTCCTGGTTTATTTATTTATTGTGGTAAATAGGTATATTTTATCACTTTAGTCCCGTGAATGTGATTGGGTCCTGATGCACGTATGTGTGCACATATGAAGGCCGGGGTTGACAGTATGTCCTGTTCACTTGTTTTCCACCTTAATTTTGAGGCACAGTCCCTTCTAGAACCTGGAGCTTAACAACGCGGCTGCTGACAAGCAAGCTAGAGGGCCCTCCTTCCTCTGCTGCCCTGGCGCCTGCCTGCAGCACAAGCCATCACGAGGCATCCGAGTGCTGGGATTCTAAACTCAGGCCATCAGTGTATGTTCAGCAAGCAGCTTATGGACTGAGCCATCTCCCCTTCAGTGTGCTCACTGTTAAGAGTTCAAGTTGTAGGTGTTACGGCACACACCTTTAACCCCAGCACTCTGGAGACAGAAGTTCAAGGCCAGCCTGATCTACATAGGGAGTTCCAGGCTAGCCAAGGCCACATAGTGAGACCCCGAGCTCAGCTGCACTGAGCACTGTACCACTCCTGGCAACCCTCGCCACCGCTCTCCTCCTAAAAGAAAACTGTGTTCAACGCCACCCTGGGACCCTGGCGGCCACCCCTCGGCCCTCTCTGTGAACACACCCTTCTAGTTTATCAGCCTACAGCCTTGCCACACACTTGAGGTCAGATACTTGGCTACCTAAGTTCTTTGCAATTGGTTTTATTCAGATTTTAAGGGCTGTCTGTGCTGAGCGGGTAAGAACTTCTCAAGTTTACAGCTGGACCACAATAAACCAGAGGGAGATACGCTTGGTTTCTCCTATAATGATAAATTTCATGTTGTATAAAAATATACCAATAGGGGCGGGAGGGGGAAGGGAGTTTGAACAAGGGGATACATGGATAAAAAAAATGAGACTTTATTCATAATAAAAAAAGAAAATTAAAAAATCCTTTCAAAGAACAAAAAAAATATATATACCAGTATAATTGTTATCCAAAATACACAATCACGGCTGGTAGGAGTTAGTGGTCAAGAGCGCCTCATGCTCTTTAGAAGACTGGAGTTCAGTTCCCAGCACCAGTGCTAGATGGCTCTCAGCCACCTGTAACTCCAACTCAAAGGAATCAGCACCCCCTCTGCCCTCCATAGGCACTGCACAGTATTATACCCTCAGACACACACCTGCACATGAATGCAAAAGTAAAACACACAAACAGGGCCAACAAGATAACTCAGAAGCTAAGAACACACACACACACACACACACACAAATAATAATAAATAAAACACTTTTTAAAAGCCACACAAACAGAAGAAAACACTCTGTACCACTAGCTCTCAGGCCCATACTGTGGTCAATGAGTGCTTCAGCCTCTCACATGCCCAGGGAAGCTTCAGGTGACCTTTGTCCACATACAGGTCAACCTTCCAGCTTAGGGCTTCCTGAGCCTCACAGAGACAGGGGTCTAGGTCACTTACATCCAGAATGTCCATGCGCTGCCGGAGGCTGTAGTTCAGGCCATAGAACTGTGAGGTCAGATACTTGGCTACCTAAGTAGAAGGAGAAGCCACTGTGCTGGGCTCCAACTCCCCAAGGGCCCAATCTAGGCACAGACTGGAGCCACCAGGGCAATTTCTGATGTTCCTGGTCTGTCTAGGGTCATGCTAGGACTTACCTGCTCTGGGTCTGTGACTGTGACAGCCACCAGAGATCTCTGGCGCAGTTGTTCAAACTCTGCCACGCAGGTCTTCTCTTCCAGGTGCAACAGCACCTTGGCCAGCTCCACACTCACCTGCACAGGGCCAGGAGTCAGGAGGCCTTCCGCCCCATATGCCCAGTTAGCAACCCAGGGCCACCCTCTAAGATACAGATGCCACAGGAGACCTGCCACCCCAGGATTTCCCACCTCCTCACCCTGACACATCTTCTCACTGCTTACCTCCCGAGTGGCCTCAGGACTCCTATAAACCAGGCCCTCAAGCACCTTTAGGGCTGCCTCCCAGCGCTCCATATCCTCAGATGTGGTCAAGGCTGCACAGAACCCAGACAGGCCTTGGTTTAGTCTCAGCACTGACCCTGACTCCAGTGTCCCCAGAGTGTCAAAATGAGACTTGGCAGGTAGTTCTAGGGCAAGGTGAAGTAGGGCCAGGCCCAGGTACCTCTCAAAACAAGCTAGTGTGGAGTCTAAACACAGTGATTTGACCCCAGTCAAGTTCACCTTCCACGCAGTCTCGGATGTACAGGGGCTCCTTGCTGCTCCTCAGCTCCTTGTCCCCGGACATATCATAGGGGATGAGCTCATCATCGCTGTAATAAGAAAAACAGACACGGGATCCGACCATCCCCGGTGAGGATTTAGGTACCTCTTTATTTTTGACTCCTCAAGGGTAAGACCTTGAAGATACTAAAATTCTCTCCCCAGAGCCCGACACTATGGGAGATGGCTACATGAGACAGCAGTGGAACACTGCCCCGCTCCTACTTCAGACCAACAGAGGGGATGAGTACTAGGAAATCAGCACCTATGCCAGAAACACGTGGTCCTGCACGTGGTCAGCTCCCCCACCATATTAACAGAGTGCCACCCTCGGCCAATCCGTGGACCCCCAGAGGCCGAGGAACCCTGCCCTACCTGTCCAGCTCAGAGTCAGAGCCCTGCGGGTTAGCTGGGGGAGCATCACTGTCCACTGTCCTTTCAGATGTCTCTACAGGAATCTCTGTGGGAACTGGAGCCAGGGATGAGCCTCTGGAAGAAAGAAACAGTAAGGGTGGGTCACCCAGGTGAGCCCTGCATACCACATATCCCAGAGAAGCTTTTATTATCTGCCCATCTCTCCCTAACTTGTCAGAAAGACTCAGGATGGGGACTGGGAATGTGGAGACCCTCACCCTGTCTCCGAGGAGCAGGCATCCGCAGGCCAGGGAGTGGCCAAGGCCAGCATCTCACGGCTCATCTCATCATCTTCATACTGTCGCAGACACATTGGAGTCAGTGAGGCCCACAGGCTGCAGATACCACCTCCCCACAGTCAGCTGAAGCCAGCCCTCCCCACATACCACTTGATCTCATTTAGTAGTATGAGTTCACACAGCCAGTCACCTTTTCTTTTTAAAAAAATATTTTATTTTTATTTTATGCGAATTGGTATTTGCCTCTATGTATAACTGTGTAAGGGTGTCAGATCTTGGAATTACAGACAGTTGTTAGCTGCCATGTGGATGCTGGGAATCGAACTCAGGTCCTCTGGAAGAATAGTCAGTGCTCTCAACCACTGAGCCATCTCTCTAGCCTGCCAGTCACCTTTTCTAAAGCAGCTTCTGAATGTCCAGCTCAAGCTAAGCTGAGCTAAGGTGTGCTGAGCCTAGAAGCCTCTTCCTTTTTCAGGATTTGGAGACCACTGACTGCTGACATACCAGGCCAGGGCTCAGCAGAAGCTCCATCTACTGGCTCACAGTTAAGCCATGCAGGGCCCATGCCAATCAGTGTCAGTAGAGAATGCTATCTCCTCTGCACTGCCAGCCTAGAGCAGCCACTGTACCAGGACTCAGAGCACCCAGCTGCAGCAGACCAACACCAAGGCACTGTTCCTTCACTCCTGTCTAACCAGGGAACACATCTTGTACATACAGACTTGGCCCTAGCCACATACAGGCTGACTCCTGCTACAACTCACAGGGGCAGAGTTAGTTACAACTGCCCTGCACCTAGAGCCTTGGCCCTCCACATGACCACCAGGATACCCCTCAATCCTAGACCCCCAAAGAGTGAGGAACTAGAGGTAGGTGCAAGGGAGACCCAGAGCCCTGTCACCGAGGGCACAGAAAAGATAGCCTGCTCACTTGGAATTTGAGGGGAGGCCCCTCAGGGTGGATCCTGGAGCTGATGACCTCGGCCACAATCATGCCCAGTCGACGAACAGGGGGGAGGCTGCTGTCAAGGTGGCACTTCACGCCTGCCATCATGCTGGCCAGCAATTCTTAAAGGCATCAGACATGAATCCTGAAGGGTTCCAAGTGTTAGAGGGAAGGGTGTGCCCGTGCCACAGCCTGCTTACCATCCCGGATGTCCTGCAGCTCTGGCTCCCTGAGGTGCGCCAGACAGATGAGGATGGCCTTGCTGATGTAGCGCTGCTGCTCCAGAGGTGCATGACGGACGGCGCTGCTGTTGCCCCATGTCTCTAACAGGTCCTTAAGAATCTGCAAACAATAGAGCCTCAGCCTGTCCAGGCAGCAGCTACCTCACAGCCACCAAGCCTCGGGCCAGAGCCACAACTCTCTCAAAGGGCTCAAGCATAAGCGAAGCTGGACGAGTTCTCCCTGTCAGCAGACAGTCCCTCAACTGCCCTCCTCCCAGGACCACCCCAGGCTGAGGGGCAAGTGGTGCTTACCTGTATGAGAAGTGGCCGCCGTTGACTGTCTAGAGCCAGGTACCCCAGCAGGCTCTGCAGTATGGGTGTCTACAACCAAAGTGGGTCATGTCTACCAGACAGACACTGCTCCCCACCTGCCCCTCCCTACAAAGGCTTTCCAAAGCTGACGAAGAATGGGATGGAATGGAGCTGCCAAGCTTCAGCCTCCCACAAAACCAGAGGCCAGCTTCCCTCCTCAGCAACGCCAGATTCAGCTGATAAATTTCTCTACTTTCCATTTCAACCAAACTTTGAAAACTCAATGAGCTACTTCCCCAATTTCAGATTTTATGGCTCTCATGGAGGACACCTTCAATACTGGGTTTCTTAGCACATCAGCACACTGTGCTCCCCACTGCAACTCCCAGCTTCTTCCTCCTGGTGAGGCTTCTGAACCGAGAGTCTTATCATTTCTGTCTTACATCATGTGTGTGGAAGTGTGTGCATGTGCAGCAGAGGCCAGAAGAGTGCCAGGTCCCATGAGCTAGAGGTCCAAGCATGTGTAATTATGTATACAGTATACAGAAGAGGGCACCAGATGTCATTATAGATGGCTGTGAGCCACCATGGGTTGCTGGGAATCGAACTCAGGTCCTCTGAAGAGCAGTCAGTGCTCTTAACCGCTGAGCCATCTCTCCAGCCCCCATTTGTAAGTTTTCTACGTGGATCCTGGGAACTGCATACCCACATAGGAAATAGTAAACTCACAGGAATAGTAAGTACTAACCACTGGGCCATCTCTCCAGCCCTTCTAAAATTTTTCCTTAAGACAAGCTCTCAGCATGTAGACCATGCAAACCTTCAAACTCATGGCAATCCTGCCCCTGCTGTTTTCATGCAAGAGGAAGAGGCACGAGCCATCACATCCGCCCTCTGCCAGTGTTTCCTTTATCTTCCCTATTCTGAGTTTGAGGTGGTGAAGCTTGAGGTGGTGAAGCTCCTGTCGCTCTTCCTGCTATCACACGGAACGCTGCCCCAGTCAGCTGTCCCAGCCCGTCAGCTGCCCAGGTGCCCGTTTTACCATGCTTTTCTTGTCTTAGGTTTTTTGATCTAACACTGTGTGGTAAATTACTAAGCTATTCTCTGTTGTGTCTGTCTGCACATGTGTGTGGGGGTGAAGAGGTATGTGGCTGTTCAAGTGTACAGTCACAGGAATGTATATGGAGAAGAGGTCAAGCTCAGGCAGCCTTAGGAGCCATCAGACTTGTGTTCTGAGACAAGGTCTCTAGTATGTAACCTGGTTGTTCTGGAACTTAGAGATCCACCTTCCTCTTCTGCCCAAGCTCACAAATGAAGTAAACTGAATGACATTGGCCCCAATATGCTCATATTTTGTAATACTTGGTTTCCAGTTGGTAGATGTGTTTGGGAAGGATTAGGAGGTGTGGCCTTGTTGGAAGAAGTGTGTCACTAGGGACAGGGTTTGGAGTTTCTAAGGACTCCATTCTCAATATCCCTCTTCCTCTCTGCTTCCTACTTTCAGATCAAGATGTAAACTCCCAGATGTTCCTGCCATTATGCCTTAGCTCTGCCATCACAGACTCTAATTAGCCCTCTGAAACCATAAGTTGCCTTGGTCATGATGTCTTATCATAGCAATAGAAAAGTAACAGCTGAGATGTGGCATGTGCTACCTTTGAGTACCAGCTTTGAGGTAGGGTCTCAGTGGGAGCCAAGATTCACATATTAGCTAGGCTGGCTGGCCAGTTAGTACCATGGATCCACCTGTCTCTACCTCTCCAGCCCTGGGTTGATAGTCATACCCCACCATACTCAGCTTTGATGCAGATGCCAGGGGCTTAAACTTAGGTCCTCCTGCTTGTATGCCAAGAATTGTGTGGAATAAGCCACCTCCCTAGCCCCTCAGTCATCCTCTTTCACAACTACAGCTGAGTCCACGGCCTCGTGCAGAAATGACCATAGGCAGTTCTTGGTGTGTGGCCTCATCCTGACCTGCTTAGGACAGAGCACTGGATTCTGGCATAGACAGCTTGCATGTTCTTGCATCAGAGATCTGGTGGGACCATCTCTGCCTCTGTTTTACCCAGAACCCCATCGCCCACCTGCCCTTTAGAGGATGGCTTAAGTATTAAAAGTGGTTCCATCTGGGCTGGAGAGATGGCTCAGAGGTTAAGAGCACCGACTATTCTTCTTGAGGTTCTGAGTTCAATTTCCAGCACCCACATGGTGGCTCACAACCATCTATAATGAGATCTGGTACCTCTTCTGTATACTGTATACATAATAGATAGATAGATAGATAGATAGATAGATAGTGTTAAAAAAAAAAAAAAAAAAAAAAAAGGTGGCTCCATCCCTTCAGGTGTACACTGCAGCTGTACCCAGCTGCCAACTCCTGTTCCTGAGACTCTCCAGGGCTCCTGCCTGAGCTCCACTGCATATAGCAGGTGAGAGACACTTCAGTTTCACCCTGGCACCTTACTTACATCTGGGTTCTTTGCACAGGAGCCAGAGTCTAACCGGCTCATCTCTGCTCAGATTCTCCACTCACCCTCGCACTCAGCCTGGCCTTACCTATTGTCCTCTTCCTGTGGCCACCAGGGGAACCCACTACCAGCTCAGGCTTTCTGGACAGCAGCGGATCAGCTAGTTCACTGGTAGTCATTCCAGTTTTCAGAGGCCTCCTGCCTACCCAGATAAATCCTCAGAGCCAAGCCTCCTTTCCCAAGCCCTCCTCCTGCCCTGCCTGCCCCTCTCAGCACCTTCCACGTCACCCTATGCATGAACTGGCCTGTGTAGACAACATGTGCTTCCTTTTCTGTAACACGGACTTGATGATGAGACAAGAGGCTCTTCCGCCCACAGCAGATGCTCAGTACCCAACACAGAGCCCGATTTCAAAGAAACGCTGTGAATAAAAAGCTGAGCAGGAGGCTACAGCGGGCCCCCTTCTTCCTTACCCTCTGCTGCTGTCCACTAAACTCTGCTTGTCTCCTGCTCCTCATTCTCCTTGCTTTGAGTCCTGATACATCAACCCCTCATGCATACGACAGAGGTGGCGAGGGTACCTTCCTAAGTAGTATGGGGATCCAGAGATATGTGACATGCTCACTTGGTGCCCAGGATGCTGCAGAGCTCATAAGTGGTCAGAAGGGCCTACCGTTTGCTGACATTTCCTAGGCTACTGCTGTCTGATGCCACTTGTTGCTTGTGCTGTTTTCATTTGCCCGTGGTGCCAAGCACACTCTGCTCTTTAATCTCTTCTTTTTCTTCCTTTTTAGGGTCAAACTTGCTGCCTGGCTGGTGATGGCAATGACCTCCTGATGCTCCTGCCTCCACCTTCCAAATCCTGAGATGATTATGCCACTGTGCCTAGCCCCTTACTTCTTTTTTTTTTTTTTTTTTTTTTCTGAGACAAGATCTCACTATGCAGACCAGGAGTCTGCACCCCACCTCCAGAGTACTAAGATTAAAGGAGTGTGTCTTGCACCCAGTTCCCCTCGCTCCATTCTTCCAGTGACATGGAAAGCCTGCGGCCCCACCCTGCACTGGCATCCTCACCGTGTGTTGGTACTGCAGAAACAGAAACTTCCGGGTCATCACAAACTGCACCTTCTTATTCTTCACCACCAGGTTCCCTAGGAATCGCGACAGGACGTCGGGCCTGTGGGCAAGGTGCGGAAGGAGCCTGAATCACTAGTTGGCCTCAAAGGGAAGGAAGGAAGAAGGGAAAGCAAACAGTACAGTGCCCTGTGTCCAGCCACCTGCTCACTCTGAGTGTTTGGCTGAGCCCTTCCAGGACCCACATTGGTCCTTCATCTTCCCTGAATGAATTGAATACCCACGGAAAGCCCAGGCCCCACGTCAGAGCTGAGAGGACCAACCCAAGATGGGTCCTTCCCTGCTCTGCCAAGGCCAAGGATGAAGGCTGCTCTAGAACAGGGCAGCACACCTTTGCTGTTAAAGAGCAGGGAGTACATTCTTAGGCAGCTTTACTCTCCAAACTTCAACTCTGGTTGTGGCTGAAAACATCCCTAGACAAAAGTAGAAATGGATGGGCATGGCAACCTGCCAATAAAACTTTATTTACAAAAACCCACCAGCCTGACTTGGCTCAAAACAATAATTTGCAGAACCCCAAACTAGATTACTTCCTTTAGAACATTGTGGTCAGTGGCCTTAGCTACACAGAAATACAGCAGGGCCTCCTCCTCACCCATTACTACTTATTACATATGTTTATGTGTGTGTCTCTGTGTGTGGGTGTCCGTGTGTCTGTGTCTGTGTGTCTGTGTGCATGTGCATGCCATATCATGCATACCATGGAAGCCAAGAGAACAATTTGAAAGAACTGGTTCTTTCCTTCCACTATCTGAGTCCTGGAGATGAAACTCGGATGTCAACCCTGACAGCAAGTGACTTTAACTACCGAGCCATTTCATCAACCCCAACTGTTCTATCAAATCCCTCTCCAAGGCCAGCATGGTAGCACACACTTTCAGTCTCAGAACTCGTTAGGCAGATCTCTGATATTGAGGCTAGCCTGGTCTACATAACAAGTTCAGGCCAGCCAGGGCTACAGAGTGAGATTCTGTTTTAAAGAAAGAAAGACAATTCAATTCCATACAAAGTCATAAAGGCTAGAGCTGTGAACATGCTTCCATAGGTAAAGTGCCTGCTGGACAGCATGAGGACCTGAGTTTGATCCTCAGAATTGCCAGAAAAAAGTCAGGCATAGTGGCACATACTTACATATTCAGACCAGAAAGATCCCTGGGGCTTGCTGGCCAGGCAACCCAGGTAAGTGAAAGATTCCGTGTCAAAAACAAGGTCGACAGCTCTTGAGGATCACCATCTGAGGCTGAGCCCTGGTTTCCACACATATCTAAACATGCATGCCTGAGCATGCATAGACATAAGCATTTTTAATATTTAAAAAAAAAACTAAAGAAACATAAAGGCTTGCAAAGAAGGAGGGGACCACTCAAAATTTGAGAAAGTAAACCTATGTAAACTGACATACGGCTTTAGCACAGGGAATAGATACATAGGAAATAGCCCAACTGACAGACAAGATTCAGCATCTAAGGTAAATGTGAAATTCATGGTGTGTGCCTGTAATTTCAACACTTGGGTGGCATAGACAGAGTGATCAAGAGTTCAAGTCCCTCTTCAACCACATAGCATGTGTGAGGCCAACTCAAAACAAAACAAGAAACCCACATAATGATATAGGTGATGCTCTGCTGAGGGCCCAGGGGACCTCACAGGACAGAGCCCAAAACTCATGAGAAAGCTATTGAAAACACACTAGGAAGCCACCATGAACAAGCACAGGACATGATACCAGCACCTACAACCAAAGAAGGCAAAGTCAACATTGAGTGCTGCTGTGTGCAGAGACAGTCACTGGGAGCCAGTGAGCTAGCAAGGTGCTCAGAGCATGCAGCCAGCCCAACAGGTCTGCTTCCAGCAACCAGACTCATAGATTTGCCTCCACATACACAAAGATGAGGAAACAGAGGGAGTGACCTGAAATCTGCCAGAGACAAAGCCAACACTCAAAGTGAACATTCACCAGGGTCAGAGAGTCCCCACAACAAAGGAGAAACAGATCAATGAATGGGCAACGAGACCACAGTGAAAAAGTATAACAGTCACAAAATGGAGGTTGGGCTCACACCCAATGGCCAGCCTAAGAATGCATCCCTAGGAAAGGTGACCACCCACAGACTATGGGCTCTAGTCTGGCCCCCAGGAGAGCAGCATGAGGAAGCAATGTTGAGTCTATTCTGGCATCCTGAGAAACCCAGGCTGGGAGAGGGCCTGACAGCTTACCTAGGAGCAGCCTCTACAAGCCCAGTCAGCACAGCCTCCATTGCCCGGTCAGGCACTTGCTCCACCAGGCGCCAGCACACCCGCTGCCACAGACAGCTGTCCTGGGTGAGCACTGTCAGCTGAGGCACCAGCACACTCAGGATCTCTTCTGAGGGGACACAGAGGTCCAAAGCTTCAGGAGCCACCCCCAGGTGGGGGCCAATGGAGGTACCCAGTGTCCCCAACCCCATAGGCTCACAGACATGGGCAAGCCCAAAGACAGTATCAGCAGACCTAGGGTCAGACCCAAGTGAGGGAACCCCACCTAGGGCAAGGGCCAACTTACAGTCATTCTCACCCTCCTCCAAGGTGGGGAGGGTGTTAGGGACTACTCACTCTTTCTTCCCTGGATGCAGACCTTCCCCAAGACTCCAGACACAAAGGAGACAGAGCAGTCTACGCCACCTAAAATGAAAAGCAAGATGTGACTGCAAAAGAAGTCAGTAGGAAAGACATTCAGGACCAAGAATAGAGACCTGTGCTTAGCAGCCAGGTCAGCCATGGAAACTCCAGGAAACTGGGATGAATGTGCGTACCTCACATGAGGGAAAACCCGAATGGAGTTGGTTTTAACTTGAAAATCTAGTAATAATAAGCTTTAAAGGTGTCACACACATCATCTCAACCATCAAAATGCCCTACCTACCTACATCAGTGATGATGCACCAGAGGGGTCCTGGCCTAGGAGCCAACTACAGAAGCAGAGCTGGGCTCTGGGCCAGCTATAGGCACCACAGTGGCCACTGCCCACAAGGTCTCTCTTCTTTTTTTTTTTTTTTTTAAAGATTTATTTATTTATTATGCATACAGTTTTACAGAAGAGGGCGCCAGACCTCATCATAGATGGCTGTGATCCACCATGTGGTTTTGCTGGGAATTGAACTCAGGTCCTCTGGAAGAACAGTCAGTGCTCTTAACCTCTGAGCCATCTCTCCAGCCCCAAGGTCTCCCTTCTTAGTGAAGAAGGAGCCATGAGAAGGTCAACAAGGAGGAGATGGGGTGGTAGCCGCCCACTAGAGCTGAGATGAAAACAGACACGAAGCCAGACACACAGTGACCTAAGGATGGGTATGTAAGAGTCTGTAAGGGCGGAATCTAGGAGCGGAGTGAGACCCTTTCTCAAGAACAAAACAAAACAAAACAGACCAGAAGGTGGTTGCTGTAAGAATCTAGGGAAGGCAGTGGCGTGGGCCAGGTGGGGGGCAAAGCTCCAGAGGAGCAGTTTCCTTTGGAGTCACATGGGTAAGGGATGCAGGAGCCCTCGGGGAGCTGAGCCCATGGAAACAAGCCAAAGTGGAACTCAGCTAGGAGCAGGCTGAAAGAAGGCAGCCAGAATGGCTCCAGTGAAGCTGAGGTATGGCCCAGACCGGCACAAGAAGGAAGGGAACCACTCCTGGAAGAGACAAGGGTCAAGCCAATCAGTTCCTGGCCTGTATCTGACAGCCTACTCACCCAGGAACCACAATAGCTCTTCCCCAACATTCACTTTTGAGGTATATACCCAGGAAAGCCCATTGTAATGTCCCAGAGAAGGCAGAGCTAACCCTGGACACCCACAAGGTGGTCCTTAGAGATCTGTAAGTGACAGGCAGTCCCCATGTAAACACATGTAAAACACATATGCCCTCAGAACAAAAAACTGTCAATACACAGAAGCCACTCAAACCCACTACCACCAAAGACACAGACAAGCAGTCTCAAAGTAAGCAAGGGAGCAGACCTCGGCAAACAAGGATACACCAGTGACTGGGAAGGAAAAGCAGGTCTCAGTCTGGTGGCTTTGACTAACATCCAGCTAAGAACTAAGGGACCTAGGGTCAGACCCAACTCCCCAAGAGCAAAAGCCAAAAGAGAGATGAATCTCCATCAGGTGATGTGATATTGTCTGACCCGGAACAGAATCTAACCTGCCTGACGGCCCAGCCTGACTCGTCCAGCCCTCAGTCTTTGAGAGCCTTACTTCAAAGCTCAGTAGAGAGATGAGGAGGGCGCTCACCTTGGAGAAAGTTCACAACGGCCTTTAGTGCTTGTACAACCTCCTGGCCAAGCAGAGGGAAGTAGTTCTGGGGGAAGAACTGGGTCAGGTTGTCCTGCCGGAGACAGTTGCCTAGGTGATCAGGCAAGGCCACCACCTTGCTGAGCAGCGTCTCCTGGAACAGCGGGAAGCTGGGCTTTGTCTGCGGCCGACACTGCTTCTCCATAAGAGCGGCCACTCTGCCCTTGCTCAGAAATGTCTCCAGCAGTCGAACCATCTTCATCAGACGGAAGCTAGGGCTAGAGAACAGCAAGTGTGTTAGGCAGAGCTCACACTCACACACACACACACACACATCCTAATGTCCCCTTCTGGTCATACACAATCAGTCCCAGAGCTAGGGAGACGGCCTTGAGAGCATGAGAACCAAAGTCTGATCCCCAAAACCCACAAAATAAAGGCAGCTGAGGCAAGCAGGGTGACACGTGCTTTTAATCCCAGCATACAAAAGGCAGAAGCAGAAGCATCTCTGTGAGTTAAAAGCCAACCTGGTCTAGTTATATAGTTCAAGTTAGAGCTACAAAGTGAGACCCTGCCTCAGCTCCCCTCCCTAACCGCCCAAAAAAGAAAAACAAACAGATGAGTCCCAGCCCTGGGGACAGAGAGACAGGTGGGTCCCTGGGACTCCCGGACCAGACAGCCTAGCTTAACTGGAAAGCTCTCTGGAGATGAGACCTCCATCCCAAAAATAAGAGGCCTTTACTTCCTGCACTCTGGAAGCAGAGGGAGAATCTCTGTGAGTTCAAGGCAAGTCTAGTCCTTAGTTCCAGGACAGCCAGAGCTGCCCAATAGCAAGAAAAAAAAAAAATCGGTTCCAATAACTTTATAAGCATTTACACTTGAACTCATCAGCCAAAAGAAAATGCTTATTCTATGGCTGAGTAGCCAGTTACCAGTCAGATGTCCCACTGGCCCCTGGACAGAGAGACATCACCATCTCCTCCTGGAGTTACAGACAGTTGTGAGCAGCCTCTGTGGGTGCTGGGAATTGAACCCCAGTTCTCTGAGAAAGCAACCAGTACTCTTAACCTCTGAGCCATCACTCCAGACCCCACTACAGCAGTTTCTAGAAGCCTAGCTTCTCAAAGGCATCCTCCTAAAGATTGCTACTTGATTGGATGTGGAACCTGGGACTAGGGGTCCATGGCAACTAGACATTTAAAAACTTGAAATTGTTGGGCACACACCTTTAATTCCAGCACCTGGAAGGCAAAGGCAGGTGGATCTCGGTGAGTTCCAGGCCAGTCGGGTCTACAGAGCAAGTTCCAGGCTAGTCAGAGCTACACAAAGTAACCCTGTGTCAAAAATCCAGAAAATAAAAACTAATAATAAATAAATAAACAAATAAAAACCTGCTGTGTCCTGACATGGTCCTGAGAGTGCCACAGAATAAAGGGTAGGTCCAGAAGAAGGGCTGAGGCAGGGTCTCACTTTGTAGCTCTAACCTGAACTATACAACTAGACCAGGTTGGCTTTTAACTACAGAGATGCTTCTGCTTTCTGGTCTGGTGTCAGCTGGGGTAGTGGAGACTCGGAGTTACTGATCAGCTCCTGCTATCTGCAAAGTGGAACCTGTTCTTGCTTTGAGCCTCCTACAAGGAGTGAGGCTAGGCTAAGAAGCAGAGGCCCTTCCCCTTCAGAGTTGGGCACAGCTACCCTCAGTTTCAAGGTGTTAGGTCCATCCCTTCGCAGGACTTAGGCGCCTGTTGCTCACAAGCTGCTCACCCAGGAGTGCTCTCAATGGCCTCCATCAGCACCAAGAAGGCTTGGTCTGGGGGGCCGTCCAGGAAGAAGCTCTCCCAAAGCTGCTCCAGCTGCCCATCCGGGGATAGCTCCAGCCAACCTGGGCTCAGCTTGCCGACCAGACATCTGAGAACTCCCGAGAAGTGGACGGTGGCAAACTCCTCCTTCTCGGGGCAAGCTGGATCCTCGGTTCCACCCAGGTATCGTTTCAAGGTCCCCAGGGTAGAGAGGATGTGGACTGCATCCTCTGAGGATGAGAGGGTGTGGATGGCTTCTTGGACGGTGAGTCGGACAGCAGACAGTGCTGGGTCCATCTTGCAGGACAGGGCTGAGGGGCCCAGAAAAGTAGGTTAAGAGTCTCAAGAATTCTTCCCGCGGCACCCACGAAGGACTCGACTAAGGAGAGAAGAAGAGTCGGCTCCCAATCTCAGAAAGCCCACCACCGCTCTTTTGTGTTCCCCGGCGCCTCATGAGATCTCACTCATGCTGTCCCTGCCTTCTCTGGTCTGAAAGGGACTTGTGCCTGTCTCCTCTGCCAAGCTGGTTCGTGGGTGAATGAGTGGCTCTCCAGGCCGCTGCAACCCTAGCATCGGCAGCTCCAGGTGAGCACCCAGCCCCCTAAATACGAGGCCCTGGGCTAGCACAGAAGCTGCCCATCCCGTAAGGCCGTCCGTCACTACTGCAGACCCAACCGGACCAACCACTCAACCAAGGTTTGCTCCGGGGGGCCCCCCATGCTTCAGAGCCTAGGCCGCGTGCTCCCTCCAGCGCGCCGCTGATTCGCCATGGCTCCGGGACCACGCCCCCCGTTCAGTGCCAGCCGAGGGCAGCCGTAATTTCGAATCCCAGAGCTCGCGTGGAACCGGCAAAGATACTTAAGAGTTTCTGGACCTGATGCCAAAGGGAGCTCAGGATGAATCCGCGTAGCCCCGGCGCGCTGTAGTCGGTAGCATCTGCGCCTGCGCAAGAGGAGGAGGCGTGGCCTGAGAGGCTGGAATGGGCAAGGCCTGAGGGCGGGACTAGGGTAGCTGAGTCCGCCCCTTCTCTCCCCTAGTGGCTGCAGTTTGTTTTCCTTGATTTGGGGGCGGCTCTCCCCAGCACCCTGCCCCACCTAGCTAGCTTGGGTCCGGTGACTTTGCAATGTAGAGTGGGCTTCCTGAGGACGACACTAACCCTCGGGTGGGCCAGTCAGGGAAACAAGAGTAAGGAAGTCAGGAATAGCAAATCTAGACAATTGATGCTGATACAGGCATTGTTTAATGCAAACCTACAAACCGCTGGTAAACTACCTTCAATGAAACATCACTGATTGAGTAGCCTCCCGGAGTCCCTGGATGCCGTCTGAACACTGCAGGATGAAACATTCATTCCATCATGGCCGAACTTTTCCTGACCATCTTGATCCGGAAGATTTGCTGAGGCACGACATTTCGGCAGTACTGAGTGTGGGTGGAAATCTGGGCAATGTGTACTCATTCAACAGCATCTGGAAAATTTACCATTCCTGAGAAAGAAAATGAGAACTAGAGTCCTCATTCTGGACTCAGCAGTTAAGAGTGCATGCTGGGGCCTGGGGCAATATCTCAGAGCTTAAAAGTACTTGCTACTCTTATCGAAACAGGTTTGGTTCCCAGCACCCATGGAAGTGCTGCCAATCAGCCGACAGGATCTATTCGCCCTACACAGAGGATAAACTGGATAGTCAAAGAGAAGCTCTGTAAGTGTGAAGTGTTTGACCTCAGTGAGAGGTGGCAGGTGGCGCCCCCTACTGTTAGGGGCCTGTAGCATTGGGTGCTCTTGTGTAGGATTCCTGGGTCCTTTCCTGTAGTGGTGCAGCCCCAGGCAGGACTGCGCTATCCTTGTAGGGATTTTCAGCCCTTGACAGCTTTATAGTTTTTTGCAGACCTTATTACTTCTTTTTTATTATTATTATTTTTAAACTTTATTTATTTATTTGCCTTGGTGTTTGCCTGGAACTGGAACTACAGACAGTTGTTAGCTGCCATGTGGGTGCTGGGAATCGAACCCGGGTCCTCTGGAAGAGCAGATGGTGCTCTTAACCGCTGAGCCATCTCTCCAGCCCCACCTTATTACTTCTTAATGACACTAGAGTTACAATTCTTGGCCTAGGTTTGAGATCTCTCGGCTCTTTAGAACTGTCCTGGCATCCAGGGCTGCAGCTTCTCTTCCCTGATTTAGTCATTTATTCTCATTCAGGTTCATCCCTCTATTATGCACAAAGCTGGCTGTCCTGGGCCTCTTGCAGCTTGGCCTGCCGACTGCCCAGTTGTCTCTGGCACCTGCCACACTGCTTCTTTCTTCGGGATACCAGCCCAGCCCACATGACTGACAGCAGACAAACAAGGACTCGAGAGAAGACTTTCTCTGAACCTAAAGCTACCACAGGAAGGCTGCACAGAATAGCTCTCCCAGAACCCATAAAAAAGCCAAGTGAAGAGGTTTGCATCTGTATTGCCAAGATTCCGCCCTGGAGGAGATACAAACATCTACCCCTTCCCTCTACAATCCCAATGATAAACCAAGTTCCACTAAAGTTCACTGGGGATCCGGGAGTTTATTAGGCTTACTTACAGAGAGCAGTGGGTGAGGGGCTGTTTGCAAAGCCCTTTAAGGGGCACTTCCGCCAAACACAGCCTCGGCAGTTCCTCCGATAGGCCACTAGGGGGCAGAGTCCCCTTCTCGACCTGGTGGAAATGGTTGCAAGGTCACCTAGAGTTCATCCAGGCTTCCAGTGGGAGCCTGGTACAACCTGTTTCAAAAAGCCCTGAGGCTGTGCCTTCCCCAGCTAAAGTAATTAGTGACCTTGAAGTTTTCTCCAGGCCCTAACAGAACTCTTTCCCCTAGTGGTACAGCAGTGCAGATGGAGGGCTGGCCAGCTGGCTGGTGGCAGACAATCCTTTTGCTCTAGGTATCCAGGACAATAAAGGGAAAGGAAGTCCAACAGCTGCTGACTAAGGGGGTCACGTTGCCTCAGCACCCCAATATCTTTGCTTACTTACAGGAAATGAACACCAGAGTGCTTAGAATAAGAAATGTAGCCAGGTGGTGGAAGTGAACACCTTTAATCCCAGTACTCAAGAGGCAAAGGCAGGCAAAATTCTGTGAGTTCGAGGTAACTTGATCTACAAAGTAAGTTCCAGGACTACAAAGAAACCTTGTCTCGGGGGCTGAAAAGATGGCTCAGCGGTTAAGAGCACTGACTGCTCTTCCAGAGCTCACAACTGTCTGTAATTCCAGTTCCCAGTTCCAGACAAACAAATATATATATATATATATATATATATATATATATATATATATATATATATATATATATATATAAACTTGTCTCAAAAACAAAAGAAAGAAAGAAAAAGAAATGCTAACAATGTTAACAGTACTTAGCCTGGTGCCCCAGGGAGAGATGGGTGTCAGGAGGATCTAATCCTCCATTAAAAGGTAAACTGCTTGCTGGAAGCCTCACGACATAAATGCAAGTTCCAGAATTCACAGGGCAGAAGGAGAGGGCTGAGTCCTGAAAGTTGTCTTTTGACCTTCATAAGTGCTCCATAGCATGTACACACACACACACACATACATACACACACACATACATACACACACACTCTCTCACACACACACACACACACACATACACACATACACACACATACATACACACACATACACACACACATGCATACACACACATACACATAATATCAATTTGTTAAAGGCAGTTCTGGGAGCTGGAGAGATGGTTTACTAGGCAAAGTGCTTGATGTACCAACATGAGGATCTGAGTTCAAATCCCCAGCACCCATAAAAAAAACCAAGTGAAGAGGTTTGCATCTGTATTGCCAAGATTCCTCACTGGAGGAGATACAAACAACATCTACCCCTTCCCTCTACAATCCCCATGATAAACCAAGTTCCACTAAAGTTCACTGGGGATCGGGGAGTTTATTAGGCTTACTTACAGAGAGCAGTGGGTGAGGGGCTACAAGCAGGAACAAAGATGCCCTTAAAGCCATACTGAAGGGCTGGTGCCCAGATGACTGCCCATGACTGTGTACATGGAACCCCTCCCTCCCTATATATTCTATCCCTTCTTTCGACCCGACATGCAAAGGCAGAATTGCTTACAACAGGTTACCCCTCCTCTGTGAGGTAGCGCCAACCATCGTCATTAAGCCTAGTCATGAAAGCAGGCCCAGGTGTCACAGCGGCTTGGAGGATAGTCCTGTACAACTATCTGTAACCCCAGCATTAGCACAGGGGTGTAGGTAAATAGATGGGTGAGGGAGCTTGCTAGCCAGCCAGTCTAGCCAATCAGTAAGGTCAAAGTTCAGTGAGAGACTGTGTTAAAAAAAAAAAAAAAAAAAAGAGAGAAGCATAGAGGAAAGCATGTGATCTCTACACATGCACATGTGAGCGAATATACATGCAAAATAAATATATAAATAAATAATAAAGGTCAGTCCTGGGGTCAGTTCAGAGAACACGGAGTAAGGAGCCACCATCAGTGCAGGTGTGAGACAATGTGGGAGTCAGAAAGGCTGAAGGCTGGTATCTAGATAGAGCGAAGGCTTAGAGTGGGGTGTGACAACCCAGTATGAGAACTTCCTGGGACTCCATCTCTAAATTACAACTTCATTGTTCCTTTATCCATCCATTTTCTTGAAGCTCACCATCCTGTAACTTCCCAGTAAAGGCAGAAGGTGGGGATACATTTCTCAAGCATCCGTATATCTGAAAATGTCTTTACTCTGCTCCTGCTCTGTTCACCTGAGCTAGATGTGCCATTTTATCTTTTTGTGGTTGTTTTAGCCATTTTTGTAGTGCCAAGGATCACATCTTGGCCACCACAAATGTTAAGAGGGTCAGCAGTTCCCTGGGAAGTGTCTCAGTCACCTCCACAGTTTTTCTCCCTAGATGCTTTTGTGATTTTTCTCCACCTGTGATGCTCTGATGAAAAAAGGAGCCTTGACATCAGCCTTGACATCCTCTGGTGTGGCAGTCTGGTTCATGTCATCTTGGAAATGCTGGGTGCTTTTGTTGGGAATACCTTCCTAAGTTATTTTATTACTGCAAACTAGGATTCTTTAAGCAATAGAACATTATCTTCTCTCAGCTCTAGAGGCTAAAAGTCTGAAGCCAAGGTGACATACTACTTCAGAAGGATTCTGGGAAGGCCTTTGTCTCCTCTGATTCTAGGCTTTAGGTGTGCCCCACAACAGCACCTATATTTGTGTCTCTGCCATAGTCTTCAGTGGGCCTTCTCCATGATGTCCTCTCCTTTCTGTCTCTATCGGGACACTTGCTGTTGAGTGCAGGGCTCTCTGGAGACCCCAGGGTGACCCCATTTTAAGATATGCCTAGCCGGGGCTGGAGAGATGGCTCAGCGGTTAAGAGCACCGTCTGCTCTTCCAGAGGACCTGGGTTCGATTCCCAGCACCCACATGGCAGCTAACAACTGTCTGTAGTTCCAGTTCCAGGCAAACACCAAGGCAAATAAATAAATAATAAATAAATAAAGTTAAAAAAAAAAAAAAGATATGCCTAGCCATTTCCCCATAAGCCTATATTTACAGGTCCCGGGGTCAGCACTTGAGTATCTCTCCTCAGGGGCATCATTAACCCCCCTGCACAGCCTGTAACCAAAAGCCAGTCAGGAAAAGTCAGGTATATTTAGCATGATTTCAACATTACATAATACATTTATTGAAATACCATGTTAATTCAAAATAGATACAATTTGTGGTGTGTGTGTGTGTGTGTGAGTAAGAGAGAGAGAGAGAAATCACATACCTGTAGTCCAAGTTGAGGCTGCAGTGTATGGATCACTTAACCCAAGAGTTCAAGACCAGCATAAGCAACACAGCAAGACCCTTCCCCTGGGAAATACAAATGTTATCCCGTTCTAGAAGAAAAACATAAGTTAAAGAGAAACGCAGCCGCATTACCAAGAGAGATTCCTTTTCCACAGCAATGAGAAGGGAGCTCACAGGCCATGGTTGTCCGTGACTGGAACACTGATCGCCAGAGCAGCCCTGGCCTTGAGAAAGTTCTGGTCACATTCAACCCCTGTCCTGCTTTGACTTCTTGGTGGGAACTTTAGCCTAAGGGCTCCTGTTAGAGCCATTACCTGTTCTGTCTACCTCTGAGCCAAAATAGACAAAGCCTTGAGCATATTCACTAGAACGATTTTCCAAAGAAACTGTTTGTGCCTGTTTAAAGCTTGTTTCCCTGGGAACCCTGGATTATCAGAGCCCATTGGATTGAAGGCAGATGCCTTTCATTAAGATGGCAGGAGGAACCCACCACTCAGCCAAGACAGAAAGAAAACCACTCAAGTGGTGAGCTGTACCAGGCAGCAGGGACCAGCTGAGCTCCTGTCTCCCAGCATGGGCTGCTTGAAGAAGAAGCCCCTGTCTTTTCTCCTCATTTTTGTGTCCATACATGCACATGGGACTCTCTTGCAGGAAGCTGACCCAGCTAGGCAAAGAAAACCATTTTTTGAGAGGCTCCGTCGACTAGAAGAGCAGGTAGGTGAAACACACTTGGGCAATTGGTTTTATAAAACCAGTATCGGGTGATGGAGGGGTGTTGCAGAGAGAGCTTCTGTCTGTGTTCACTGGACACAGCAATTGGAAGCTGACAATACTCCCACGTAGCTTGGGAAATCAGGCAAGCATTTGCTAGGCTCTGCTCTAAAGTCCAACTAGATAATGTGTTTGGGAGATCCAGGAGACTTAAAGCAGTCTTAAGAGGCCTAGGTAGCAACAGTACAGGACAACGTCCATGAGTGTGGGAGCCGTGAGAGCATTGGCCTACATCAAAGCAGAATATATACCCTGCCCAAGGGTCTCACTGGGGGTCTGTAGACAGTTTCCCAGCACAAGCACTTCCTATACTGGTTCCAGTAAAGTTGATCATGGTAGTTACCCGTAGTTCCAACATTCAGATGTGGGTAAAATCTTCTGTGAGTTTTTGGCTAGTCTAAGTAATATAGTAAGTTCTAGGCTAGCCTGGGCTACCAAGTGAGACCCTGTTTCAAAACAGGCAGTCAAAAAAACAGGAAAGGAGCTCTGTATGGGAGCCCAGCATGTGGGAGGCAGAGTAGGTGGGTCTCTGTGAGTTCGAGGCCAGCCTGGTCTACAAAAAGAATTTCAGGACAGCCAGGGCTGTTACACAGAGAAACCCTGTCATGAAATACCAGAACAACAACAACAACAAAACCTGAAAAGGCTTTTTTTTTTTTTTTTTTTTTTTCTCCATGGCAGAGTGCTGCCTTGCCTAGAATGAACACAATCCTAGATTCAGTTACCTAGAACTCTAAAAACCATAAATAAATAATTAATAAATGAGCCTGGAGCTGGAGAGATAACTCAGCAATTAAGAGCACTAGCTAACTGCAGAGGACTCAGGTTCATTCTCAGCACCCACACAATAGCTCACAAATCACCCATGACTCCAGTTCCTGGGGCCTCTGAAGGCATTAGGTACACACGTAATACACATACATACATGTAGGCAAAACACTCATACACATAAAATTAAATAAATAATTTTGTGTGTGTGTGTGTGTGTGTTTGTTTTTTAAGACAGGATTGCTCTGTGTGGCCCTAGCTGTTCTGGAACTTGCTCTGTAGATGAGGTTGGCCTAGAACTAAAATATATTTAAATGTACTCATACAAACAGCTCATCTTCAGCCCCTTTTGATCACAGAGTGAGGCAACTGGCTGCGATCTTCAAGAGTGTCAGAATTGGGAAGGGTCACAGCCAGGGACATGAGCCTGGAGCTTATCCCTTACAACATGCAGCTGTGGCACCAGGAGACAGTCACCTTCTTTGTACCTGGCCCTTTGGGAATAGTCATGATAATCTCCCCACAAACCCTAGCATGGTGGCAAAGATCAAATTGTTTAATTTATATACAGTGCCACCCACAGTCTTGGTGCAGAATAGGTGTTTCTAAAGTATGCTTAGGATAGCCTTGCCCCAACCCCATGATGGCTGTGTTCTCTTTACAGTTTCAGAGATTCCAACAGGTGACCTTAACACACCTGCAGGACATTGCCAACAACTATAATGTGTACTCCAATGTGGATGCCCGCTTCCAGAGCCTGGCGGAGGAGAGCCAGGCCATAACCCTAGCAGTGAACCAGTCTCAAGCCGCCATACGGGAGGATGTGGCCCACCTAAAAACTTGGTTTAGGAAGAGCCAGCGCAGGAGCCAGAAGGTGGATGTCCAGCTTCAAGCCTTGAACCTCTCCCTGAGCACAAAGAACAGGCAGTGGGTGGAGGAGGAGAAGGAGAAAAAGGCTCAGAGAGAGGCTACTGCAAGCCTGGCCCTGAGCATTAGTAGCCTACGGGATGTGCTGACCGGCCTGACGCAGCAAGTCCACAGCCAGGATGCCAGGCTTTCTGCTCTGGAGGGACAGCTGCAAAGGACCTCCCCAGGTACCGAGGCTCTGGGGCTGACTACAGCCCCCAACCCCACTCAGCTTTCTCAACAAGGCCCAGGTTCCTTGCAACTGTGGAGAAACAGCCAGACATCCAGGTCTTCACTCCATGACAGGAGTTCCCCCCAAGACTTCACTGGCCATGTCCAGAAGACACAGAAGTTCCAAGCCCCAGGCAGGCATCAGTCAGCCCTCCCAAGGACTCACCAAGGACCAGGAAACAGTAAGTGACACCAGTGTGTCATCTCCCTATCCAATCCCAGGTTTCCCTAGCAGCACCGAGGGTTAAGAATGTCATTCCCCATCCCTGTCACCCCAAAGAGCTTTCTCCCCAAGGGCCATATACCCAACACCAGAAGAGAGAAGGCCCAAGCTTGACACTTGCAGGTCCTCAGCAGGTCAGATCACAAGGCAGAAGGGCCCCTGTTGGAGAGATTTAATCAGCAGTCTCAAGATGAGGAATTGTGTGAAACAATGGCCTTCACTTCATAATAAGAGTCCTGGGGTCTCGGAGTGGCAAACAGAAGCGGTTTAGTTTGTGCTTGTACAGAAGCCCGGCGTGCACTAGGAAAACAGGCAGAAACAGCTGGTGACTTTTATATCCCTCATCACATTTCCCTGCCTCCTGAATTCTCATTGACTCAATTCTTCAGGGAGGTGCAATCTTTTCTGCTTGTCTAGAGCAGCTTCCCCAAATCCTGCTGGGCCTTCCATGCCTCCCTCTTTCCTAATGCTGGCTCTGTCACATGAAAGACTTTTCAATTTAAGATAAACTAGAAAGAGCCCAGGCAAGCATCAACTGCTAGATGGAAGAGAGGGGCCTAGAGATGGACCCTGCTGATTTCTTTCCCATAGAATCACCCTAGATTATCTGTCTGATAATAGTCACCAGAGAGAAAGGCAACAGTTGGGGGACACTGGAGGACAGTGACCCGGCTTAGGAGGACGTACTGTGGAATTGGGGCAAAGCCAGAAACCAAGGCCTGCACGGTTTCTACCAGTTCCAACCAGAATGAGGTGGCTCCTCTTGAGACGCAGTTTCAGGATTATGACCTCCAAGAGAGAGCTGGCTTCTGTCATTAACATTGTAGCAAAGTGGGGGGCTGGAGAGATGGCTCAGCGGTTAAGAGCACCGTCTGCTCTTCCAGAGGACCCAGGTTCGATTCCCAGCACCCACATGGCAGCTAACAACTGCCTGTAGTTCCAGTTCCAGGCAAACACCAAGGCAAATAAATAAAGTTAAAAAAAAAAAAAAAAAACATTGTAGCAAAGTTAGAGCAGTCGCTTAGGGCTCAGACCCAGGGTCCCTTGGCTGCAAACTGCTCCCTAGCCTGACAGCTGAGTCACACATAGGGGATCCATCCACCTGAGAAGTTACCCTCAGTGCTCACCTATGGAGCAGGATGTGAGTGCAGAGGAGAGGATGTGAGGTAAGAACGGATGCAGGTGAGAGTGAGGAGCAGGCCTGCAACAGGATGCTTCTGACCCGCCTCGCCTCGTGTCCAGGAATGACTCTTTTCCTCTGTTCCCAGGTTGCAGCTCAGGCCCAGTGCTAATTTTTCCCAACGCCTCCACTGAGAATGCGATCTTTCTTAGCCCCGGCTTCCTCACGCCCCTGCGAGCTCTGTCCTTCTGCAGTTGGGTTCGAATGGCCTCCAGGCACCTGGGCACCCTCCTTTCCTATGCCACCAAAGACAATGATAATAAGCTAGTCTTGCATGGCCGAGACTCTCTAGTCCCCGGCTCCATACACTTTGTGATTGGTGACCCTGTCTTTAGGGAACTGTCCCTGCGACCACTCCTGGATGGTCAGTGGCATCACATTTGTATCATCTGGACATCCACAGAGGGCAAGTACTGGCTCCACATAGACAGAAGGATTGTAGCTACCGGCTCCGGCTTCAGAGAGGGCTATGAGATCCCTCCTGGAGGGTCCCTTGTGTTAGGCCAGGAACAAGACACTGTGGGGGGTGGGTTTGACAGCTCTGAGGCCTTTGTAGGAAGTATATCTGGCTTGGCCATCTGGGACCGGGCACTGGTCCCCAGAGAAGTTGCAAACCTTGCCACTGGGAAAGAGCTCCCGGCAGGTGCCATTCTGACACTGACCAACACCACATCGGTGGGTGGATTTGTGCAGAGGGCTAGATGTACCTGCCTGGAGCAATGTCCGTAAGGCTGCCATGCACGGGCTGCACCACAGTCAAGGCCAGCAAGAAAAACAAGCCTCCATATCAACACAATCCAAGACAACCCATCACTGCGGGGCTGTGCACCTGTGCTCTGCATGAATGCTGGGAGTGGATGGAAAATGGGCAATGAAGAACCAGGGGGCCTCCGACCTGGGCTTTCTATTGTTGTGGAATTCACTTTTGTCGTTTGGTTGTGGTTTTGTTTCTTTGTTGTTTTCTGAGACAGGGTCTCACTCTGTGGTCTTTATTGGCCTAGAGCTTACTCTGCATCATAGCAATCGGCTTCCAAGGTGCCAGATGTGTCATCAATCCCTCCCTCTCTCCCTCCCTCCCTCTCTCCCTCCCTCCCTCCCTCCCTTTCTTTCTTTTTGTGGTTCTCACTCAGCTTGAATTCCTGACCCTCCAGCTTCTTGAGTAGGGGGACACCTGGCTTTCACAGTGAGATTTTCCAGGCTGCACCTTCAAGGTCGTTCTCACAGCACCTGTAGTGTGCCGTCCATCGCCCCAGCTGAGCTGGTGGGCAGGGACACTGGGCTGGGGGGCCTTCCTTAGAACTCAAAAAATACCGACCAACCATGGGCTGAGCCACATAACAAAAAAATTAATAAAAATAAATTAAATTAAAATAAAAAACTAACTAATACTATACTTAAAACATAAGCCAAACAATATAAAAAATATAAACATATAATTCATTTCTTTAAAAAAACAAAAGCCACAAACACAAAGCCAATTCCAAACAGCCACCACATACCAAATTACAACCTCCAAGCCAAACAAACACCAAAAAAAACTTACTACAACACTCACCTTTGAAGCTGTCACTAAGAGACCAGTTTCTAGAACCCTCTTGAAGCCGCACAGGAAGTGCTTGTACCACAGTTGTCTCCTCCCTAAGGACTCTCTGAAGCTTTCCTGTGAAGGCGGATGGATGCTCCAACACCCCTCTCCTGACAAAGGCTCACCATTCTGTTCTCTCTCCCCTTTCCCAGGAGCCATGGACGCTCGCTGTAGATCAGCTAGTCTCTCTAGCTCTGTTGTCCTGTGGTAGCTGTTGAAGTTTCCAGAGCTACCACTATAGACATACTACTAGCAATGCTTTAAAACCTGATTTCTGAGGCATAATTTTCATATTAAATTATGTGTCTTTTGGGGGGCTTTTGGTGTTTGTTTTTGTTTTTTGAGACAGGGTTTCTTTATGTAACAGTCCTGGCTGTCCTGGAATTCACAGAGATCTGCTTGCCTCTGCCTCCTGAGTGCTAGGATTAAGGGCCTGTGACACTAATATATGTCCTTTAAATTTTTTTTGAATTTAATAAAAGTGCCGAGTTGTACAACTATCACAGTCCAGTTTTATTTCTTTTTTGTTTGTTTTTCGAGACAGAATTTCTCCGTGTAACAACCCTAGCTCTCTTGCTCTGTAGACCAGGCTGACCCAGAACTCATAGCGGTCCACCTGCCGCTGTCTCCGGGTACTGGGATGAAAGGTGCGTAACAGTCTAGTTTCAGATCATTAAGTTGACAGCCTCCCCCAACATTATGTCCCTGGAAACTCCAATCTGCCTCCCAGCCGTGGGGTTGCCTGTCCTGAACAATCCAGATAAATGTGTGTCCGGCTCTTAGCTTTGAGAACGGTCCTTTTCGTGTTCACTGTGTTCTCCACGCTTCATTCCTTATGTCTGAATGATATTCCACCGATTAGTGATCCATCCATCAGCTGATGGACATTTTTTTTTAAACTTTATTTATTTATTTATTTGCCTTGGTGTTTGCCTGGAACTGGGAACTGGAACTACAGACAGTTGTGAGCTGCCATGTGGGCGCTGGGAATCGAACCCAGGTCCTCTGGAAGAGCAGACGGTACTCTTAACCACTGAGCCATCTCTCCAGCCCCCGCTGATGGACATTTTGATTGTTCTAGTTTTTTAGTAATATAAATACAGCTGCTATGAGCATTACCACATCCGTCATTAAGTAAGTGGATATGTTTTTATTTATCCTGTGAAAATACTTAAGACCAAATGGACCATTTGTTAAATTCATATCTAGGTTCCCCCCAAAATTTCCAAGCTGCTTTCCAAAGTTACTGTCTGGTATATATCCGCACCAGCCACATGTGATAGCTTCTCCTTCTCAGCATCCTGGCACATGTGATGATAGCTTCTCCTCCTCAGCATCCTGGTACATGTGATGATAGCTTCCCCTCCTTCTCAGCATCCTGACACATGTGATGATAGCTTCTCCTTCTCAGCATCCTGGCACATGTGATGATAGCTTCTCCTTCTCAGCATCCTGGCACACCGTGGTGTTCTCTATTTTGACAACCTTCTCTTCAGCTTCCAAATTGGAGCCGCTATAAAGCAATGACAGAAACAAAGCAAGCTCCGCTGGGCTGGAGAAGGCTCCGGAGTTAGGAGCACTTGCTGCCCTTGCAGAGGACCTGGGTTCAGCTCCCAGCTGTAACGGCAGGTCCCAACCCTCTGTAACTCCAGTTCCAGGCATTCCAGTGCCTTCCAATGAGGTGCAGGGGCACTCACACATAAAATAAAATACATCTTAAAAAACATGCTTTGAGGGCTGGAGAGATGGCTCAGAGGTTAAGAGCACTGACTGTTCTTCTAGAGGTCCTGAGTTCAATTCCCAGCAACCACATGGTGGCTCACAACCATCTATGATGACATCTGGTACCTTCTTCTGTACACTGTATACATAATAAATAATCTTTGAAGAAAAAAGTCAGCAGAGACGGTGACCATCAACCTTGCTGTCTAATAACAGTGACAATGAATGATAGGGAGTAAAGCCAAGAAAAGGCAAGCTTTAAGAAAAACTATTTAAAAAGTGAGAAGTTAAGAAAAATGAAAGGTGAGCAATGGTAGCAGACACCTTTAATCCCAGCACTTGGGGAGGCAGAGGCAGGGGATCTCTGTAAGTCTGAGGCAGCCTGGTCTACAGAGTAAGTTCCAGGATGGACAGGGCTACACAGAGAAATCTTATCTCAAAAAAACTGAGAGGGAGGGAGGCAGGGAGGGAGGGAGGGAGGAAGGGAGGGAGAGAAAGAGAGAAATGGAAAGAATTCCTAAAAAGGAAGCCTTTGGATTCTTTTGTCTATGGGGTTTCTAAAGGCTATGGCAGAAACGGGTCAAAGGCCGAGGTGAGCTCTAGGAAACTGGTCAGCTCTCCAAATGTGTTAATGCTCAGTTACTGAGTGGCTGCCATGCTCTTGGTTAGCCCTCCTGGCCCAGGGATGATTATAAACTGAGCATGAGCTGTCTATCAGGTTAGTTAGGGTTGAAATTCCCCCCCTTGTCCATTTCTGACTCCAGCTCTTTCTTCATTGGTGGCGTTGACTGTCATTCACTTGGCCATCTGGCTATCTGACCTTGCAGGTGTCCAAGTGCTGCTAATGATACAGCTCAGTTAATTCTCAAGAAACAGCAGTCACTGTTTTTAAGGAGTCATAGTTAACTTTTTGTCTAGGGAATGGTCTGGGGTTTCTTTCCTGGTGTGTAGGGGCTTTATTAGAGGCTCTGTTACAATTAGTTATATTAGAAGCAAGAATATAGAAAACGACAATGCTGCTTTATAAACATCTATAAACAGGCTGGGAGTCGGGGGAGCCAGCCTGCCCTCACGACCCAGAGCCTCGGCCCTCCTCTTTCCTCTCTCCCTCCCTCCCTCCCTCCTTTTTATGCAGGGTCTCACTGTGTCTCTTTGGCTGTCCTGGAACTCCCTTTGTAGTCCAGGCTGGTATCAAACTCACACAGATCCACTTGCCTCTGCCTCTGAGATTAGAGGCGCTCAGCACCATATCCAGCAGCAGTTTGGTTCTCTCAAGCCTGACCATCGCCCCCTATTCATTTCCTCAGAGTTTCAGGCTTTGCCACTTCAATACTTAATCTTTCTTTTAACTTCAGTGTCTATTCTCACTGAAACACTTGTGAGCAATTTAGTGTTTTCACTATCTGCCCCTCTCTTCTTTTTTTTTTTTTTTTTTTTTTTTTTTTTTTTTTTTTTTTTTTTTTTTTTTTTTTTTTTTTTTTTTTTTTTTTTTTTTTTTAAAGATTTATTTATTTATTATGCATACAGTTTTACAGAAGAGGGCACCAGACCTCATCATAGATGGTTGTGAGCCACCATGTGGTTTTGCTGGGAATCGAACTCAGGTCCTCTGGAAGAACAGTCAGTGCTCTTAACCTCTGAGCC
>PVIH01001686.1:0-212803 GCA_004025045.1 Sigmodon hispidus | reverse complement strand
TACAGAGGAACTCAGGCAACCATACAAGGGGCTGGTGAAGCTGCCTCACTCTCCTGGTCTTCACCTCTGTGGGTAGTCACACTAGCGTAAGCACCAGCAGAGGCAAACTGGGTTGGTTCTGGGGAGATCAGTCCAGGAGAAGAAGCTGTTCTTTGTAGTCTCTAACTGTCACTGGTGATCCACCCCAGCTCCACTGCCCACTCTAACTGCTCTCTGTGAGGAACTGGGACAGAGGAGGCTGCTCAGGAGATGGCCTTGTCAGAACTCTGCTAAGCTCAGTGCTGGGCTGCACCCACTCGAGCCATAGGAAAGCTTTGTGCTGGGCTGTCCTCCAGCACTTCCCCATGTCTCCCCAGGAATCCCTCAGCTTTCACTGGACCTGGAATCTCAGCATTAGCCAGTCTTGCTGCCTTTGTGTTGACGGTTGGAACCAACCCAGACTGAGCTTGCTCCTCAGGTCTCAGAAGCTCCATCCCAACCACCAGATGTCATTATTAGCATCTCCATTCCACAGATGAGAAAGCCTACGCATGATAAAATCACAGGTCCGGGGCAGAGTGAGGCAATAGCTCTGCAGTACTTCCCTGCCATGTGACACTACCCATAAGTCCTAGTCTGACTTCGCTTAGTGCCAGAGGCTGAAACCTCTGTGGCAGCCTTTGTGACCTGAAGCATAGGTATGCCCCAAGCACCCTTCCCATCTCACTGCCCCCAATAAAACCCTGCCAGGCTCCGCTATTCCCAGCAGCTGCCCAAATGTATTGTTCCTGCTGGCCGTGTTTCCTGTCCCAGAAACATGAGTCCACTGTCTCTTGAGCAGGCCAGGGCTCTGGGTATGGTGGCAGTCAAAGCTGGGCTACTATTTTGGGCTAGAATAGTAACACAGGCAGAAACAGAGCAAATGGTACTGCGTACAGGACAAGAACTAACTGCTGACCAAGATGAAAGGGAGACCCTGTGCTGTCTGCAGCTAGTGACCTCAGGGACAATGGGTGATCTTTTCAGATTGCTTCTTTGGATTCTAGACTTCTCCTTCAGAGGTCTTGGGACCCTATTTTACTCATGGTTTTGGATAGTACCAGGGTGGCAGGAATCTTTGTCTTCTCTTCTGGACAAACCCTCCAGAGAACCACAGAGGAACAGCCCTGGGTGGTTATTCTCAGTTCCACCCATATCTGGTTTGTTGGCTTTTCCTTAACCTGGAGGAGGAGGGGTAGAGAGGGGCAGGGGAAAGGGCGAAAGGGGGCGAAAGCATCTCTTCTGGGGGCTTTGAGCCCAGCCTTGTTGGAGGATTTATACCCATGTCATGAGAGACAATCCATGACCCTTTCCTTTCAGGACCCAGAGCCTGTGACTTGGCATACTGGCCATTCTTATGACCCTGAACATACAACATAGAGACCAAGTCCTGAGCAGACATTCACCCTGGCTGAGAATGTATTTGTTCTCTCTCTCTCTCTTTCAGAGGGTGAGAACTTAGGTTGAGAGAGGTGTGGTCATGGTGATATAGTCAGGGTCATAGAGTCAGCATGTGATAAAGTTTCCTTCGCCGCCTCAGTAGGCTCTTATTAGATTTGTTAGGAACATCTCATTTAGACCCTTCCCCAGGACTACTCAGTGTTGTCCCCAGCTCCACAATGCAGTGGTTCTAGCCAGCCTGGGACTGAGTTCCTGACTTCTGTACAAAGTTGTCTTCTCTAGGGCCCTTGGGCCAATCTCTGGAGAGAAATGCACCTGCATCTCTCTTCTGCCCTTGCCAGAACCTGGCCACATCAGTCTTAGCTTCTCTCCATCTCATATTACAGTTCCCCTTGCTAGTCACCAAAGTTGCAACTAATAGTGGTCCTCACTTCTTGGGTCCTTGAGGATAAGACCCAAGACACACACACATCTAGTACCTAGGACAGAGCCCGACCCTGGGCAGCCTCCATTAGCAATCATCACTATTCTTCATCTCTTTTTGCCAAGGCAGAAAGCAGCAGGTGTGAAGGACGGTTTCGTGGCTGGCTCTTCCACTCTGGTCCCTGGCACAGGGTAGGTCCATTGTTGATGTTGAGGGGTGAGGCTGGGTTGGCTGCTGTGGATCTGGAGGAGGAGCTAGATTGGGTGAAACCTGATTCAGGTGGGCAAAGGTCATCTGAAGCTTACCTTGCAAACCTTTTCCTTCAGTCCAACCCCAGGTAAGCTAAATATGGCTCCTACGGTGAAGGGGGCCCATGGACAACAACTGGGCATCAAGGAGAAGTAGCATGTGAGGAGACCCAGCCAAGACAGGTAGAGAAGTGTTGGCAGAACATAACCCAGCAAACAGCATATGCAAACGCCTGATGTGAGGAGAAAGGTGGCTGTTTTTCCAAAAGGAATCTAGTTTGGCCAGAGTTAGTTTTGTGGGAAAAATCCACTGTCACAGAATGGGGACAGTTATCAGGATTGGGAACCTGAATACTAATTTTCAAACTGGGCCTGCCTCTCTTCCAGGGTAGAAGAACCCGGAAACCTTCCTCTGTCTACAGCAAGACAAGTCACTGTGGTTTTCTCTCCCTAGCCCAATCCCCAATGTTCATTTAAAATAAGGTTTGGAGACCTACATCTTTGTCAGGTTCCCCTATCCCTGGGAGTCTCAGGCCTCTATAGTCCACTTCTCTTGAGTATCAGATGGCAAAGAGCTATCTAGACTTTTATTTCTTCTAGGTGGTCCCCCAGAAGGAGGTCAGGGACCTCAGGATCCTAGAACTCTCTTTTTAAAAAATATTTATTTATTTGTTATGTATACAGTGTACAAAAGAGGGCACCAGATCTCATTACAGATGGCTGTGAGCTACCATGTGGTTGCTGGGACTTGAACTCAGGACCTCTGGAAGAACAGCCAGTGCTCTTACTCTCTGAGCCCTCTCTCCAGTCCCTAGAACTCTCTTTTAGCTTCCTGGAAAAGGTCATCTTTTATTTTGTTTTCTTAAGACAGGGTTTTACATGCCTAGGCTGGCACTTGGTATGTAGCTAAGACGGAATTTGAACTCCCTTTCTGCCTTTGCCTCC
The DNA here is from genome assembly GCA_004025045.1 of Sigmodon hispidus. NCBI lineage: Eukaryota > Metazoa > Chordata > Mammalia > Rodentia > Cricetidae > Sigmodon > Sigmodon hispidus. The sequence continues at coordinate 209,767 of PVIH01001686.1, read as the reverse complement.
TGAGTACTGGAGTACCATTCTGATCCTCCATCTGTGGTTTACTCTGTAGTGGAGATCAAACACAGGGCTTTCTGCAGGATAGACAAACACCCTATCATCTGAGTTACATGCCCAGCCTGGGAAGTCATTTCTTTGGGTAAGTATAATGTAACATCTTAGTGCTCTGGGCTTTGGGGACAGAAAAATGGACTCCCTGGCTCCCATTTGGTGCTCAGACTTTGAGCCCAGGGGACACTTAATGAACGAACGAATGAATGAATTACGGCTGATGATCGTGTTCCTTTTCTAGAAAGAAAGCTTATTCCCCTGATTGAGGCGAGCGTAGCGCTGGACCTTAGGCGCAGGAGAGACTGGGAAGATGGGGATAGAGGCAATTCCCAGAACTGTCTGAGGAGCATCCCCGAGACAGGCTGGCTAGAGCCTTTCGCCCTGGAGACATCCCAGCTCCTTCTCTAGGGCAGGGCTGGGATCAGCAGGCCTGGCAGCGGGCACTGAGCTGGTTATTTCGCAGCCTGGCTCAAGCCAGCAGGAAGAGCAGTGAGGCCAGGCGAGGCGGGCCAGCTGGCCAGTGGGGAGTCCCGGGCGTGGGCGCGAGTAGTTGGGGAACCCCCGCCGGTGCCTCCCAGGCTCCATTGTGTGTGCTGTGTTCCCACCTTGGTTTCAGAGTCTTCCTCTATAAGATAGTCCCCTGAAATGGGATGGCTTGAGTGCCACTAGCAGGCAAGGCGCGACGAGAGCCGGAGCGGACTAAGAGGTCGGTAGCCTAAGACCTGCTGCACTGAAAGAGACTGAGACGCGCGGGACCCCCAGCTCTCGTGGGCGGAGTTTCGAAGGGGCGGGCGCCCGTGGGGCGTGTCCTGAGTGAGGGCGGGGCTGGGGCCGGCACCTGGGTGAGGTCGCGCAGCCCCGCCCCCTTGCACTTCCGTGTGCCGGGGCGCCAGAGCAGGAGGCGGCTGCTGGGGGATCCCGCCGGCGGCCCCTGGACATCTACCCTCGGTGCCGGGACCCGGGCGGTCCCCGCTGGCCATCGGGCCCGTTCTGATCACGCCAGTGCTGACCTCCCCGTCCACGCGTATCGGGGAGAGCCGCGCCACGAGACAGACCCCGGCCCGCCGGGACCCCTGGCCCTGCGTCGGGAGGTGAGTGAGAGCTGGGCCTGGGCGCAGGGTCTGAGCTCACTCGAGGGCGCAGCGGCCTTTCCCCCTCTTCCCTCTCCGGTGGCCTCTTCCCTCTTCCTTCCCCAGTTCCCAGTTCTGAAACTGAGCAACTGAGCCTTGAGCAGCCAAAGTGCCGCCGAGCACCGAGACCCGCCGGTACCTCTGTCCCTGGTTGGTCTGACCCTCTCTTCGACGGCGGGAGCCCAGGCCTTACTGCTCCCGGCATCTTTACCCTCCTGGCTGTCTTCGGGCCCCACCGAGGGTCCGTGAGATCATCCGGAATCTCCCTGGGGGCCTGTGCACGCTCGTCGGTCCCCACCCCCTCTTGCCTGGCCAAGTCGGCTGCCCCTCGCCGTCCAGTACTCCGTCTCCCCACCCCCGCCAGGCCCGCCGCCCCCTCGACCCATTTCTCCTGGAGCCGCACCCCCGGCCCACGCTCGCAGGCCCCTGCCAGCCAGTCCAGCCTTTGGTCCTTTCCAGCACGGGGCGGAGGCCGAGCCGCTCTGTGCCTGGGTCCCAGGCCGGCCGACCGGCGCGGCGCCGCCTCCCTGTCCTAGCTCTTTTTTTCAGTCTCTGCGCCTTTCTTGGCTCTCCATCTGTCTCTGGCATGGGCGTGGTTCCAGTCTCCACCATTTCCCCTGTCCTGTCCGCCCCTCCGAGCCCCCTCACCCCGTAGCCTGTGCCTGGTGCTGTCGGTCTCTGTCCCACTGGCGAGACGCCACTCCCTCTGGGGGCCCAGTAAGGTGATGAGGGCAGCAGGGATGGGAGTGCCCTGCCCTGCTGGCTGGCAGTAGAGAGAGGCCAAAAGCACCAGCACCACAACTGTTCCCACTTCCCCAACTCCCTCGGTATAGGGGAGGGGAGCAAAGCCGGCCTCACTAAGCAGCTCTACTTAAACCTGATAGGAGGATTCGGAAGGAAGGAGTCGGAGAGATTCCTTTCTCCTCTGGCGCCTACACTGGCCCCTCGGAGGAGCTTGCCTTCTGTTGCTGGAGTATCTGTGTCTGGGCCTGTGGGTGTGTTGTGTATCTTGCCTACTTGTGTAGTGTTTATCATTGTGGGACTTTCCCTGTGAGTGTGTCCTTTCCCATGTGTGACTTGCTTGCTTGTACATATATGGCTGTCTGTGTGTCCTGGGGCTCCACGTGTGGCCCTTGCAATTTCATACTGGTGCATGAATTGGTGAATTGTTATTGGTCTCCCCTCTATATTTTGTGATATGTGCCTTTGCTTGCTCGTGTGTGTGGTGAGTGTGTGTGTGTGTGTGTGTGTGTGTGTTGTGTGTGTGTGTGTATTCCTGTGTCCCAAAGGTCCTATGTGCACCATGTAATGCTGACCATCTGGCCATGAGTACATTAGATCTTTTCTTTTCTTTTTTTTTTTTTTTTAAACTTTATTCATTTATTTGCCTTGGTGTTTGCCTGGAACTGGAACTACAGACAGTTGTTAGCTGCCATGTGGGTGCTGGGAATTGAACCCGGGTCCTCTGGAAGAGCAGACGGTGCTCTTAACCGCTGAGCCATCTCTCCAGCCCCCCATTAGATCTTTTCATTGTGGGAGCCTACACTATTGGTGTGCCAACCAGCAAGGCTTGTGTGTGGAGTGTGTCTGTGAAAGAGTGCAGGCAGTAATATTTGGTTCTTTTCCCTCTGCTGCTGATCTTCAGTGACCAGGCTGATCTGGTACAGAGGGAGGGGACTGGTCCTTCCTTGGGTTTCCTCATTCCTGCTATGGATTAGCCTGGGGTGTGGTGGACAGCCCAGCAGAGGGCAGCTGTGGTGTGTGAGTGTGTGGTGTGGTGTGGTGTGTGTGTGTGTGTGTGTGTGTGTGTGTGTGTGTGTGTTTCCTCAGTGGCAGTATCTTGTATGATGTTGTAAAGGCTCTGAAGAGGGTGCCACTGGCACTATGAAGCTGTAGTGAGAGGGGATGACTGGCGGGAGACTCACAGTCTGACTGGATGACACTGCAGTGTGTGTTGAGGAGTGACGGTGGTTGTGGGTGTGTGTGAAGGGGTATTTGGGGTAGGGCTAGGAGAGAAGTGTGTAGCTGTGAATGAGCATAGGGGATGCTGGGTGTGTGCTCCGTGTGCACAAGCCCAGTGCTGGCCCCTGGAGGGATGGAGAAAGCTGCAGATGAAGTATGATCAAGACTTCAGGTCCTGGACCCAAAAAAAGCCAAGGGCTCAGATACTTACCTTAGGCCAGGCCTCGTGTGTGCTCAGTTTCCTTTGTGGTTCTTCAGCAGTCTTGGCCCACTACGCCTGTGAAGTCTTCTGTGAGGCCCCTTCCTGGCTGTGTATTCCATTCTTCTGGAGTCTGGGATGAATGAAAACCTAGATAGTTCTCAACCTTATTTCCCACATGGTGTGTCATTTGCCTCTTCCTGCCTCCCTGACTGGCTGCTTGCAGGAAGGAAGGTTCCTCACAGAGTGCCAGGACCCACCCCTGCTCAGCACCTGGCCCCCAGTCCCTGTAACTATGATGGGGGGGAATGGGGGACTCAGAACTACGATTATTTCAGAGTTCTGACACCGTTTATCTGGAGCGGCTAATTGGAGTTTAAATTTAAACTGGAAATAATTTGAAGTACTGATGGAAAGATAAAACCTGAGGCTGCCACCTCTAGGAAGCAGTGATGGGGTCTCTAGCTGGGGGAGTGGGACTGCTTGTTATTGTTCAGAGGCAGGGTCTCAGACTGCCCAGGCTAGCCTTGAACTTTCCATGTAGCCCACAGTAGCCTTGAACTTTCACCGTTTATGCCTCAGGCCCCTGAGTAGCTAGGCTTACAGGTTGTCTTTTACTGTACTCCGGTCATCTCTTGTTTTCACTGTGGATATAGCACAGGAGTTGGCAAGACATTTTGAAGCCTCAGAGCCACCTGGGGTATTACTGGAGCAGTAATATTTCCCCCACTTAATAAATAGGCTTGCAGCTAAGTGTAGTGACATACCTTTAATCCCAGCACCCAGGAGGCAGAGGCAGAGGCAGGTGTATCTTGCAACCAGGGATACACAGAGAGATCCAGTCTCAAAGAAAAAAAAAAGGGTGGGAGTGGGAATGCTAAAGACTCCTTAGTTTACATAGTGAATTTGAATCTAGCCTGGGCTGCATGAGATCCTTTGTCTTTATTTTTAAAAGAAAACTTAAAAAAAAAAAAAAAAGAATTGTCTGAGGTTGGTGCTTGATTATACCCTGCAACTGCAAACCTTTAGGTCCACTTCCTTGACAGAAGGGTCAGAGTAGGTGTTCACTCGCTACCCCAACTGGGTTACATGGCCCTTTACCAGGCTAGAAATGGTCTAAGGGCAAGGACACAGTGTTCTAGACCCTAAGATGGAAGGGACACATAGCTTATTCCCAAGAGAATTTGAGCCTAAGAGCCACTGACAGAGGAGAAAGTCAAACCCAGCAGAGCTGAGCTGGCCTGTGCTGGCTGTGCCGAGGCTGGCTGGTGTTGGAGCCTGTTTGGCTGTGCCTCTCAGCTCAGCTGTTTTCTCCTGTTCCTACAGGTCTGCTGGGAACTGGCCCAGGCAAGGCATTGAGCCTACCTACTTCTGGTGGTTAGTAAGTGGCTATAGCACAGCAGGAGCCAGGACAAGCAATGTACCAATGTCCCCTTCCTCTTCAAAACTTGTCTTCTTTCATTGGGACTGGCTGGGTCCCAAAGGGCATTAAGAAGCTTTGATCTGGGTGTGAAGCAGAGTGTCCATTGGAGGTGCCCATTGCTTTGTCCATAAGGAGCTTCCTGCCTGATACCTGGCTGTACCTTTGACCTTAGAGCCCAGAGGACTGGACCCACCAGTGATGTAGGGGAAAGAGCAATGGCACTGGCTTTGGTGAATCTGAGGGAAAGTAGCATGTCAGTCAAGAGCTGGTGTGGCTGTGTCAGCTTTCCTATGCTTCCTCAGACTGCCCTCCTGTCACAGGGAAGCAGGCTCTCCTATGCCCCATGCTGGGCTGGATGCTGGGCTGGGAATAGAATGAGGTCTCCCAGAAGGACTGAGTGGTCTCCTCAGCTTCTTGATTCAGGGCTAGGCTCTGCTGGGCATTGTCTTCAAGGAATGCCAGGGAAGGCTGCAAGTCTTTGTTAGCAGTGCCCCCTGTGAGGCCAACCTCGCTTTGAGCCCCTGTTGCAATAAAGTCCTGTGAATCTGGTGCACCAGCTGTGTGGTAGTGTGTTTAGCATGTGTGAAGGTCTAGTAGAAACCCCAGCACCCGAAACAAACAGAAAAAGCAAGAAGGAAAAAGAAAGGAAGTTGTTCTGTGTGTGACTAGAGGAGCCCAGTGAGCAGAGGTCTGCGTGTGCACACACACATGCATGTGTACGTGTATGGAGAGCATGAGAGTGTGCGCTGGAGTCGGAAGAGCAGCAAAGCAGAATGGCAAGGGTGGTCTCTCTTCAGGGGTGTCCCTTGGTCTGCCCCCATTCCCACTCTCTGGCTGTTGCAGGGCTGTTTGAAGCTTCCTCTGTGTGGAGAGGAAGGGGTGGAGGGAGAGGTGGGACCAGGGTAGGATCTTCACTGGGTCTGATGTTTGCTCTTCCCACCCTGGACATGATGGTTGATGTGCTTGCAGCTTTCAGCTGCCTGAAGTCAGGGAAGCCAGCTTCTCTCTCCATCGCTTAGCTCAGGGTTCTTAGCCTTGGAGACTGCTTACTGCAAACTCACACATTGTTTGTCTGCCTGCCAGACTCACACATGCTCACACAGGTAGACAAAGCCAAGTTGCACTGGGCATACTTGCCCCGGGCACACACTGCCTACACATAAGCACAGTTGTTCACATGCATCTCCTCAAGGGACACACTCAGACACTTACTTCCTTCTCTGACTATCCACACACACGTCACACATGCCCATGCTAGGTCAGACGGGGAGCCCTGGTCTGGATCATTACCTACTCTGGCAGCAGTGTCTGTCACCTGACTGTGAGGTTTCAGGTATAGCTAAAATCACCAGTGCTAGCTGCAGGTCGATGGCACACACCTTTAATCCCAGAACTTAGGAGGCTGAGGCAGGTGGATCTCTGTGAGTTCAAGACGAGCCTAGTCTACATAGTGAGTTTTAGAACAGCCAAATCTACACAGAGAAACCTTGTCTCAAAAAGCAATCAAACCAAATCAAAATAAAACAAAACAAAGCATCACCAGGGCTGGAGGAAGTTAGGCCACATGCGAGGAGGATCTGGCCACATGTCCTAGGCCCCTAGGCTGACCAGTGTTGTAGATAGGGGCACAAGTGTGGAGGAGGGGTCCAGTCAGCTGCTTCAGGCTGTGGCTAATGCCACAGAAGAGGAAGTGAGTGGGCTGTTTGGTCATGGGGCCCAAGGTGATCAGAGGCCGGCCAGTGGGCCTCTGATCTGCAGCTGCTCTGTTCTCCTCATATTATGCCTGGAGAGAGTAGAGGTGCTGAACTCTGAGGCCTGTCCAGCAGGGCATTTTTCTCCTGGGGTCCACTCTCTAATACCTGGGCCCAGGGAAAAGACCCAGCTGGTCCAAGATATTTCCAGAGACTCACTTCCTCTGGGCTGCCCAGGAAGTGGTTTCAGAGTAGGACTGACCAGCTCCGCCTGTGGCTTGCTTCACTCCAGCTCTGCCTATGAGAGGAATAGTCTGGCCTGTGGGTCAGGCCAATTGACCAGTCTTTCTATACCAAGACTGTCCAGGCTTGTCTAGAACTCTGGTGGAAGACAGGGGCCTCAGACCAGTAAGTCACCTGCACCCAGGTCCCCCTGTTCCAAGCCTGTAAGCCAAAGCACCAGTAGGCACAGCCCTTTGGGGGTAGCGGTGCCCCTTCTGTGTTTCAAAAATTAGGTAGCACCAAGCAGCTGTGTGGGTAAATCTGTGCAAGTGGTTTTCACACTCAGTACCTTGTTTTGTTTTGTTTTTTCCTCTGACAAAATCATGTTTTATTCACTTTTATGAGAAACAGCAGATAATCTATGAAAAATAGCAGGAATTAGCTGAGTGATAGTGCATGGCTTTGATCCCAGCACTTGGGAGGCAGAGGCAAGTGGATCTCTGTGAATTCAAGGCCAGCCTGGTCTACAAAGTGAGTTCCAGGACAGCTAGGGCTACACAGAGAAACTTGTCTTGAAAAAAAAAAAAAATTACAAATAGCAGGAGCTGAAGGCATGTGCCTGGTACAGACTATTCAAATCTAGCAATGATACTAATAATACCAATAATGTGCCATTATTGTTTGAAGGGCTGGGACTGGCCTGGTGTCACAGCTGAGAAGTCAGGTCTCCGACTCTCTCTGTTCAGTCAGGTCTGCTGGGGGGGGGCTCTACTGATTGAATGGGTCTCATGTCCTCGTCAGAAGGGGCCCCAGGGGAGAATAGCTATGCCCTGTCAGCAGCACAACCTGTTCCTGTGTGTGTGTCCCCCTTGCTTGCTTTCAAAATGAGGAAAGTCGATCTCACAACAATGTATGAAGAGAAGAGAAAGGCAGCCCACAGCTAGCCAATTTAGGTCTCTTCTCTGCTTGGACCCCTGCAGGACTTTGAGTTTGGAATGAGGAAGTGAATAGTGAGCCCTTTTATCAGGTTGCCTATCCTTGGAACCCCTGGAGTCGGCCTTGGGTCAGAGAAGGGTCAGGCATCTGGGACTGATTGGGTTGGAAAGGGGGGCATGTGTATTCATTCATGTTTCATCACTGATATGTGGCAGTTGGTGGGAAGAACCTTCATGTCAGAAATACAGAGAAGGTCAGCTTGTTCTTGCTCATGGCTGTTTGGGATCAAGAGGTTGGGAGTCTCTGGTGATGAAGAATGGTAAAGATGGTGGTGTGCATACAGGCCCAGGAGGTTGGAGGGCTGGAGATCGGTGGGAGCCTGGGCCAAATGTAAGGGAGGATACCCTGAAGGTACAGGGGCAAGACCTCTTCAACATCAAACCTTCTCGGATGTAGTTGTTCCAGCCTGTATACCCAAGCCAGAGACTAGACTCCCTTCAGCCTCTGTTCCTCATCTGTGAAATGGGTAGAGCAGGGGTGTAGATGATGGGAGGAGCTACTGTTGGAGGTAGAGTATGGGAAGACAGAACACTGCTCCTCATAGAATGAACTTTGTCTGGGAAGTGACAGGGCTTCCTGTAGCCAGGCCCAGGAGTGAGGAGGCGGCTGCCTAGATCAGGGGTTAAAGCTACAGGTTGATGGACTTGGTAGGAACACTGGGAGCTGAGTCGGGGATGGCAGGGATTGCTTTTCTGTCTTAAAAGTCTTGAAAGCTGTTGGGAGCTGGGGCACAGGGATTGTGGGGGCCCAAGTAGGGGAGGGTCAGCGGTGGCTGGGCAGGCAGATGTTCAGTCTGGGCTCAGCAGTAGGGACCAGGTTGGGGTAGGAGGCGGAGGCAAGACAGGCTTGGGAGTGGGCAAGCAGAGAATAGGCCCCAAGTTTCTGGCCTGATGACTGTGAACGTGGGCACTCCTGGCAGATGAAGACACATGGAAGCAGGACATCAGTAGGCTGCTGTAGGCTGATTTGAGGTTTTTTTTTTCTTCTTTTGACTCATTCATGTGGTGAGGTTGGAGAGCTAGGTGGGCATGTACACCTACAGCACAGGGTTCTAGGTCCAAAGTGAGGCCTGAGAATCTAAAGCTGGGTTGGGGAGGAAAGAGCCTGTCTTTGGTGGGAAAGCTTCAAAGACCTCAGAAACAAGATAAAACAGCTGTCTCTCAGAGGTCCCTGCCTGGGGGCCAGGAGGGCAGGCCTGTGGTCACTGAGCTGCTGTTTTCACAACAGCAGAAGCTTTAGATCACATCTATAGCCCTGTTGGGTAAACAGGCCAGTCACTAGGCCAAGGTTGGATCAGATATCTATGTGCTGTAGACTGCAGGGCTGTTGGGGACATGGTAGGGGGATCTCTGGGGACCACCAATGGCAGAGCCAGAGAGGTTATGAGGCCTAGAGACTGTGAGGGGCTGCTGCTGACCATGGACTCAACTACATTAGACTAGATAGGATCCTGAAGTAGCAGGTGGCCCAGGATATCCCACAGCGGGATTAACCCCAAGAGGGCCAAGGACAACAGGAGATGGGTAGTGGGGCAGGTAGGAGAGAGAAGACCAGGCAGGATAGCAGTGTTCATAGCTTCTGTGTGTGTCTCTGCCTCATTCCAGTCTCTACGTTCAGCTTGGTATATGGTTATGATCATTCCCCTATGGCAGATGGAGATACTAGAGAGGCTTGGCCACATTCTGAGCTATATTCACCCAGCCCATTTAGGCCTGAGCTCACCAGTTTCTCTAGTCTTTGTGAGGGGGATGGCACACCTGAGGGTGCTCCTAGCTCTTTCAGCTTTCTCCAGATCCCTTAGGTCCTGGGCCCTGTCCCCTGCACACTGCCCACCTTGGAGGTTATAGACAGATAGCCAAAGACTCAAGTGGCCATTATTCCTTCTCTTAGACTCAAAACAGCTTATTGTTATACATCTGAATATTCTGGGGACCCTCTTTGAGGGAGGAGAGGAGGGAGAAAAGACATAGGACATGGACTTGGGACCACCAACTGGGGGCCGACAGAGCAGTCTCCACCTGCAGACGTAGTCCCTCACCCCTTCTAAGTCTGATGGGCAGGTCTACGAGTTGGAGCTGGAAACTGTTTCCCCTCCCCCAGCCCCCACTGGTGTGTGGCTTTGGGTTAATTGCTCAACCTCTTGGTCATCTTCTGCAGTGTGAGCCTGGGGCTAATGGAGGGCATGTGTGGGCTGCCCCACCACAGCACTCAAAAGCCACCCCCCAAGCCTATGACTGCCACTGGTGAGCTCCAGCTTCAGCATTGGCTCACTTCCCCTCAGGGCCCTGCAGGCAAGTGGGCAGGCTAAGGCCTGCCTTGAGATGTGCCTGTCCAGCCTGCCCCTTCTCTTCCATATTTTGGAATTCTCTTTGGATCTCCTGAAGAGACAAGCCCATCCTGGCCTGGTTCCTGCTGTCCTTCTCATTCCCCCCTTTTCTCCCCAGCCATTATGCCCAAGGATATTGTGACAGAAAAAGCTATATTTGGTGCCAGAACCTAATCAGGTATGCAAGGTCGTTCCAGGTCTCTAGTTCATCCCTTTGCCTAGAGTGTGTCTGTTGCCTATCTGCATATTATGTGTGTGTCTTATCACACTGTGTGTGTGCTTGTACGCACGTGCCCGGCTCTGTGTTGACATGTGACGGCTCTGGGTGAATGAGAGGTGTTCCTCTTTGTGTGGCAATGTGTCATCCTTGGGCTGTGTGTGTGCCACTGTGTGTCTTCCTTCAAAGGAGACCCCTCATAGCTGACTGTGTTTAGGTTAGTTGGTGTGCCCATCTGTGTACATGTGTGTGGTTTTTTTTTTTGGAGAGTCTGGATATTCCCCCTCCACCTGGTTCTGGAGTCACAGAGAACCTCTTGTCAAAGGAGCTGACTTCTGGCTTGGCCATGAGGGCCTTTGTTTCTCCCTCATGGGTACATGGAGCTCTCCAGTGAGTTGAACTCAGTCTCCCATCCAGGGGCTTGCTAGATGACTACAGTTCTGTGCCTGGTGCAGGCTGTGCCCTGGAAGTGTTCCTATCTTGTGTGTGTTGGCAGAAGGCTGTGAGCCAGTTAACAGTCCAGAACTTGAGTCCTAGCCCTCTGGCAGGGTGGCTGTGATACCACTGAGCCAGCCCAGCCAGTAGACATTTGTAGCCCCACATCTACTCAGCCTCTTCACTCCCCATCCTCACTGCCTGAGCAAATCCTGGTTCCACCTGCCTGCTCCTCCTTACTCCTCCACCAAACTGTCCCATCAGCTTGTTCTGTCTAAGGCACTCACGGACGAACTGGCCTGGGGCTGGGCCAGACTTTTGTGGACCAGCCCCACTCACTCTGTTTTGTTCAGAACCATGTCACTGTATGCATACTTTCTTGGGAGAAGACCCCAGTTTTCACTTGATTCTTGGGGTAGCCCAACCCTTGTGCAATTGGAAAGGAATGATTATGTCACCTGGGGCCCACTTCCTATTGTCATGGGCTGTATTTGGAATTCCCTTTGGTTTTGAAGCAGGATCCATCTATAGTCCAGGCTGGCCTGAAATTCCCAGTCCTACTGAGTGCTAGAATTACAGACAGGCAATGCCCCCACACTTGCATGTAACTAATCCAGATTTCCTTTCTTCCTTCTTTTCATTTTTTAATAGTGCTAAGGATTGAATCCAGGGTCTTATACCAGACAAGTACTGTACCACTGAGCTCCTCCACCACCAGCTCTTAGTAATGGGGTTGTTGCATGGTCATCATGTAGTCAGGACTGAGATAACGGAACTAAAGACACCACCCCTCCTACAGCAAATCCAAGTCCTCTGTGCCTAAGATGGTGGCTAAGGTCACCAATAGGGGAGCAGCTGCCTTCCTTGGGAGTGGGGAAAGTTTACCAGGACTTTTGGAACTATCTAGATAGATATATGAAAAGAAGGCCATTCTGGCAAAGAGGGCATACGCAGGTTCATGGGAGCTGGCAGGTGAGGGGCCAAGCAGCCAGAGGGAATTTGAGATGGAGAACTGGATGGGGCCAGGGCGAGGGAAGCCTTAAATGGCAGGTTAAAGAATCTGGCTTCTTCTAAAAACAGTGCTAGCTGAGAAGAGTGTCAGCTGACAGAGGGCTGCTGGGGAGTGTATGTGGGGGATTAACAGAGCATTGAAGAGTCCAGGGGGAGAGTCCAGTGGAGTAACTGGTCCAGTGGAGTGAGGTGGGGTGGCAAGGACATGAGGCCAGTTCTGTGGAAGGTGTCTCGTCTCGGTTCTGGGACCTGGCTGTAACTTGAGACCATGATCTCTGGCAGAGGCTTTCTCTCTTCCTGCTGCGCCTATTTTCTCAGTTGAGAAAGCTCATGGCCTCCTTGACTTGGTTCTGCCTGGCAATTCTACCACGGAGGTCAGCCTCCCAGATGCTTCTTCTATTCATGGGCCCAGGCTGGCTGTTCTTCATACATACCTTGATCTTAATGACTGCAGGGCCAGCTTCCTCTCTCCTGCTGGTCACATCACCTCTCAATCCATCCTGTCCATGACCAACCTGTGTCTGCTCTTCTCTCCTTCATTCATCCCTCCCAGACCTATCCACCAGCTAGGATGGCAGCCCCAGGAAGGCATCACTTTGCTGCCATCTGCATCTAGTCTTGGCAGCAAGTGGCACCTTCTATGGACAGGCAGCAAGTGCCAGTCTGAGACTGGGTAGGTGGGTGTGGTAGAGGGGTACATGAAGTAGGATCAGGACTCCGTAGGGGTTTGCTCCCAGGTATCTGTTGCAGAAGTCAGATCACCTACCAGGACCTTCAGCTGATGTTTTCTTGAACCTGTTCACACTTTGCCACCCAAGGCAGTCTGATTGAGGCCCCTCTTCTCCATTCCTAGCCCCAGCTTTCCCCACTGTCCAAAGGACATAACCCTATGGCCCGTGAGACAGAACCCAGGCCAGGGTAGAGGGGGCCGTGAGAGCTGACGGAGACCTTTCGTGCAGAACCTTGGCTTTAGTCTCCCCTCTGTACCATAAGATGGTGAAAACATCAGTCTCTGCTTCCTTCTCACCACACTTGGAGCCACCCGATGGGCATGCCTACAGTGCCTTCTGGTCACCTCAAGGCTAGCCTCTCTCAGTGTCTTGGGTTGGCTGGAAACAGGTTTCTATTTGATCTAGAAAAGGTAACTTGCTTGCTGTGACTTAGCCACAGCCTTCCTTACATCATGGCTTCTGGTTTCTATCAAGGATAGGGACCCGGGCCAGTTCCTTATGTTTTCAGAAATGGAGGAAAGAATGTCCAGGGGTCTGTACACCCTTGTGTAAGAGGAGAGGAGCAGGGGCTGGAGAGATGGCTCAGCAGTTAGGAGCACTGACTGTTCTTCCGGAGGACCTGAGTTCAATTCCCAGCATCCACATGGCAGCTAACAACTGTCTGTAGTTCCAAGATCTGACACCCTTACACAGTTATACATGCAGGCAAAACACCAATTCACATAAATAAAAATAAATATTTTTAAAAAAAGAAGATGAAGTGAAGCATCCAACAGGCCTTTTCAGCTCTTCCCTCTATTTATTACCCTACTGTGAGACCTTGGGTAAAGCCACTTTACCCTCTTTATTCAGAAGACATTTCCTGGGCCTACATGGGGATAAGCTAAGCAAATATAATTACAAGGCTAGTGCAGGATGTTGTCATCTTGGACAGGACAGTCATTCTCAGAAGTGGGTGAACTGAGATTGACAGCTTTCCTGTGTTTTCTTCCTCATAGACAGACTGGAGGAGCAGGAGCGTAGAGACTCAGAGCCTCCAACATGAGGAGGGCCTGCCTGCTCTCCTGTAGAATGCTGTGAGGATAGCCCCTGCTGTCCCCTGGGCCTGCAAAGCCTGAGCCTGAGGCAGTGTCCTTCCTTTGGGGCCTGTGGCCCTGGCCCATTTGCATGGGGTTTATAAATAGTGGGCATCCCTTGCCTTTGTGCTTCTGCCCTACCCCCAGCCTTCCCAGCACTGCTCAGACACAGCAAAGGTGTGGGGAGACTGACTTCATCGTGCAGATGGATGCATTGCCCAGATCTCTCTCAGGGTCCCACTGAGACGAAAGCAGATGCTAGCTAGCTCATGTGTCTTGTTTTCTTTCTCAGTATTTCAAATGAGAGCCAAATGGGCATTAGCACCAGCAGGGGCCTTTGCCTTTATTTTTGTCCCAGGAACTTGGGGCAAGGTGATTTGACCCCTGAATGACTCTTGGGTAGCCCCATGGCAGCCCACAAAGACCACGGCTCCCCAGTGCTGGTAGCACTGTGGCCTGGATGCAGGTTTAGGGCTGAGGCCCAGACCTGCTGTGGTTGTGGTTTTCCCTTCAGCGGCTTGTAACAGTAAGCTGCTGTGAGTGGGAGCCCAAGTACAGGCTTCAAGGGCAGCCCACAGGTCAGGTTCTGAACCCTGCATCACCCTCAGGTGGCTGCTCTGACTCCTTGTCCTTTCCTCACGGCTCTGTGAGCCCAGGGCCCGCTAGGACCAAGGCAAACCTTGGGCCTGCAGGCAGAGCCAGACACTAGGGGGAGCTGTGGGGAGAGGCTGGCTAGCGAGTGTGTGGAATGCCTCACAGTCCAGGATGAGTTGCCACGTGCTCCTGCAGACAGGATTTTTCTATCTTGCAACTGGGGATAGTTTCCCAGCTCTCATCAACTTGTGGGCAGGTAGAAGAGACACAGTGGGGGATATGAGCAGACTTAGAGAGGGTGTCCTGTAGGGCATGGGTGTAATGTTAACAAGAGGACATGACCTAGGCCTGTCAGGCTGATGTTGGCACTTACCCTAGAGGGCTTCTCATCAGCACAACACTCTAGAGATCAGAGACAAGTTCCCATCTGAAAAAAAGACTGCAGAGACTCAGCCCAGGAGGCCTGCATAGCCATACAGCCAGGACAGCACTGATGTCAAGGACCCGTGTCTAGCCAGCCTTACCGTTTTGTCACTGGGAAGGCTCTAATCTCTTGTTCCTGAGGATCCTAGGCCCTTTCGCCTACTTTTTCTCTGCCTGTTCAACTTTACCCTCTGAGGCACTAAGCTAGCTGCTCACTACCCTGCCTTGTTCCTGGTTATGTCATTAAGACAGCGGCCAAGCTGTGTCCGCTGTGATCTGGCCTTTGGTATGTGGCCTATGGCAAGTGTGTGCTAGGAAAGTATTCACTGGGGCTTTTGATGTCTTGGACTCCAATGCCAGAGGATATCCAAGATATCTTTTTTCCTTGGGGATTTTCTTGTGCTGGTTAGTTTTTTGTGGGCTTAACATAAGCTGGAATCATCTGAGAGGGAACCCCAAATGAGAAAATGCCTCAATCAGACTGGCTATAGGGATGTCTGTAGGGCATTTTCTTGATAGATATGGGTGGGCTCGGTTCACGGTGCATAGTGACACTCCTGGGCAGGTGGTCCTGGGAGGTATAAGAAAGGTAGGTGACAGCCTGGAATACAAGCCAGGAAACAACTTGGTCTCTGATCGGGTCCTACATCCAGGTTCCTGCACTTGATGATGGGCTGTAAGTTGTGAGATGAAACAAGCCCTTTCCTCCTGAACCTTCATTGCTCCTGGCGTTTATCACCTCCACAGAGCGCACACTAGGAGTCTAGTTCTTGCAGACCTATCACCCTTCAAGCTCAGCATCACACAGGCTCATGCCTACTCTGAGGGGACCTGCAGCAGCTTCTCCTTTTCTGTCCCCCAAATTGCCATGGACACCGGTCTAGTAGTCAGCATTTGTCCACCTGTTGGTTTCATTCCAGAGACTGAGGGATGTGGGCGCAGGCTGAGACTGCACACGTACTCTGTCTTTTACTGAGTGGGAGCCAGACTTGGGCTGGATTTGGAGGGACTGGCCCCTCTAGTCTGTCTGCTCTGCTCTGCCGTGGGCCTGGCTGGGCACTCTGGGCTGGGCTGCAGGCTGAGGTCAGTGTTTCCTGTTGAGCTCATCTGGACTGAGCTCTAGAAGACCTGGCCACTGTCTGCTTGCCCTGCTGAGGCGCTGGAGGGAGGGAGGGAGGGAGGTAGGTGCTAAATGCTGGGTAACTGGGGTGTGTGTGTGTGTGTGTTTAAGGGTTCCTGAGTCCAGATATTATACTCAACATGAAGATATTATTTTCTGTTTGGGGAAAAATGTGAAACTGTACCTCCTTTTCACATCCCCCACTATGCTCCTTTCACGCCTCCTTACCTGCCTGGAGAGGATCTTGGTTTCTGCCTTCATTCTCAGTTTGAAAGGACAGGAAATCTGAAATCTAAATAGGTAGGAGACATGTGACCCTGAAGGGGCTTGTGTACAGAAGGGTGGAGTGTGCTGAATAAAGTCAGGGCAGATTTGGGAGAGCGCTAGCCTGCCTTTTCAGCCTGAGTCTCAGTGTGCCTGTCTAAATAGTGGGGTTCTTTGGCTGATGAAATAGGACTCAGTTTGGCTATGCTTCTCTGCTTGGGTGGTTATGAGAAAAACTGGCAGAGAATCAAGAGAGGCTTCAGGAGCCCAGCAGAAAAGAGGGCAGTGGCTGGCACTGAATGGGGAGCCAACACATTCTAGGTTCCTGGACTGCTTAGGTGTTGAGTACTTGACCACGAGAGTAGTGAGTAAATTCCCAAATGGCTGCCTTGAGATCACAGATTCAAATGCCTCCAGGGTCCATTCAGGAATGAGGACAGCACCCTGGCCTGGTAGACTGAGAAAAAACAGCCACCATAGTGGCTGTCACTCAGCAGGTCTAGTTTTCCATTTTTGGTTTTACCAGAAGTGTCTGAAATCCAGACTGCCCAGCTTTCCCCTTTGGCACTAGGAACTAGTGCGTGTGGCAGTTGCAGTGGTGTGAGCTCTGTGGAGAGTGGGGCCTGGGTATGCCTCTCTCTAGTGCCTTCTTCCTTTAATGTGCACAATGTCCCTGCAGGCTTCACCATGGCGCCATTCCTGCGCATCTCCTTCAATTCCTACGAGCTGGGCTCCCTGCAGACAGAGGATGAGGCAAGCCAGCCTTTCTGTGCTGTGAAAATGAAGGAAGCACTGAGTACAGGTAGGGTTGGAAGCTAGTCCCTACAGGGCATGGGACTAGATTCTTCCTGTCTCCATAGACTAACCAGGTGAGGACGCGGGAAGACAGCCACCCAGTTCTCTCCAGGATTTGACACTGGTTGAATTGAGCCTCCCACATCTTGGATTTCACCCCACAATTTCCACATGTCTGCCTGGGCTGGCCCTGAGCTGGACACTGAGACCATTGTGTTTCAGAACTGACTTGGCCTTGCCCTCTCCTCCAGCAGGGGGAGCTGGACAGGTCACAGGAGCCGGTCCTGTGCTGAGGGAGCCTCTGGTCAGGGTGGCTTACTGGAGGGAGAATCTTTTGCTCTAATGTCACCTTCAGCTCCCTGCCGCCTACACCCCATCAGGTTCTAGCTGCACATTCCCTTCCTCCAGGAAGTCTCTGAATGTCATAGTCAGGCCACTTGATGGCAGGCAGGTTTAGAACCACCGTCTTTGCCCTCGATCCCATCACAGCAGTAACTTCGTGGTTACCTGAGGCCCAGGTTACCTGAGGAATACATTGGTTCATGTCTCTGTCTGGGCCTTGAGACAGGGCCAGGCCTTGTTCCTTGCACCAGTCCACAGCTGGCACGTGGCTGCTCTTACACATGTTCACTGGGTGAATGCAAACAGGAAGGGAAGTTGAAATGGAGCTGGAGCAAAAGGGTTACAGGAAGGGAGCTACGTGACAAAGCTCTAGAGGTAGAACCTAGCAGAGCACCCTAAAGGCACAGTGGGCTGTTGGGTGCTTTGGGGGATGTTGAGAGCCGTAGCATGGCCTGGGGACTGGGAGAGAGTAGGTTTCGTGGCCATGAGGGATAAGGAAGGAAGGGAAGACTTGGGAGTCCGAGCCTGACTTTGTCTGTCTGTCCCCATTGCAGAGCGGGGGAAGACGCTGGTACAAAAGAAGCCCACCATGTATCCTGAGTGGAAGTCAACATTTGATGCCCACATCTACGAAGGCCGAGTCATTCAGATTGTGCTGATGCGGGCAGCTGAAGACCCACTGTCTGAAGTGACTGTGGGTGTGTCAGTGCTGGCTGAGCGCTGCAAGAAGAACAATGGCAAGGCTGAGTTCTGGGTGAGAGAGAGAGGCTCGAGAGCCTTACATGTGTGTGTGACTGAGCACAGCTTCAGGACCAGTAGGACTTTGTAACCACTGTGGCCTGGGCTTGAATCCTGGCCCTGACATACCAGCTCTGAACCTCTAGACTTCCATTAAAAGGAGTAAAAGCATCCCACCTCAAGGTCCCTTGTCAGAATGAGCATTTACCAGTGCTTCATTACAGCCAACTGTGCTGTCCCAGGTTCATAATCCCATGTATTTAGGAGGCTGAGGCAAGGTGGTCACAAATCCAAAACTTGCTAGGTAACTGGGTGAGATCCTGTCTCAAAATTTAAAAGTGGGAAATTAGAGTGAAGGCTGCGTCTCTTTGGTAGAATCCTTGTCTAGCATTCAGTCTCTAGCATGGCAAAGTATGGAGGCACTGCAGTATACGATACCTGGTAGGTGTTGGAGGAAATGAACTTGATTATTGTGACTGCTTCTCCCCACCTGTTAGTTTTGGAAAGGTAGGCTATGCTCAGTAAAGGCCTGTGCTCCTGCTCCAACACTGGGCTCCCTTCTCAGAGGCACCTCAGCTCCTATGTGGGGTGTTTTAAGGTTATTACGGGTCTAGCCAAGCATGGGACCACCATCATGATATTTAGCAGCAAAGAGGTAAGAGAAAAGAGCTGGTATCCTGTCTATTCATTGCGCATGTGCATCTGTGGTGGTCTTCTTGGTGGCAGGGGAATGCCAGTGCCAGTACAATCCTGTAGGCTTCTGCAGCCAAACTAAAAAGGTTCAGTGATCATTGGAAGCACTGGTCAGCCTTCAGGGGGAGTGGAGGCCCTCAGATGGGAGAGAGGATGACACGGGGCTGTTCAGACTCTTTGCTAGTTAGGTAGGGACACGGGAACCCCTGGCCATATGCTCTCCCTGAGGAAATGCCCCTGGGTCTAGGTCCTGAAATAAAGGCTTGGGCCCTTCCCTCTAGATGGTCTGGGCTAGTGAAAAGCCTGTCCCAGAGTGCACAGTGTGCATGTGTCTCAGGCATGGTGGCATAGTGTGGGATGGGGAGTTTCCCTGCACACTGCTCCTGAGCCATATGGCCGGCCTAGCAGGGTGTGGACTGACTCCTTTCACTTCCCCAAATGTAATAATACCCTGGGTACAGAGTGGGGCGGGGCTTGGGTGGGGCCCTGCCCACCCTGGCCAGGCAGGTATCTGGCCCTGCCTGGCCAGGCTTCAGGGCCTCCCCTTGGCCTTGGGGGAGACCCATGAGGCCAGTTCTGAGTCTCACCTGGGCCAGGCCTGCCCTCATTAACTTGGCATCTCCCTCCCATCCCTGCAGCTGGACCTGCAGCCTCAGGCCAAGGTGCTGATGTCTGTGCAGTATTTCCTGGAGGATGGGGGTAAGACCACCACCTGGGCAGGGGCAAACTCACCTGCCAGGTCATGAGCAGAGCTTGTATTGGTGCCTAAGGCAGCAACTCCCACGGGATATGTTGGGATTATCTTGGGAGGTTTACAGGAGGAATGCCCTTCATGGACCCTGAAGCTGACTTTACCGTATGGCTCCTAGATTGCAAACAGTCTATGCGTAGTGAGGAGGAGGCCAAGTTCCCAACCATGAATCGCCGTGGAGCCATTAAACAGGCCAAAATCCACTACATTAAGAACCACGAGTTCATTGCCACCTTCTTTGGACAGCCCACCTTCTGCTCTGTGTGCAAAGAGTTTGTCTGGTGAGGAGCGGTGACGCCTGTAGGGGAGGCACTGGAAGGGAGGGACTGGTCTGGAGTATTCTCACTCACTCTGCTGGGGTTTTGTCTTCCAGGGGCCTCAACAAGCAAGGCTACAAATGCAGGCGTAAGTCTTTCCTCTGTTCAGTGTGTGCATGTGTGTGCTTCCCCATGTCATTGTTTGTATCCCTGAGTCTGGATGGCATGTCTGGACAAGAGCCCTATATGCATGAGTGTGTGTGCTCAAGTCAGTTAGTGCCAGGCTGGCTTGTTGCATCTTGCCAAAGCCTGTTCTGTGCATTCCTTCAGGTTGTTGCCAAAAAAGAGGCTGTTGTAGAGATTTACATGGAAGTCAACCACAAACCAGCCAGGGACACACACACACACACACACACACACACACACACACACACACACAGGTCTCTGCCCTCAGGGATGGGTGTGAGATCTTCACTAACACTCTCCTGACTTTGTGTGCTTGTGGATGCAAGTATCTCTGATGCACAGGTGTGAGCACACTGTTCATTCACCGTGACACACAGTGTGAAGCAGGCTGTGCAGACTGAGGTGTGAGCAACCACAAGATGCTCTACCATTTGCTCACTGTAAGGCCTTGGTCGAGTTTAACACTGGTCAAGTGCCTCTGTTTCCTTGTCCATAAACTAAGGGATAATAGATTCAAATGTGAATGCCCACTGGTATAAAATATGTAAGCTGTGTTTAAAGGGCTTAGCAGGCGGTGAGCATGAGAAGCTTATTGTCATAATTATGCAAACTTTGTATGTAGCACAGGTGTTTTTGTACTGGGGTGTGTCATGTGTACATGTGAAAGAGAGGTTACTTAGACTTGGAATAAAGAAATGGAAAAGAGAGGCTCTCCAGCCCCATGCGCCCTTTCTTCTGGTTTCCACAACTCTTTAGATTGGCCCATCTCTTGCCCCGTACTTTTCAGGCCCCTTCTGGAAGGGCTGGCAGGAGGAGAGAAAAAATAAAGCCCTGGGTTGAGGCCTGTGTAGGGTGAGGGTGTGGGCGGCTAGGGAGAAGGCTGGCTTTGTGCAGAGGGTTGTCCTTAGCCAGCAGTGCCAGCTCAGACTCTGCCTCTCTTGGTGCCTCCCCTCTCTGTCCTGGGCCTGTGCCCCTTCAAGAATGCAACGCTGCCATCCACAAGAAATGCATTGACAAGATCATCGGCCGCTGTACTGGCACCGCTACCAATAGCCGGGACACCATCGTAAGCTGGGCCCATGGGGTCTGGAATTGGTCGGTTGGGAGGGCCCTGGGTGCACTAGACTCCCCTTTCCTCCTTCGGCCCTTGACTTTCCTAGACCTTGGTGGATCTGACAATGCCTAGGGTTGAGGGATAGCTGGTGTGTGACCTCTGACCTGTAATACCTCTCCCCTCCAGTTCCAGAAAGAACGCTTCAACATTGACATGCCACACCGCTTCAAGGTTTACAACTATATGAGCCCCACCTTCTGTGACCATTGTGGTAGCTTGCTCTGGGGACTGGTGAAGCAGGGGTTAAAGTGTGAAGGTGTGTGATACCCAGATCTCAGCTGCCTCCCAATCTCCTAAGCCCCAGCATCCACCATGCCTTCACCCCTTTCCCTGATACTTACAAAGGACTCCCGTCTGTCCACCCTTCATTTGGAGGGAGCCTCTTATTTGGGGGAAGCCCTCCTCAACAGGTCTTTGTGACTGTTATGAGACCTCAAGTCTCCATCCCCCTGAGCTGCATCCTCAAGTGTACAGCTGGGGATCACTGAGGAGCAAGTGACTTGGAGGTGCTTAACCTGGCCTGGCCACGCACTCTGGGCCCTGATCCCAGGCATCTCGAGGCCTGCCTTGGGGAAGCTGCCTATCTTGCTTGTCCTGATGTTAAGGGTTATAAGTAGCTGCCACCCTCTCTTCCCCGCCCCACCGCCTCACCCCTGCCCTTCTCCTTTTCTCTCCCTTCCCTCCTGCCCTTCCTCTTTCTTCCTCCACCGTTCTCCCTCCTTGCATCCCCTCCCCCCTCACTTCCCCGTCTCCTCTCTTTCTCTCTTTCCTTCTTTGACCTCAGTTTCCCACTGTAGCTCAGGCAGACCCGGAACTGTGTAGCTGAGGCTGGCCTCCAATGCAGAGCAGACTTGCTGCCTCAGCTTCCTGATTGCTGGGATTATGGGTGTGAATTACTGCATCCAGATATTTTCTTTTTCTTTACTTAACCCATGAAATATTCTAAATGCACATGATGGTTTCAGATGCCCATCTCTGAGACCTAACACTGATGGTCCTGCTTCTGCCTCTTTCAGAATGTGGCATGAATGTGCACCACAAATGTCGAGAGAAGGTAGCCAACCTGTGTGGCATTAACCAGAAGCTCTTGGCTGAGGCCTTGAACCAAGTGTCCCAGGTAGGCAGAGGTAGCGGGATCTGGACATAGGGTAGTGCAAGCAGACGGCATTGGCTCACAGAATGCCCAGGAGCCCTAAGACGGGTGAGGCTTCTGCAAGGTTATTGATGAATTTAGGTGGCAGAGAGGTGGCCTTGTTATCTTGGGAAAGTCGTTATTCAGGCAGTTCTTTACCTGAGGACAGACAGCGACTGCAGAGTTGAACGTTGGGACATTTTAAACAAGAATAGGGTCTGTGTTGTATGTGTGTCGTATATATTATATTGTGTGATGTGTATGATATGTGTTGTGTGAGTATTGTGTGTGTGAAAGATGTGTGTGGTATTTATTTGGTATGTATGTGTCTAGAGTGTGTTATCTGTGAGTGGGTGGTATATACAGTATGTATATGGTATGTGCATATGTATACTGAATGTACATAGTATATATGGTTTGTTTACATAGTGTGTGTTGTGTGTATGTACTTTGTGATATATAGGGTGGGTAGTATATGGCATGTGAAGTGTGCTATGTGTACATGTCATGCTGTACATGCATAATGCATATGATATGTGTAAGTGTATAAGGTGTGTGAATGCACAGTGTGTGATGTGTGTTGAGTATATAAGAAAGGGGTTCTCATGGTGTGTGTACTTACACGTCACTGAAACTTAAGGAATAATAAAACTTTGGAATAAAATTCTAGAGCCAGAAATGAAGTTAGTGGCTGAAAGATGTTTCAGTGGGTAAGGTACTTCCCACACAGCCTGACAGCCTGAGTTTCTTCCATAGAACCTACAGAATAAGAGAGAAGCATTCCACAAGTTGCCCTGTGACATATGTATGTGTGTGCATGTGTGCATACATATATACACAAATAAATATAAGTGTTTGAAAAAACAAGTGAGGTTAAACAATTCATTAAATGCTTAGGAAGGTAGGGTTCAGTTGATTACATTTCTGTGCCTATAATCTGCGCCTTTCAGAGAATGTGGCCTGGGAGGCCATTGGAATTGAGGGAGGGATTTGTGGTTGGGGCTCCGCTTCCTGGCCTAGGAGTTCCGACAGTGGGCTTACCATTTGGCTTCCTTCTTATGCCCTTTCCCTAGAGGTCTTTACGGAAGCTGGATTCAGGATCATCAGAGAATGTTGGCATATACCAGGGATTTGAGAAGAAGACAGGAGTCTCTGGGAGTGACATTCCAGGTGAAACTGGGTCAAATATCCCCCTTAAAGCCCTCATTCCCCGAAAGGGCAAAGAAAGGGGCCAGTCTTCCCTGCAGAGTGAGTCCTGGGATGGGCTACTGGACCCTTTCTCTCTTTTCAACCCTCCTCCAGCCCACTCCAGGGACTCCAGTAAGTCTTTCTGTCTAGTAAGTTCTGGGAAGAGTGAGCCCTTCTCTCCTCTCTGAGAGCCCTGCCTAACGCACTCCTGTCCGATGACGTAGACTGAGGCCTTGCTTTTCCCTGTCTCTAACAGACAACAATGGGACCTATGGCAAGATCTGGGAGGGCAGCAGCCGGTGCAGCATCGATAAGTTCACCTTCCACAAAGTGCTGGGCAAAGGCAGCTTTGGCAAGGTGAGAGCAGCCCAAGGACCAGGGCGTAGGGGTTTCCTGTTGCATACCAGAGGCTGGCTGCTGGTAACCTCCAGGGCCTTTGCTCAGCATCCCGCCCATTGGTAGGTACTGCTTGCAGAGCTAAAGGGCAAAGACCAGTATTTCGCAATCAAGTGCCTGAAGAAGGACGTGGTGTTGATCGACGATGATGTGGAATGCACCATGGTGGAGAAGCGGGTGCTGGCGCTCGCCTGGGAGAATCCCTTTCTCACCCACCTCATCTGTACCTTCCAGACCAAGGTTTCTGGCCTTGCCCATCATTTCCCGTGCCCTGACCCCATCATCCCCCACAGTGGAGCTGTATCTCCTAAGTTGTCACCCTCAACCCAGCTCCTGTGTCCTCTACTCCTGTTGGAGCTCCATGATCTTTTCAAGGGTGCTTCCTACTTGTCCCTTTACCTCTTGTCCCTTGTCCACTGCCCCACTCCAGGACCACCTGTTCTTCGTGATGGAGTTCCTCAATGGGGGTGATCTGATGTACCACATTCAGGACAAAGGCCGCTTTGAACTCTACCGGGCTACGTATGTGAGGGCCCTGTGTGAGGAAAGGGACCTTGGCTGAGGGTGCTGCCACTATACCCCTAACCCTTCCTTCCGTCCCCAGAAAGGCTCTAGTCAGGACAGAGCTTGCACTGGGGAGACTTGGGACTCTGGGAAACAAGCAGAATGGATAATGGCCTGTCCGTACACCCTGGAGTGTGGCCCCTAGAGTACAGCAGTGACATCTTCAAGCATCTGCACGCTGTGTCACAGAAATGCTCTCCTGCAACAGAGCATTGGCTCAGTTAGCTGTCCCTTCAAATTTGCTGCCTGGGCTTCCAGCCCCCATTTACCTGATAAAAAATGTGCTTGGTTGAGTCCATGGTGTTGGTTACTTATAGTATTTCCTGTCCTGGGGTGGGGGGATGAGACTGGTGGGCAAAATCCTGGAACACTGTCTCTTGCTCAGGTTTTATGCGGCTGAGATCATCTGCGGGCTACAGTTTCTACACAGTAAAGGCGTCATTTACAGGTACTGGTGGTACTGGGGTCCCTGGGACTTCTGGGAAGGGTGGTGCCTAGCCTGATCACAATTCCGACACCATTTAGAGTGAGTGTTTGGCTGAGTATTTGCCTAACCCCCTAACTTGGGGCAAGAGTTTTTCTGCTCCTTCAGCTGAGGCTGATGCAGCTCAGGAGCTGGGAACTCACTGCCCATACTGAGTGCTGTTGGAAGGGGGCGGCCCTGGCAGGTCCTATTCATCATTCTCACTCTGAAACTCCCAACCAGCAATCTAAGATTTCACCAGTATGAGTTGGTTTCTTAAATCTTCATCCAGTACATTATGCCCTATCGTATGGTGGAACGCTCACCAGAAGGGCCGAGGCTGCGCCCTGTATCTTGAGGTGGGATGACACTACACTATTTATCAAGAGGAACTAATTTGTGGAGCAAAGTGGTGATTTCACACCTCTGTAATCCCAGCACTCAGTAGCCAGAGGCAGGCAGATCTCTGTGAGTTTAAGGCCAGCCTGGGCTATAGGACATCCAGAACTACATAATAGAACCTTGTCTCAAACAAAAAAGAATTAAGAATCAGCCTGGGTTGCATATTGAGACACTATCTCAGAAAAGAAATACCAAGCAAACCAAGCCATGTGACAGTGTGTATCAAATCCTGGTGTTCCAGTTTTCTAGACTGGGAGTGGGGGCTGGAGAGAGAGCACCCACTGGGCCCATAGGGTTGGGTTCCTAGCATCCATGTCCAGTGGCTCACAACTGCTTGTAGCTCTAATTCCAGGGCTCTGATGTCTTCGTCTGTCCTCTGTGGACACCTACACTGATGTGCATTTACCCAATCACAGACATGCATATACAATGTGTAAATTTAAAAAAAAATAGTATGGAGTGGAAGCGAGATAAGTATTTCAATTTGCTTGTTCTTGCCTAGAATCAGTGGAAGCTATCCAGTGGTTGAAGTAGAGATAAACCTTGTACTGTTAGTACATTCTATTACTTGTTCCCATTCAAGTGACTAATGAGGGAAATCAACATGATCCCTGCCCTTGTTGAGTCAGATAAAGCTGAGCTGGATAGAAATGGGGTGGGATATTTCTGTCAGCCAGTTAGGTAACACAGGGCAAGTGATGTCAGTACCTCTAAGCTTCGCTCAGGGCTTCAGGGAGTAGGGTATTGTGTGTCCCACATTTATCACAGTGGGTAGCCTCTGGGAGGCAACTGTATTTAGCACTGTGGGCTTCCCTTTCTCCTCTGTGTTCCCTGTGCTCTGAGGGAAAGTTGTGGACTTGCAGGACTGAAATCCAGCATGTGGCAGCAAGGCTGGGGAGGATTAGAACAGGCACCCAGGGATATTCCGTCGTTCTCCTCAGGGACCTCAAGCTGGACAACGTGATGCTGGACCGGGATGGCCATATCAAGATAGCTGACTTTGGGATGTGCAAAGAGAATATATTTGGGGAGAACCGGGCTAGCACCTTCTGTGGCACTCCTGACTACATCGCCCCTGAGGTGAGTGAATGTCTTTCACGCAGCTATGCATTTGTCCTTAGAAAAGAGGCTTTCTGGAGAAGGCTGGTACCCTACTCTGACCAGTGTTGTCTCCAGATCCTGCAGGGCCTCAAGTACACATTCTCTGTGGACTGGTGGTCCTTCGGGGTCCTCCTCTATGAGATGCTCATTGGCCAGTCGCCCTTCCATGGTGATGATGAGGATGAACTCTTTGAGTCCATCCGAGTGGATACACCACACTATCCCCGCTGGATCACCAAGGAGTCCAAGGACATCATGGAAAAGGTGGGCCAGGCTGATACATGACTTTGATGCTATAGGAGGGCCTGTCTCTGGAATAGAGCCTCCCTGGGGCTCCATGCCTGACATATGGCAAGTCTTGGTTTGTCCCTGTTCCCAGGCACTGAGTCCCCTGTCTGGAATGAACAGGGTGTGGTGACTAAGGGTCAAGAGACAGACTCGAGGCCCGGTGCTGGCTCTGTGTGCGACCAGCCTATATCCTTGGGGGGGTCACTTTACCTCCTGCTCCCCCTTATCTTCAGACTGCCTCAGAGCTGATGGAAGTGCATAGAAAGCTATAACACTCAGTGAGTGTCACTAAAACAGAGCTTTACCCTCAGTCCAAGTTCTTGAGCTGAGCCTCTTCAGTCTTGGGGCCCTTGGGCTGTTAGCAGTTTGCAAAAGCTCCATTTTCCCATGGCCTTGGGTCCTGACCGAGGCCCCTGTGGATTGCAGCTGTTCGAGAGGGAGCCAGTCAAGAGGCTGGGAATGACAGGAAACATCAGGATTCACCCCTTCTTCAAGACCATCAACTGGGTCCTGCTGGAGAAGCGGAAGGTGGAGCCGCCCTTCAAGCCCAAAGTGGTGTGTTACTCCTCCCTGCTCCAAGCCTGTCCCTCCCTGCTCCCCCCTTCCCTTCCTGAGTCATTCCCACACTCGCCTCCTTTCCCTCTTCCAACAAGCCTGCCTCCTGTTCTCCCTGGCACGCTCTTGCCTTCTAGTCTTCTCAGTCCACCTCCAGCAGCCATTCACAGACATTTGCAACTGTGGACTCGGTCTGGAGATGGGGGCGATAGCTCAGTGCTAGAGCACTTAGGATGTACAAAGCCGTAGGTTTGATCCTCAATGCTACCAAATAAGCAGCAGAAGCAGGCCGGCCTGATAGCTCACACCTATAATCCCAGTGCTTGAGAACACAAGCTCGAGAGTAACTACAAGTTCGAGCCAGCTGAGTCTTCATGGTCATTGCTCAGCTGGCAGGGCTACATAGTGGGGCCTTTTTTTAGAACAACAATGAAGAAGTGGTGTAGTGGGGTAGCAGTGAGGCTCCTGATGCCGAGATCACCCGGGACTTCGAAGTGAGATCCTGTGTTATCCAGTCTGATTTAGAACTCCTAGGCTTAAGCTGTCCCCTTACAGGACACACCGCCATGCCTGTTGTCAGCCATCTTGCAACTGAATTCCTCTATAATCTGTGTTCTCAAAATTATGTTTTGGCCACCAGCGTTAGGGTTTCACCTCCACCCTCTATCCATCCATCTACTCAGTAATCACATCCATTTTTCAATCAGCACTGGACACACTGAGTCCTTGGTGGGTACAGAGCACTGTGCTGGGTTTTGGTGACGTAAGAAAACACCCTAGAGCTAGAGGAGCCCAAACAAGACCTTTGCCCACTGGGACAATCTGTGATAGAAGATGACATATGGGAGATGTCACAGGACACACATCTAAGTGTTGCTTTTGGGAGGGTAAATCAATAGGAGCCTGGCATGCAGGGAACAGAGCGTCTGAGAGGCTGCTTGGAAGGACTGCTATGTGTGTGTAGGGCTTGGCATGTCAGAGCATGCAGAGGACAGCTAGAGAGCATTCCTGATAGTGAGCAATGGTTGCATCAAGGTCCCAGATCCTCACAGGCCATTGGGAACTGGTTAGATAAGAAGGGAATTGCATCACTGGGAAGTTGGAACTTTCTGAGTGTGATGATGTACACATGCAATTCTAACACTCAGGTGGACATAGGAGAATCTCAGTTTCGAGGTCAGGATACACAGCATGATCCTGTCTGAAAAGAGAAGTTAGGACGCAGTGTCCCTTTTTGTGATCCCAGCGTCTTCTCTGCCTGCCTTTCTCTCGTTTGCTTTTTGTCCTCTGCTGAGACATACTTTCCCACTGGGCAGTCTCTGTGACCTGCCCCACATTTGTGCTTTGAGACAGCAGGGCACTTTCCCTTATGGATCTCATATTCAGAGGCTCCCTGAGCGGGTGACAAGCTGGCTCAGCTGTAAGAGCATCACATGGCTCTTGCTATTGAGAGAAGTTAACTTCTGTACACACTAGTCATATGTGATATCCCACTGAGGGCAGGGCAGGCATGGAGGAGAGCAGGGCAGTTAGTCCAAGGGCTCCAGTGTAACTAGCTCAATCAGTGGCAGAGTGCTCACCTCGCATGTCAGTGCCCTCCCCAAATAAAGCTAAAAATAAAATAACAACAACAACAAAAAGCCCAGCCAGGCATGGTAGCACGTAGCTATAATCCCAGCCCTTGAGAGATGGAGGCACGAAAATCATGAGTTCAAGGCCAGCCTCAGTTGCATAAGACTTTGTCTTAAAAGAACAAAAACAAAATAAAAACCAGGTTCCGATCTTTCACCCATCAAACCTCTGGCCACAGATCAAGGCCTAATGTCTCTGAGCTTATTTTTCTACAAATAGAATAGAAGTGTTTTCCTCTGGGACTGTGGTGTGGGATTAGATGAAAGAAGGAAGTGAACCCAGGGTTCTTCTAATCTACCAGTTTTCAACAGAAGCCAGAAATCTGAATTTCCGTGTTAAAAATATTGCTTTTGGTTCTATCACAACCCGGCACTGAAATCTAGGTGTGTAGCTCAATTGTGAAGCCCATGCTTTACACATACAAGGCCCTGGATGAGAGTCCCAACAATTTTCCAGTGCTAGCCAGATGCTTGTGCCTTCCAGCACAGTCTGGCCCAAGAGTCACCAGAGACCTGTTACTACTGTCTTATCCAGCCCTGGGGGGCAGTGAGTTAGGAGCTTTCTTATAACAGCTAGACAATCAATGTTTAGAGCTTTGCAGGCCAGGCAGTCTCAATGCAGCCTGTACCCATGTGTCAACAATGAGTGTGGTTGAATAGTCATAAAACTTGATTTGTGGGCACAGAATTTGCATTTGACTTCATTTTCATATGACATTGGATATCCTTTTAATTTTTTATTCTCTCAACCATTTAAAATCATAGAGTCTAGACCTGGAAGTCGTATGCTCTGCAATGATGCCAGTGCTTGGGGGCAGAGACAGGAGGATCATGAATTTGTAGACAGCCTGAGCTATATGAGATTTTATTTCAAAATCACCAAAACCAAAACCAAAACTAACTAAACAAAAATAGCAAAAGCTATTCTTAGCTCATAGGCCCCATTAAAAACAGACCAGGAAACACATAGCCCTTAAGTTATAGGTTCTCTGGCCCCTGTTCTGGAGGATCCAGAGCCCTGTCTTTACTAATCCAATGTTCTCTGCCTGCCTTCCTCATCCCTTGGGGAAATAGCATTCCCCTGTGGTGGGACTGCCCTGGCTTGCCCTACCAGGACCCTAGAGGCCTGGATGCCTGTCATGCCTTTGAGGGCAGACCTTGGAGATACCCTGGTGGTCACACTCACCCACTGCTGCCTTCTGCTCACAGAAATCCCCTGCAGACTACAGCAACTTTGACCAGGAGTTCCTGAGTGAAAAACCACGCCTTTCCTACAGTGACAAGAACCTCATCGACTCTATGGACCAGGCAGCCTTCCATGGCTTCTCCTTTGTAAATCCCAAGTTTGAGCAACTCCTGGACAAGTGAGCTCCCAGACCTGCTTTACAGGTCAGCAGAGCAGGCCAGTCTGCCTTGGTTCACATCTGCATGCCCACAGACAGCAGCAGGTGACTGTGTGATTTCTGCTGCTGCCCCCTCACCCTCAGAGGGTTCAGCTCTTGTTGGCTGGGCTCACAGTACTTCCTCTGTGAACTGTTTGTGAATTTGCCTTCCCTTTGCTGTCCAAGGGAAACTGTAAATCCTGTGTTTCATTACTTGAATGTAGTTATTGAAATATATATTATATATATGCACATATATATAATAGGCTGTATATATTGCTCAGTGTAGAAAGCATGTAGGGGACTGGTAATATGTTGACCTTTTTTTAAAAAAAAATGTGTATGTATGTGCATATATACATACATATATATTATGTGTGTGTGTGTATATATATATATATATATATATGTGTGTGTGTGTGTGACTAAAAGAAGAAAGCACAAGCTGTTTGAACCACAAGGTTCTTTTATGTGTGTCTAAATAAACACTGAATGGTACTAATCTGGCTGTGGGGGCATTTATGTCCCAGGAAGCTGGTGGCAGGTGCTGTTGCCACTGTTGACTGCAGTCACAGATTCTTGGGTCTTGATGCAAATGTGCTTGTATTTAGGGGTTTCGTTTTGCTCTGGGAGGTCCTGGGACTGCAGAAACCCAAGATGTCTCTGTGGGGTGATGGTAGGAGGTGAGATTGCTCTAATCTGTCACTGTGCAGAGAGGGTCAGCCTGGAAGTCAAGAGAAGTGGAAAGTGGGGCCTGAAAGCTGGAGCAGAGCATAAAGATGGGAGTGTACAGTGCTTGCTTAGCATGGGCTCCATCTCCTGCTCAGTCACTGAACACACAGGAGCACACACACACAGGAACACACACATACACAGGAACACACACACAAGAACACACACACAGGAACACACACACAGGAATGCACACACACAGGAGCACACACACACACAGGAACACACACACAGGAGCACACACACACAGGAGCACACACACACACACACAGGAACACACACACAGGAGCACACACACAGGAATGCACACACACAGGAACACACACACAGGAATGCACACACACAGGAGCGCGCGCGCACACACACACACAGGAGCACACACACAGGAACGCACACACAAGAACACACACACAGAGGAATGCACATACACAGCAGCAGACACACAGCAGCACACACACACAGGAATGCATACACACAGGAGCACACACACTGGAGCATACACACAAGAACACACACACACAGGAGCACACACAGGACCACACACAGGAGCACACACACAAGAACACACACACACAGGAGCACACATGCAGGAGCACACACACACACTGATGGTAAATATAAAGAAGGGCCCTTGGGATGTAGTCCTGTGTGCAGCCCCGTCCCCAGCAGTGTAGAGACCTGACATTTGGGAGGCAGAAGCAGGAAAATCAGGACTTGAGGCTCATTCTCAGCCACACAGTGAGTTTCAAGGCCAGCCTGGGCTATAAGAAACCCTGTCTTAAAAATGATAATAATTTAGGGGCTGGAGAGATGGCTCAGAGGTTAAGAGCACTGACTGTTCTCCCAGAGGTCCTGGGTTCAGTTCCCAGCAACCACATGGTGGCTCACAACCATCTATAATGACCTCTGGTGCCCTCTTCTGTATAGATAATAAATAAATCTTTTAAAAAAATGATAATTTTAAAGATTTAGAGGCTGGCCCAAGATTAGGCAGGAAGACAAGGAAAAGAAAAAAGCTTTTAAGCATATCTGGGTCCCAAAGTAGCTGTCCATCTAAGGTCATGACCTTGATTGTTTTAAACTTCAACGTCATCATCTGTGAAAAGAGGACAAGGCAAGGAGGTGACAGCTTTAACTGCATGTCTTTTCTGTTGTTTTATTTTTTTGAGGCAGGGTCTCTCAAGCTTGCTGGTAGGCCACACTGGCCTCAAACTCACAGAGATCTACCTGCCTCTGCCTCCTGAGTGCTGGGACTAAAGGCGTGTGCCACTGTGCCTGACTGGAGCTGCACATCTTATTATTGCTTCTCTTCATTCTTGGGGGCTGAGTCACCATCTAAGCACTAGGGTTATTCCACAAGAGTTCTTGCCTACCTGGAGGAGAGAGGAGGGCGGGCGGGAGAGAAAATGCCCAGTGCCTAGATGGAGTGGCTACACATGCTCCAGTGTGCTGACCACACTGACTGTACAATCAAGGAATCTGGCTCCAGCAGCCCCAGCCACAGCACCAGGCAGCTGCCAGTGTGGTTCTGGTATGCAGGGGTCCCTGACGGGGCTCTCTCTCTTCACCACCCCTCCAGGCCTCCCATTCTACAAGCTTCCAGTTTGCCCTACCCCACTCCTGTCTGCTGCCTGGGGAACAGGCCTCAGTCAGGACCCTCCCTTGGGCCCCTCTGGTCCAGCCCCTGGGGCCCAGCGGGCTCTTTGTCCTGGAGGTGGCTGGGGCAGTCCTAACATCTGATTGGCTGGTCCAGTGGCCATGCTGCTGACTGCCAGTAGTTCATTCTTCTAGGCTGAGGTACAAATTTCCACAGCCTGGGAAGGCAGGATGGGCTGGAACTGAGCCGGGAGAGGGCTGCAGGGATGGAAGTGTAGTTTTGTCCCCCGTCCTCAGGAAGCACTCTTGTCTCTCACTGTACCTGTGCCAGGCCAACAGGGGAAGCAGTGACACTCATCCCCCTTAGGCTCACAGACAATGTGACATGGGGTGTTCTGGAAAACACTGGAATAATGGAAGCCCAGAGGAGGTTCCTAGGGTCCCCAGTCTTCTGCTTCTGATACAATATACAAAGGCCTCCAGAGCCTCCACAAGGCTGTGGGGAATGGTTGTAGCACAGAAGCAGTGGTGTTTATGTTTAGGGCCACCCACCATCCTGCAGCTCTAAGTCAGAACCTTGTACATGGCATTGCATGCAAAGATGGGGTTCCTCCTCTGAGGAAGGGAGGGCCGCGTGGTTTAGGTTTCAGGTGGTGAGGAGCGGCTAGAACACAGTATCTAGAAACTAAGCCTAAGGCTTGAATTTCCCTGCGCTCCCCACACACTGCATCATTTTCTTACCAGTCTGTCTCCTCGCCTGTAGGTGGAACCACTAATCTGTGCTGCCTTGTGAAGCAGCTGGCTCAGGAAGGCTTCAGACAGTGCCAGCGGCTGATGTCTGCTGGTGCAGTCTAAGTCTGTGGGTCCTTCTCCAAGAAGCCTGATTCCCTGTGGGAAGTGGCTCTTAGGGCACTGTCACTGCCTGATTGCCAGCAAGGGCATGTGTCTCTAGACCTGTTGTCAGCTTTTGAGTAGGTGCCAGGCCTGCCTGTGGCCTTAGGAAATGGCTCTCTTGCTAGACTCAGCCACTTCCCCTGACATCTTGGGGCCTGGAAGGAGGCAGGTTGCCTTCCCCTTGTCAAGTGGGCAGACAAGCAGCAGGATGCCCAGTCCTCAGCAGAAAGGACAGACCAAGTACCCCACTCAGTGCAGGACACATGGACACAGATGCTCCAGAGCCTGGGGACAGGCGCACGGGTTCCTCAGTCAAATTGCCCTGGTTTCAATGCTGTGTGTCTTAGTGATCTCAGCAAGTGACTCAATCTCCCAGAGCCCCACTTTCATTTCCTCCACTAGAAGATGGGCCTGCCCATGATACTTGTGATGACACAACAGTGTTTATATGTATTACATAGACTCAGCCTAGTAAACGGCAGTCACTGCGCCCCGCCCTTCAGTGAGAGGAAATGTCCTATTTCATACTGGACTGCAGGTAAGCAACTAATGTTATGTATCCACCCAGTCACTCATACAGAGGTACTCAAGAACTTCATGTCCAGACTTGCTAGGGTGCCACTTCTGCATGTATTAACTGGAGGAAACTGGAAGTGAGAAATTTGGACATTTGGGGAACTGTTTTAAGTATTTTCCTGATAGGTGCAGGACCAAGAGATCTCAAAAAGAGCTCAGTAGAGAACTAGTAGTTCCATGTGCCTGCTTTAAAATATATTTTTATTTTTAACTGGGTGTGGTAGCCCATGCCTTTAACTCCGTTAGCTCAAGGCCAGCCTGGTCTACAAAGTGAGATCCAGAGCAGCCAGAGCTATTACATAGAGAAGCCCTGTCTCAAAACGACTGATTTGTTGTTCTCAAGCGTGTGTGTGTGTGTGTGTGTGTGTGTGTGTGTGTGTGTGTGTGTGTGTGTGAATGTAAGTGTAGGTACCCTCAGATGCCAGAGGAGTCAAATCCATGGGGCTGGAGTTATAGGAGTTATGACCCACCTATTGTAGGTAATAGAAATCAAACTCTGGTGCTCTTAACCATTGAACCACCTCTCTAGCCCCAGATATGCTTGCTTTGAGGGCACTGGCATCCGGGGGTACAGGGCAGAGCTATGGAAAAGAAAGATACACAAGTGAGTGAGTGTGTGGATGGATGGATGGATGGATGGATGGATGGACCAACTAGACTCTTACGTGACGGTCAGTTAGGCCATCTGGAATTCAAGTGTCTGTCAGGCAGCGGCTCTAGAATCCAGGACACATCAGCAGTGTATATTGATAGGTGTATTCTGTGCCAAGTGCTGAGCAGGAGTCTCAGTCCTGTCTGAACTCTGGAACTCAGTGCTCAGGTTGGCCAGGTCTAATTATATTCTGATCTTGAAGGAAGCCCCGATATCACATTTTGAAAGCTCCGCTGATGTTTATATGCATCAGGATGGAGAGCCAGTTAGGCAAGGTAAGATCTGCATATTTCCCAGTGAAGCTAGAGAAAAACTGCTCAGAAGAGCCACACTTTGTAAATCAAAGTCACCTGCCAGCACTGCCAAGCTAGCTCATGTTTGGAGGAGGCTCAGATCACCAGCCTCTGGAGCACTGCTCTGTTTAGGACTGGAGACAAAAAAAATTGGTGTGGGGGCTGGAGAGATGGCTCAGAGGTTAAGAGCACTGACTGTTCTTCCAGAGGTCCTGAGTTCAATTCCCAGCAAAACCACATGGTGGCTCACAACCATCTATGATGAGGTCTGGTGCCCTCTTCTGTAAAACTGTATGCATAATAAATAAATAAATCTTTAAAAAAAAAAAAAAAAAAAAAATTGGTGTGTCTCTGAGTTGGCTACTTGACAGGATTGCTTTGCCTACTGCCTGGCTGGGCTACATCGCCCCCTAGTGGAGGCCACCTCGCAGGCACTGCAGAAACACAGGCTCATCTGCACAGTCTTCATGCCAGGGACCATGCTTAACACTTCCCCACTTGGAACTGTTAGCCTCTAGCTGCTGGAGACCCAGAGAGATACAGAGACAATACCTCCTCTTGCATAAACAACTATCTGTTTTGTCCATTCTAAAGTGGTCACCACATTCCGAAACACATCATTATTAGTGTAAGAACAACTGATAACAGGTCCACATCAGTAAATAGGTCCTAATAAGAGGAAATAAGGGTTTGTTCAGAATTTAGCAGGATGGGGAGAGCTTAGAGGATGCAGGGACTTCCCATGGCTCACTATCCCCTCTGCAGCTCTCCTGGGCACCTGCTTCCACTTTGGAACCATCAAAGCTGGTTGGGACATCTGGATCATCCCCCATGACTGTGCCTAGCAGATGACCTTGGAAACCAGAGGCTGGATAGCTGGGCTTTATCTCTGAATCCTGACCACCAACCAAGGAGGAAAGACACAAGACCCGAAAACAAGAAAAGGAAACCAAAGATAAGCTTCCCAAGTGGGGAGCCTGGCCAGAGTCACCATGACCCAGATGGTGCCAGGCTCCTGAGGTCTGGGTATTCTCTGAGTCTCATCTGATTGACTTCAACTCTCCACAGCTATAGCCACGGTGATTTCAGTCTTTAAAACTTAACATCTGTTTCTAAATCAGGCTTCTTAAGTGGGCCTTAGAAGACCCACAGTTTCCTCCCTCCGCCTGTGTTAAATACATACTGAGTCCTGACATTTGCTGCTCAGCCCACATTAAGTGCTGCACAAAGGCCAAGGCCCTGTGGGAAAGAACTTTCCAATTGCCTGTTGGGGGTCAATCTTTCTACTGATTTCACTTGGGACAGTGAACACATGCTGTGCGCAGCGATGGCATGTTCTGTGCCTGAGTTTGTATCTTCCTTGGGAAGTCCTTCTGTGTGTCAGGAGCGTGACAGGTATCTCTCAGACCTTTATTCAGCAGACATGCATGAGTATGCCTGGCATGCACTGTGTGTGGCCCACAAGCAAATGACACTATGTCAAGCACTGTTCCTACTTCTTCCTTGCATTGTGACCTGTAATTAATCTTAACAACAGCCCCCCCACCCCAGAAATGGCTGTTAAGCCTCACACTTCACCAATGAATCAGCAGAGGGTCTGAAGAGTGAAGGATTTGCCCCATAGCTCTAGAAGGCTCCTTGGAGTCTGTGAGTCGGTTCCCTTGTCTTGCTTTCTTTGGCAATAGATATAATTGCTCACAGGCTGCTGGCTTTGCTCAACACTAGTCAGGAGGAGAATCGGGAGAAAGATGCCCTTTCTTGGTCCACAAAGGCCCCAGGAGAAGAGGAAATGAGCAGGAACTGCAGAGAGTAACTAGAAGAGGACACAGACAGTTTGGCTTGGCCCTGGGTATCTTTGTGGATTCACAGTTTGGAAACTGCAGCCAAAAGGAGAGTGGTAGACCAGGTTTTCTTGAGTAGACAGTCACAGGGACACAGGAAAACCTTCAAAAAGGACAGTCAGCTATGTCCCCAATATACCACTTCCTGTAGGGCAGAAGCCTGGCTCCTCCCTTCAACCCTCTGCAGGTTCACAGAAAACACAGTGAGGTCAGAAAATGTGTCCAAATGAGTTTGGGTGAGTGAATGAGCGCACAGGACCGACAATGGCGAGCTTCTTTCTCTAGGGCCCTGCACTCACTCTGCTGTCTCTTTACTGTGCTAGAAGGAGGAGGCAGAATGTCCTGTCTGGGACATTACAGTGGCCAGCAGAAGCTTGGAAATGGATTCAGGGGTGAGGCAGCTCCAGGAGGCCCCAGCATATTAGACACTTGCCAGCAATGGCACAGCAAGGCTTCTCTAAGCCACTTCCTGGCCTTTGAGTCAATCAAACACACTCTGTCTCAATAGTGAGTCAAAAACAACACATTTCACAAAATAGGTTTTGTTAGATTAATTGTTCTTGAATATCCTATTTGGAAACAAGATCTTATGGTTTAAAATTTTTAAAAAGATGTTTTAAAACTCTGGCTCAGGTATATTGCTAGCTCGGTAGTAAAGGTCCTATTGATAATGAATCCATACCCAACCTCCACCTGGCATGTCCAGGAATTAGCATTGCTGATGGTCAAACTATAGAACACAGTCTTTGAGTAGATTCGGTCTACACCTGCCTACTCTAGCTTGCTTGAAAGAGCCTAGCAGCTTTCTTGGTCCTGCTATTTGAGTCTTAGGTAGTCTCCAAAGGCTCCCCTGGAGTTTTGTTTCTTTAAAAGTTATGTTTATTTGTTTAATTGTGTGTGCATGTGCACACATTCATGTTAATGTGTCATGGCATGCCTGTGGACATGTAAGTACAGCTTAAGGAGGTGATCGTCTCTAGCTACCATTTGGGTCCCAAGGATAGAACTCAGGTCATTAGTAGCAAGTACCCTTATCTGCTGAGCTATCTTGCAGGCCCTGGTACATGTATGTGCAGGTGCCTGTGGAGGCCAAAAGTGTGGCATCGGATCCCCTAGAGATGCAGTTACAGGTACCTGAGAGCTGTCTGATGCGGGTACTGGAAATGAACTCAGGTTCTCTACAAGAGTAGCAAGCACCTTTAACCTCTGAGTTATCTATCCAACTTTTCCTCCTCCTTCTTTGAGACAGTCAAATGCTGTCTCATATAACCCAGGTTGGCCTCAAATGCTGGGATAATGGGTATATGCACCACCATGCCTGCTGCTCAGGGCCTGGCTCCTTGGCTTGGAATCTTTAAGAGGTAGTCTTAGTGAAAGAAAGTAAGGTCACTGAACACATGAAAGGGCTATTGGGACCTCACTGCTTCCTGTTCCTGTTTTCAGCCACCATGAGGTGAACAGACCTATATCAAGTACTCCCACCATGAGGTACAAGTGACATCACAGACCAAGAGCAAAAAAGCTAGACAATCATGGACTGAGCCTCTTGGATCCTCAGTGTCCTCATCTGCATCATGTACGCAGTAGTACCCATTGTGGGGGATATTAACAGAAACCACAGAAAATTCTTTATGCTGCTTGAGATCCAGTCGATACTCTGGAAACCTTAGATAGGGTTCTCTCTCTCTCTCTCTCTCTCTCTCTCTCTCTCTCTCTCTCTCTCTCTCTCTCGTTTCTCTGTTTAGCCTCAGCTATCCTAAAGTTCACTCGGTAGAGCAGGTTGGCCTTGAATGGATTAAAGGCATGTACCACCAACCACCCTGATGGCTTTATTCTGAACTCTGTGAAGCTTTTTAATGTTTTCAAGTGTGCTTCCAACTAAACATGTTTAAGTGTAAGGTATGGTTGGGCTTAGTAGTGCCCAGGAATCCTGGGGATGGGGGAGTACTTTCCTAGCATAGTAAAGAGAATAAGGAGCCCTGGATCAGGAGTCTACAGCGGGGGTCCTTCATCTTGCTCCCCCTCCCGAGTTGGGGCCATCAGCCAGCTCAACAGTAGGAAAATAAGTGCCTGAGGCTGATAGGAATAGCAAACGGATCCCATGCAGCTTTAAATTATGAGAAAGAAAATTTGAATGTCAAATGTCCCTGTTCTTGACACAATTTAAAATGCAGTGATATGAAGGGTGGTAATTAGCATTGCCACAGAACTCCATGGCAGTGGCAGCGGCGGGAAGAGTGAGCGATGCCTGTGGGGTGGCTCCTTTTCTGCCCTTGTTTGGTCTCATGACCCACACAAAACTCTCATCCCTTCATGCTCGGAACTTTCTGCTCCTGTTCCAAGAGCAGCACCCACGGGGCAGCCTGGAGGCCTCCAGAGCCAGGACTTGTAGCATCCAGGGGAAGAGGCACAGGTTGCTACAGTGTTTCTCAAGCCGTTAGTTTTCTTTTTTTTTTTTTTTTTTTTTTTTTTTTTAAACTTTATTTATTTATTTGCCTTGGTGTTTGCCTGGAACTGGAACTACAGACAGTTGCTAGCTGCCATGTGGGTGCTGGGAATCGAACCCGGGTCCTCTGGAAGAGCAGACGGTGCTCTTAACCGCTGAGCCATCTCTCCAGCCCCAAGCCGTTAGTTTTCTAAAGGCAATCCTGTGCTAGAGGATTCCCTGGTGCAGTAGGGGTCATGACCCAGACTTATTGATTGTGTCTTGAGCAATTAATAAGCACTGCATGAGAGGGCTGTGCAGGATGGAGGGAAAAGGGCAGATAAGACCCTTGAGGTCTCTGGGAAGGCAGGTGAATAAGATTATAGTTCAGAGGATTTCTGAGCATAGAAAAGACTTGCTAGCTTTTCTTGGGTGAGCACCAGCAGCCAGGGAAGGTTTTCTGGAAAAGGGTACAGCTTACTCCTAATACCCCCAATAAGTAAGTCCCATAGTGGGATATGTTTTAAGTCACTAAGTGCTGGTTAGATTCAAAGCATTGGGTCCCTGTTGGAGACAGTGGGAACAGAAATTGGCCTCATTTCCCACTGAAAGCATTTGGCACGGGCACTGGAGCCTCCCAGTGACTCCATTCAGAGACAGGTTGTCGGTGGCCTGGAGTGCCTCACAGGAAAAAATGCTTGTGGCCAAATGTAAGGAAACAATTAGAAATGACTGGAATGTCCTCAGAAGAAGGGTATGTCAAGAAGTGGGCTGCATTCCCTCTGTAATACTGGTTCTATTTTGAGATCCAGGGACCAAGAAAGCCTCCTGTTCCATTAACTAATATCCCCAACCTCTATTAAAGGAGTGGTTCATACCTGTAATCCCGGTACCGAGAGTCTCGGCCAGCCTGTACCAAACAGTGAAGCCATGTAACAAAAACCTAACATCCCCCAAAAAAACATTTAAAAAGGGGTACAGTGACTGGGAAGGAAAGGGTGTATTGTGAGGCCTTGCCTTTTCCTCCGAATCTGCCTCCTTTTTATTTTTCTTTTTTTAATATTTATTTTAATTTTATGTGAATTGGTGTTTTGCCTGCATGTATAACTGTGTAAGGATATCAGATCTTGGAATTACAGACAGTTGTTAGCTGCCATGTGGATGCTGGGAATCAAACTCAGGTCCTCCGGAAGAACAGTCAGTGCTTTTTTTTTTTTTTTTTTCATTTAATAGTATTTTAAAATTTATTAGTAAAAAACAAACTACAGTAGGAAATTCTTTAGAAAACCCCTAATGTACATGATGACATATTCCAGTGATGATGGGCGACCAGTGGAGAAGAAAGGCCTCACAGGGTAATTGAAGCTGCCAGGCGGATACCTGTATATGAGGGAACTCTTGGCAACATTCAGGAAGCTTACACATCCATCCTCACAATCAAAGAACACGCCAATCCTGCCCAGTGGCTTCTCTATAAAGTGATGGAATAGTGAACATGTGGTAAGGAGACTATAATGATTACCCTCCTTCACACACACAAGAAGAAATGCACCCTTGGGTTCAATTAATTCATTTTTATGCCTTAATCAGGAATCCTTACAGACCCCCACAGCCCACTCTGAATGGTTCCCCAAATCCTGTTCCCAGTAATATTTCCCAGAGTTGAAGCACTGTGATCCCCAGGAAGCCAAATAGAATCTAGTAGAATCCATAGAAGTATTGCTATGGTGAGGTCTAATACAGTCAGCACTCTTAACCGCTGAGCCATCTCTCCAGCCCCCACCTCCTTTTTCTAGAAGAATATCATTCAGTAGCCTAGACTGACTTTAAAGCCATGATCCTACTGCATGGCTGATTAATACCCCAATATTAACACAAGAAGATATACCATAAGTGTCAATATTTATTCAAGTCACAATACACATGCAGAAAATGGAGGAAGGATCCAATCTCCCAGAACAGAGCTTCCTTCCAGGCAGTCGAGAAGCAGAGAGAGAGAGAGCTATCTTCATGCCATAAAACTTTAAGCTGTTTCTGTCCACGCCTTAAGGCTACATCTACAAAGTTAATAGGTGGACCCTAAACCTGTGTTGGTTCAGAGGCCACGCCCCCAGGTCAGAGGTTAAATCCCACTACATCACTGCCTTCTGCATGCTGGGACTGTTTATGGCTTGAGATACCTTCCACCTGCAACCAGAGACCAGCATTCAGGGGATTAGGGCTTTATAGGGATCTGAGCTCTAGAGGTGAAGGAGACCTGAGAGAACCTCAAGACCTTGACTTCCATCAGTAACATTTTACTTAGTAAAATCTGGGGTCTAGGGTGTGGTTCCACGGTAGGTCACTTGAGCAAAGCCAGGCCCTGAGTTCTAGTCTAGAAGAGCAGAACATGCAAGGAAAAACATTAGAATTTTTACCCCAGAGCACAGTGAGGGGTGTCTATAAATGCTTCTTTTAGTTCCTTCGCTTGTCTGTGTTCAAAAGGGCTTGTGATTTAAAAGTGCCTTTTAAAGAACAGGAGTTCTAACTCTTGCCTGACAGCTGGCTACCCGGGTCCTTTTATGACAATTCTGTACACGGCACTTTTGTTCTCTGTGTTTTTCTTTATGGATGTCATTTCCAAGTTGAGAGAGGCTGAGGTCAGGAAAGCAGCCAGGAGCAGAAAAGCTGCAGGTACAGAGAGGCCTGGGGCGTGGATGTAAAGTGTGAGAGTGTGTCTGTGTGGTCCCTAAAGGTGAGTGCGTCCTGGTGGCTGCACCCTGTCCCCACAGTGTTGAATGGGGTGCTGGCACAGGGGGCACAGGCTTGGCAGTCCTATTTCCATCCTGGCTGGAGAGGAGTTGACACGCTTAAGTTACCATAATGGTTTATAGCCAGTGCCTAGGGTGGAAAGAGATGGGTATTGAAAATCATAAGCCTGGCACTGTTTTTGAGACAGCCATTTCTCTGGTTAACAGTTTTAGCTGTCCTTGAACTAGCTCTGGCCAGTCCTGGAATCAGGCTGTCTGATAGAGATCTGCCTGTCTCTGCCTCCAAGGTGCTGGGTGGCTTGCACCACCACCGTCCAGCTGAGCCTGGCAAGTCTGATCAGAGGGCAAGTCTGATCAGAGGGGATCGCCATACTCACATGAGAGCTCAGCTCTGGCAGCAGCAGCCTCATGGCTCATCTGGGGACAGAAGGACAGTGTGCCCCAGCCTCAGCTGCCCATCCTCTGCTAATTCAAAGGCCTGTTCCAAGGCTTGTGCAAAGCTGGAGGAGATCGATGCCTCAGGCGTTAATGGGAAAGTGGAGATTTTCCCAGAAGCAAACAGTGAACATTAACACAAAGCAATGGCAGAATGTAAGGTGTTGTCTGTGATCTTTTTGAGGTGGCGAAAAGAAAGGGAACCCTGCATGGGTCTTCTATACCTGCAGAGGAAAGGGACCCTGACATTGGGGGAGATGAGGGCTCTTTCTGACAAGTAAAATAGTTAAGCAAACTTTCAGATACTAAATAACTTATAAAGAAAGAATGTCCCAGATCAAGAAATAAAACACTGGAGATGTAATTGTAGCCTTTTACCCTCCCTTGAAACTCCTGCCCTGCTCCCGTTTCCAGACACACCCCATTTCCTCCTTTACCAAAAGGCCAAAACCTGCTTTTAGTTTGTGGGGCGTGTCTTTGTCCCATAGGCCCGTGGTTTTTCCTAGCCTGAGTTTCGGGACTTTTCCAGGGTAC
This sequence comes from Sigmodon hispidus, assembly GCA_004025045.1. NCBI lineage: Eukaryota > Metazoa > Chordata > Mammalia > Rodentia > Cricetidae > Sigmodon > Sigmodon hispidus. Next base: position 167,193 of record PVIH01001686.1, on the reverse strand, counting down.
ATGAACACCTACTCATTTCAGAAAGGACACTGACAGACCAAAGAAATGCTTCCACTCAAGTCTCCCCTGGTGAAGTCATGGTTTTATTGGGGTCACCTGAAGGAACATGCTGACTCAAAGTCAGCTGTGTCACGGAAATCTCATCCCAGTATGGGGGATGACTCACCAAGCTGTATCTGTGAAGTTACCTAAGGAATAGTAGGTGACTCCAAAGAAGAGACTCTCCCTGTTCAGCCATTTGCTGCCTGTGTACCTTTGGGGAGGGGTCTTGTAAGTCTTGTTAGTCTCTGAGCGTCGAGAGTCTTCTAACTTTTCTGAGTTTTCCCAGCCTCCTACGTTTCCACAGTTTCCTCCACCGTTAGAGCTTCACTTCTGGGGGAATGTTCCTCTCGGGAGGTAATACCACATCACAGTCTAGAGCAGTGTCTCTCAACCTGTGGGTCATGACCCCTTTGGGGGTCAAGTGACCTTTCACAGGGGTTGCCTAAGGCCATTGGAAAACACAGATAATTACATTATAGTTCATAACAGCAGCAAAATTACAGTTATGAAGTAGCAACAAAAATAATTTTAGGGTTGGAAGTCCCCACAACATGAGTGACTGTATTACAGGGGCCACAGCACCAGGAAGGTGGAAACGATGGGATCGTTTCACATTATTATCTTTTTGTTTTGTTTTGTTTTGTGAGATCGTTTCTCTGTGTAGCCCTGGCTGTCCTAGAACTCACTCTGTAGACCAGGCTGGCCTTGAACTCAGAGATTCACCTGCCTCTGCCTCCTAAGTGCTGGGACTAAAGGTGTGTGCCACCACCATCCAGATCATTTCACACTATTTAACACCTGTTTATTTATTACTGTGTATGTGTGTATGTAGCTGCATGTGTCACAGTTTGGAGGTCAGAAGAACATGCCCGGGGCAGTTCTCTTCTTCCACTATCTGAATCTTGGGGATTGAACTCAGGATATCAGGCTTAGGGCTTTACCTCGAACTAAACTATCCCATTCCACCACACACATTACATTTTCATTTAGCATCTTTTCAAGCCTCATATAAATGATTACCTGCATGCATTATACCTCTAGCCTATGAGTAGAGATGTGTTCCACACTCTAAAGCAGGTGCTGTCCCCTGTATGTATTTTTGACATTGGTCTTTGCCACACCCACTCACTCAAGTGCATTTCTTGTTTCTTTTCTCAATAGTTTTACTGAGATATCACCAACATATCAATCCACTCACTTGAGATGCCCAGTTCAGAACTGGGCAGAGTGGTGCATGCCTTTGATCCCAGCACTTACCTGGCAGAAACAGGTGGAGCTCTGGGAGTTCCAGCCTAGGCTGGCCTACAGAGCCAGTCCAGGACAGCTAGGGCTACATAAAGAGACTCTGTCTCAAAGAGACAAAATACATTTTGGGACTGGAAATATGGATTGGCCCTCTTCTGACCTGTGTGGGCACTAAGCATACTATGGTGTTACATATCATACATGCAGACAAAACACTCATGCACATAAAATAAAATAAATCTGAATAAAATAAATAAAATAAACTGGGGCTGAAGAGTTGGCTCAATGATTAAGAACACTCGCTGCTCCTGTAGAGAATATCACTTCTATTCCCAGCAAGCGTAGAGAGGCTTGCTATCTGTACTTCTAGTCCCAGAGTATTCAAAGTCCTCTTCTGACCTTTGCAGGCATTAGGCACACATGTGACACATACATACATGCAGACAAGTACTCATTCACATAAAATAAATCTCGAAAATTTAAAAAAGTCCCAATGTGATGGAACATTATTTTAAGATGTGATGCATTTGTTTATACTATAGAACATATGTTTAATGCTGCAAAGATGTGTTGCATTCTTTTATATTGCATTTGTTTAACTCTAAAGCTGTGTTACTGAGCCTTGATAAAACACCTGATGGTCTGATAAGGAACTGAACGGCCAGTAGTAAGGCAGGAGAAAGGTGGGTGGGGCTGGCAGGCAGAGGGAATAAATGGGAGGAGAAATCTGGGGAGGAAAAATGAAGGAGAAGGGGGCCCGGCCACCCCACAGCCAGACAGGGAGCAAGAAGGAAAGAAAGGCATACAGAAGCAGAGGAAGGGAAAAGCCTAGAGGCGAAAGGTAGTTAGGATAATTTAAGTTAAGAAAAGCTGGGCTGGAGGGATGGCTCAGCGGTTGAGGACGCCGACTGTTCTTCCGGAGGACTGGGATTTAATTCCCAGCACCCACATGGCAGCTCACAACTGTCTGTAGTTCCAGTTCCAGGCAAACACCAAGGTAAATAAAAAAAAAAAAGTTTTTAAAAACAAATTTAAAAAGAGAAAAGCTGTCTAGAAACAAGCCAAACTAAGGCCGGGCATTCATAAGTAAGAACAAGCCTCAGTGTGGATTGATTTGGGAGCTGGGTGACATGCTCTCAAAAGAGATAAAGAGTAAAACAACCAAATACATCCCAGTCTGGTGGCTTGTAGTGTAGTCTGACTTGTACTTGCATCATCACAGTTACAGAACATTGCTATTACCAAGATATCAATCCACACCCTTCCCCCATTACCCTCCAACCGCTGTACTCCCAGAGCCAGGCAACCACTGATGTATTTTCTCTCTCTGCAGTGATGCCTATCTGGAGCATCTCAGACAATTTATATTTTGGTGACCTTCGTGGCTTGGCTGTGGGTGTCCTGTCCTCTGATATTCCAGACTGATTTTACTAAATATACAGTATATCACCTGTGCAAAACAACATGCCCACTATAGGAAGAAAAGCAGGCTGATCCAGAAGTGTCCCCAAACTTCCAGTATTTTACAGTCTACAACACATCACTCTAAAGCAGGGGTTCTCAACCTTCCTAATCCCATGACTCTTTAATACAGTTTCTTATGTTGTGATGACTGTCCCCAACCATAAAATCATTCCATTGCTACTTCATAACAGTAAATTTGCTATCATTCTGAATCATAATGTAAATATCTGATATGCAGGATATCTGATACTTGATCCCCAAAGGGGTCTCGGCCTACAGGTTGAGATCCACTACTCTAAAGGAAGGTGAGAAACACAGGGAGAAGAAGGGTTCTCCCAGCAGAGGTTGGCAACTCTCACGCATGACAATTTATAAGTATGTTGTAGCTATGATGGTGAAGCCTGATTGACACCCTTGGTGAGGTTTCCAATCACTCAGGAGACCAGCCTCTGGGCACACCTGTAAGGGGCTTTCTATGAAGATTCATTGAGGGAAAGCCCACTCTGAGTGAGTGGCACCATCCCATGGCTCTGAGAGACTGAGATGAAAAGGAGAAAGCAAGCTGAGCAATGGCATGCATCTCTCTCTGCATTTGACTGAAGAGTCGATGGAATGGCGGCCTCACGCTCCTGCCACCATGTCTTCCCCTTCATAATGAACTGAACCCTTGATCTATAAACCAGAATAAACCTTCCTCAAATAATGAGAATAGGAATGTAATTGTTAAGGTAGGATACCTCCCAGTTTTTGGTCATTGACAACTTTTGATTAAAATATTTAATTTCTTTTTAAAAATATTAAAAGTTTTTTCCATCCTATCACTTCTCACTCTCCCATGTTTGAGAGAGAGAGAGAGAGAGAGAGAGAGAGAGAGAGAGAGAGAGAGAGAGAAAAGATGACTTCATATCATCAAAATTTACATTAATCTGGCTAATGTTATACTTAAGATATTCTATAGCTTTACTTCCTCTTGATTCATTTTTATTTTCTCTTGGTTTAGTACATATAAGCAAAAGTTTCTGTCCCACCAGCAATTTCCCCACACCAACAGCTGTTTCCCAAATTACCACACAAAGGCTTATATTAATTATAAATGCCTGGCTGGTAGCTCAGACTTATTACTAATTAGATCTTACACTTAAATTAACCCATAATTATTATCTATGTTTAGCTACTTGGTATCTTTCCTCAGTATAGCACCCTCATCTTATTTCCTCTGTATCTAGCTGGTGACTTCCAACTCCATCCTTTCTCTTCCCAGAATTCTCCTAGTCTGGTTGCCCTGCCTATAATCCCTGCCTGGCTACTGGCTAATTAGCATTTTATTATACCAATTTGAGTGACAAATCTTTACAAGAGGATTATTCCACAGCATTTCCCCTTTGTGTTATTTGTCTATGCTAGAGAATACTGCAAACCAGATGTGTGTGGGGGGGGGGGCGCTTTCATAACCCCAGGATTTTAGGGGTGGAGGTAGAAGGATCAGAAGTTTAAAGTCATTCTCTGCTTCATTAGACAGTTTGAGGTCAATCTGGGCTATACGAGCCCCTGTTTCAACAAACAAATAATCAAACTTTAGTGAAGCATTGTCTTAGACCTGGAATCTGTTACATATGGAAATCTGCACTGTACTCCTCAGCCAGATCAAGGAGCCTGTTGGCCTGAAGGATAAAGACTGCTCATCTGTTCATCTATGGCTTTCCTTTGTGCAGAGCCTGGTGATTTGATTGGCTGGATGGGCCTGGGGTGTGGTAGCTCAGTGGTAAATTATTGCCTACCATGTTCAAGGATCTGGGTTCTGTCTTGAGAACTGGAAAAGAAATAGTTCAGAGAGGGAGAAGCATGTTGCTTTGAAATTGGTAGTTTTTTCAATCTTTTCAGATAGATTTGGGTTCTAAATTATTAAGGTTAGTCAGGGTGCAATATAAATTTTAATTATGTGTATGTTTGTGCCTGTGTGTAGTGCCCACAAAGGCCAAGCACATGTGTACAGGTGCACACAGAAGCCAAAGGCATTGAATCTCCCTGGAGCTGGATTATAGGTAATTTTGACCTACTTAATGTAGGTGTTGCCAACTGAAGCCACATCCTTAGGAAGAGTACTGAGCTCCAGCTTCCTTATTTTTTTAATTAAAAATTATTATTTCTTTGTGTTCATGTCTAAGATGTATGTGCACATGCACATATGACATGTGTAGACGTCAGAGAACAGGTTTGTGGAGTGTATTCTTTCCTTCTACCTTTCCACTGGTGCTAGGAATTGAATCATGACTAGCAAATGCCTATACCCACTGAGTCTTCTCACCAGCCCTGACATTTTTTTACAGATCTCATCTCATAAAACAATTCTTAAAGCCTGGTATAGATTATATTACTATAATTTCAGTACTTGGGATCTGCAGGCAAGAAGATTTTCATGAATACATGGTTCAGATTACATATTAAAACTTCAACTCAAATATAAAACAAAATAAAGTCAACTCCCTTGTAATATGGAGTTTCTGGCCTGGAATTTCTGGCTTAGCCCAGAGATTTGGACCATCTCTCAGCCCTGCTGCTGCTTAGCCCCCAATAATCACAAAAAGGCTTATATTAATTTTATGATGATTGACCTATGGCTCAGACATATTGCTAGCTAGCTCTTTCACCTTATCTCAATCTATTTCCATTAATCTGTTTAGCCATGTGGCATGGTACCTTTTCTCAGAGCAGCACGGTTGTCTTCTTTCCTCTGCATCTGCTGGCTCTCTCTGGAGTCTCTGGTGGCATCTCTGCTCTTTCTGTTGCCAGAGTTTTCTTAGTCTGGTAGCCCCACCCACACTTCCTGTCTGCCTTCTGCCAATCAGCATTTTTATTAAACCAATAGGAGTGGCAAATATTTTCAATGTACCAGAACAAAGTCCCACTACACTCCGTCAAAATAAAACAACAAAAACTCAGTTTTTAATACATTTAAAAGATTCAGGTCACATGAAACATGTTTTCTGACCACATAGTATCGAATTGTTGGGCAGTATAGGAAGGTCTCTAGAGAGTCACCAAATATTTGTAAACTTAAATAATATAATTGCAAATAATCCATGAATGAAAGAAGAAATAAAAATAAGAGCTCCTAGGGAAGATGTAACTAAAGTAACACAGATTAGATCATGTCTCAGTGTTTCTGTTGCTGTGAGAGAAACACCATGAGAGACACTAGGAAAACTTAATTGGAGCTGACTTACAATTAAGGTTCAGTCCATTATCATCATGTCAGGGAACATGGTGGTGTGCAAGCAGATATGTCACTGGCTACATCTTAATCAGAGGCAACAGAAAATGAACTTCCAGACCTTGGGATGATCTTGGGCACAGGAAATCTCAAAACCTACTCCTACAGTGACACACTTCCTCCAACAAAGCCATACCTCCTAATAATGTACTCTCTGAGCTTATGGAGACAATTACATTCAAACTACCAAAGATTCCCTGAACAGTGCACTTACCTAGGAAGAGGTAAATAGCCCAGGTACTCCTACAGCTGTGAAAGCCATTAGGAAGTAATTCTCCTCCTCCTCCTCCTCCTTCTTCATTAGTTCTAGAGATTGTATCCAAGGCTTCATGCATTCGAGGCAAATGCTCTGTCATTGAGCTACAACCCCCAGACATTGAAATTAGAGAATTCTATCAAGCATTCAAGTAAGGTGTGCTCCCTTCAAATGGCACATACATTAAAGCTGGAATGCTCCAGAGAAGAGTGGCGAGATGACATAACATTTTTCTTTTATATAGAATTGTGTGCGTGCGTACGTGTGTGTGTGTGTGTGTGTGTGTGTGTGTGTGTGTGTGTGTGTGTGTGTGAAATGAAAGCAAAATCTGAGCTGTTCGGTGCAAGTTGGTGGACCAGTGTTTCAAGTAGAAAGGGTTAAATGAGAATGAATATGCTCAAACTATTATAACTGTTATAATATATTATAACAAGATTCACTATTTTGTGAGTTTATTAAAATACTTATTTTAGCTTTAGCAAGAGTATTCTGCTGCATGTATTTCTGTTTACCATGTGCATAGAGTGTCTGCAGGGGTCTCATTAGGTAGGTCACATTGACCTTGAATTCAGAATCTCACCTTAACCTCCAGAGTTCCAGGATCACAGGTGTGTCACTGAGGCAAACTTCTTTTTTTTTGGTAATATTTTCATCTTTCACATTTATTTCTATTAATAGTAGTATTGGTAGTATTAGTGTGTGTGTGTGTGTGTGTGTAGGGGTACAAGAATGTCATGGAGTGTGTATACGCAGGTTGGAGAACAACTTTGGAGTCTATAGTGTCAGGTTGTTATGTTGCTGCGGCCACACCCCCACCTGCAAGAGCTCCAAAGAGCCTCTGAAATTTATCTTTAAGGCCTGTCCACCTTTAAAATCCCCAACCACGTAGGAGACTTCCTCTTTTCCTCTTCCTCTCTGCCTGCTATACTCTTTCTCTCTCTCCTCTCTTCCCCTCCCCCTCCTTAATAAACCTAATATGGCTCCCTTGGCAGTGTGCTGGCAAGTTCTTTCATGTGCAAAATACTTACACAGGATTTAGGGATCAAACTCAGGTTAGCTCAACAAAGGTTCTATTGATTGATGGTTGATTGATTTTTCTGAGACAGGGTTTCTCTGTGTAGCCCTGGCTGTTATGGTGTGCTCTCTGTAAACTAGGCTGGCCTCCAACTCAGAGATCTGCCTGCCTCTGTCTCCTGAGTGCTGGGATTAAACGCATGGGCCACCTCATCAGCCTCCATTTTACTTAGCCATTCTAAGAAAGTCTCTCATGGTTTGCATTCTCTTAGTAACTAGCAATGTTTTGTTTTTTTCTGTGCTTCTTGGCCACCCAGAGAACATTTAGGTATTATTTTTAAGTTAAAGTCTACCTGTAGCCCTGATTTGCCCAATTCTTTTTTTAAAAATATTTATTTTTATTTTATGTGAATTGGTGTTTTACCTGCATGTATAATAGTGTAAGGGTGTCAGATCTTGCAATTACAGACAGTTATTAGCTGCCATGTGGATGCTGGGAATCAAACTTAGGTCCTCCAGAAGAACAGCTAGTGCTCCTAACCGCTGAGCCATCTCTCCAGCCCGTTTTGCCCAGAGACAAGTTAGGCCTGTGCCAAGTAGCCCTCACCAGAAGCCTGGGATTCAATTTTCTCTTGTTGTTGGTTGAGGACATAAGAAAACAAGGCTTGCTTGAACTCTCACAGTTGCGGGTGCAGGAGCCAGGACTGGATTGTTGCTTCCTCCTCTGGGAGCCTGTGCTCAGGTCTATTCTTTCCAATGCTCTACCCTTCAGCATATTAATACTTCAGAGGTCAGGCCTGAGATCTCAGGAGTGTGGTCCTCTAGAGAGGGAGTATGACAGCATCTTAAGTACAGTCCCTTCTGCTAGGTGTGGGATTTGTCTGAGGCCACCCATGATGGACTCCTGATTCCCCTATGACTGGTGGCCTCCATTCCCTTGTACCAAGGCTTCGGTTCTCCAAACCTCAGTCTACTTGCATACACCCTTTACTCAAACTGGTGTTTGGTTTTTTTATAAATAGGATATTTCTGCAACAGATCTTACACCCTTCCTGTCACCCATTCTCAGTTCAAACCAGGCTCTACTGTCAGACTTAGCTTTTTTTCTCTCTTCCAGAAGTTGCTGCTGAACCCCATTCCCACATCAGGCTCTCTCCACCTATTGTTTGCTGCACATTGTCCCCTTATGGCCAAACTGATGATTGCTTTCCTTAGCCTGGCCTGGACAGGAAGCTGAGAAGAAAGTGGGAGAGACTGCCAAGAAAGCTCGAGTCTGGGGGCGGGGCGCAGGGTAGAGGCAGCAGGAGCTCTCTCACCTCCTTGTCCGGATGCCACGATTCATTCTTAGGCAGCCATGGAGGCAGAGGAGTTGAAGAGTAGTTGTATCATCTTCTAGAAGTTTCCCGGGGCTTGCATTGTGTGGGAGAAATGTTGAGAAATACTCACGACGGAGCTTCTAGGGATCCAGCTGCCATTTCTCCACTGGAGCACCTGTGGAGCAGGAGACACTTACTTTATTACGGAATCTAGGGATCTGAACTCAGGTTCCAACATTTGCCTAGGAAGCACTGAACCCACTGAGCAATCTCTTCAGACCCCAGCTGTCTCTCAACATTTCTCCCACACAATGCAAGCCCCGGGAAACTTCTAGAAGCTGATACAACCACTCTTCAACTTCTGCAGCTTCTACCCTATGGCCTATGGCCTTGGGGTACCAGACATTGGGGCGTGGCCTTTTGGCTAGTTTTTGTTCTGTTTTGGTTTTGGTGTATGAAGTCAGGATCACGAGATACAGCCCCAGGCTAGCTTCAAACTTAAGATCTTGCATCAGCCATCTGGATGCCCCAGTTACTTTGAATGATGTGCTCCATTGTGGAACTCGAAGAAGCTGTAAATCAGTAACATACAGCAAGGTTGTAGGTAGGAGGAGGCAAGCAGGCTGCTGATGGGTGGAGAAACCTCTCCTGTAAATTTCAGATGCAATCTAGTATTCTTAGCTTTGGGGTGGATGGGGGGCTAGAGGCCTGTTCCGTTAGTGATGTGTTCTTAACAGTTTACCTATTAGTCTCAGGAATGTTAGGTCATATGCAGAAGCTAAGCTGAATAGCCAGCTGTTAAAGGCCTCCGGCAGAATAGAAGCTTGGGGTAACTTTGTTCTGTTTTTTGTTTGTTTGTTTGTTTGTTTTTGTTTTTCAAGACAGAGTTTCTCTGTGTAACTGGCTGTCCCTGGAACCTGCTTTGTAGAACTGGCTTTAGACTCGGAGCTCTCAGAGATCTGTCTGCCTCTACCTCCCGAGTGCTGGAATTAAAGGCATGCTACCATGTCTAACTGGTAACTTTGTTCCTTTTTTGGTGGTTGATTTTTGTTTTTTGGAGACAGGATTTCTCTGTGTAGTCCTGATAGTCTTGAAACTCACCCTGTAGAGAAGGCTGGTCTTGAACTCACAGAGATCCACCTGCCCCTGCTTCCTAGTGCTGGAATTAACGGTGTGCAGTTTGGTTTTAAGTTTTTGGACATGCAAGAGATGAAAATTTCTAGAATTTAAAGTGTGAGATATAAATATTTTGTAGTTGTTAAAACTCTGTCAGATGTCCTTCCTCCATGGAAATATGCAGAGAACATTTATCAAGTATGATCAGGTGAGGGCTGAAGTTATTACAGGGAATATGGTCCATGTTCAGCTCTGTGGACAGTCTTCTTTTGAGTCTTAGATGGGGATGGAGGTGGGAATAGACTTTTAGGTGGTGGAGGAAGGTGGTGAATACTGATTTTGGAAATAATTGCTCCTAGGCCCTAGATCTATGCTTCCTTCTGCCCTGGGGCTGGGTCTTTTAGGGGCAGTCAGGAACCTGTTAGTGGATTTCCACTCCCTCTGTGTGTGTCCAGGAGAGTGTATGAGTTCACGCACATGTACGTACTGGTGTACTCACCTACAAGGGTACATGTGGAGGCCAGAGGTTGGTTTCAGGTGTCTTCCTCGATTCCTTCTCCACCTTACTTTTTGAGACAGAGTCTCTCACTGAAACTGAAGGTGTCATTTAAACAAGAATGGCTGGTCAGCAAAGCTCTAGGGTCTGCCATCTCTGCTCCCAGTGCTGGGCTAGACACGTGCCGCTTGGCATTTATGTGAGTTCTGGGGCCTGAGTTCCCAGATGCTCACCGATATAAGGATTCCTGGCATTCCCTAGCTGAGCCCCTCAGCTCAGGTGGGATGCACCTTGAACGGAGGCACGCCTCTGGGCGTGGCTACGTAAACCCTGCAGTACTGAGTAAAGCACCTCCCTGGCACGCCCCTTCTCTTAAAAGCAGCTGCAAGCGCGTGCTCGACCCCTGTCCCCTTCTCTTCTCTGTCCCTTGACTTCTGTTCTGCTCTTCTGTCTCTTTACCCGCCTGGGACTTTTCTCTTAAATAAACACCATGCGTAGCTTTGCTAGCGTGTGCTTGCTTTTACGAGCAGAACTAACAACCGAGCCATCTCTCCAGCCTTCTGTTTCATTTTGAAGACTCTTCTCTCTCTGTTTCAACCCCATATACTCTTCTTTTTCTCTTAAACCTCAAGTTCCAGACTGGTCTTGGCCTGTGAGAACATGTGCAAACCTAGAGATCAACAGATCTGGGACTGCTGTGTGGCCTGCAGATGCCCTCCTAACGTCTTCTGTGGAAGCTGTTACTCTTCATTCTCATGCATCCCTCTTCTCCATTATGTGCCCATGACTCTTCCCTGCCCTCCCCTTTCTTCCCAGTCAGTCCTCACTTCTGCTTTTCTATTTCATCAATTCCACTCTCTTCTCTATTCCCATCCTCCCTCGGCTCTTCCATTCTCTTGATCCCTCTTCCCGGTCCCTGACCTATAAACACACATCTGAATACATATACACATACACACTTAAGTTCCACATACAGGAACATGCAGTGTTTCTTCCTGACTACTGCAGGACTCGGCCCTCCCAGAGAAACAGTCACCATCCTCAGATCAGCTATGCCTGCTGTTGGAGTGAATGGTCACTGAATGCTCCCCCAAACACACACACCTGAGAGTTTAGTTATTTCCAATGGTCCTTGAAGTCTTCTGTATGCCATTCTGCCCTAACTGCATGAACCTAAAGGGTAGGTGCTAGAGTATGTAGATAAGGGTTAGATAAACTGATGTTTGTGTGGAAACAGGGGGAAAGAAACTATGTGGCCATCATTCATGCAGGATGAAGGCTGTTTTGGGGTCCCGAATACTCCTCCCAGCATCCACAGGCAAAAAGCAAATTCACTTTTTCTTTCTTTTTTTTTGGTGTGTGGGGGGGCTGGTTGTGACAGTGTTTCTCTGTGTAGCCTTGGCTGTTCTAGAACTCAGAGATTCACCTGCCCCTGACTCCTGAGTGCTGGGATTAAAAGTGTGTATGCTTGCTTCTTCTTTTTTAAAATATTTATTTATTTATTTGTTATGTATACATTATACAGAAGAGGGCACCAGCTGTCATCATAGGTTGTTGTGAGCCACCATGTGGTTGCTGGGAATTGAACTCAGGTCCTCTGGAAGAACAATCATTGCTCCTAACCTCTGAGCCATCTCTCCAGCCCATTTGCTTTTTCTTCAAATTCATTTTTATTTTATGTGCGTTGGTGTTTTGTCTGCATGTATGTTTGTGTGAGAGTGCCAGATCCCCTGGAACTGGAGTTACAGACATGTTGGAGATGTCATGTGAGTGCTGGGAACTGAATCCGGGTCCTCTGGAAGCTGAGCCATCTCTCTAGCTCCCAAATTGCTTTCTCCTTCGCTGGCTCTCACAGATGTGGCTGCTAGTCTCCACTCTGTTTCATAATTCAGCCAGAGCCTAAGACCGGCATTCCAGTGGCTTTGGACCCCTCCCTAGTTCCGGACATTGTTAGTCTCTCAGTCTAGAGGACTGGGACCAGGATCCTTCAGCTATCAGGCTCAGGCTCTTGGGGAAAGCTCCTGGGACATTTTTCTTGCCTTGCTAATTGGAACAAAGGTCTCACACTTTCCAAGGCTGTGACTGACCTACCCTGGCTAGTTCCCAAGCCAGCTCCAATGCAGAACCTGGGTTGGGTGTCCCCGTACAGGCTTTCCATCAGCTTCCATCCTTGTGTAGTGAGTTCCTACTCCTGCAGTTTCTGCCGAGCCACCACATGGGCAGAAAGAAGTCTTGTGACTAACACTGAGTGCACCTCTGCCCATATATATATATATATATTCCAACAGGATCCGGTTTATTCTCCTTGACAGGGTGGCCCTGAGAGTGGCAGGTGTCACCCTATCCCGGGCAGAGAGAGGGTCCGAGGGCCATTTAAGGCCAATGACGGGAGAAGCAGGGGGCATGTAGCCCCTGGGATGCGGTGAAGCCAGGCCGAAGCCTGGAGGCAGCTGTGGTAGGCCAGGGCAGGGCGCCCCTGCCATCAGGGGTGGAAGGCACCAGACTGTGACCTTACCATGGCTCCAAGGCCATGGACCAGGGCACACGGGTGCCCCAGGAAGTGAGGCACAGGGTCACATGACACAGAACATGAAACAGGCGCATGGCTCACAAGCAAGTACATGTGTAAGTGAGCACATAATTACAGGCCAAAGAGACACCCAGCCATGGCCAGGCTGGACACAGACACAATAGCAGTGTAACATACAGAGCACATGGGAGACACGGAACTATGGGCTACCCTCTAGGGCTAATCTGTCTTCCAAACTTTATTGAGCAGCTTCTCACCTCATCATAGATGATGAACATGATGGCCACATCCAGGCAGACTCAGCCCAGTTGGGGAACAAGGCCCTTGTAGAATGTCTCGGGCCCCTCATTTTTCAGGATCTGCAAGCCACAGTCCGATGTGTTCCGGTATTTGTGTGCCTCCAGGCCCTGCATCCTGGTCTTGATCCTATCCAGAGGTGTAAGACACTGGCTGCACCAGCAATGGCTCCAAAGACCCCAGTGATCAGTGGATTCATAGGCTCGTTGGGGTTGTCTCCTTGGTACCAGTTGCGTAGTGAGGCCATAACGAAGAACTGGATGGCTTGGGTTGAGCCCTGTTTCAGTGGAGTTGCTGTGAGGGCTTGGTATGTTCCCTTTAGCCCTTGTTCCCGAACAATCTCCCTAACTCCGTGGAAAAATCCTCCGTACTTGGGGTAGGCAGAAGTCTGGACGTGGATGAACTTCACCTTGATGGTCTCCATGGGGCACACGACCGTCACTGCCTCAGCCACACAGGCGCCCAGACCACACAACAGCCCTTTCCTGCTGTCCAGCCCACCCTGACCATCTAGCATGTGGTTGCTGAGGAACCGGAACGTCCCGAACCTGACAGCTTCCTTGGGGATGGAGCCGTAGAGCAGAGAGCCGAGGCTGCGGTACAGACCCAGGACGCCATGGCTACAGACAGTATGCTGCACACAGTTCCTGATGCCCCGGTACCGCGGTGGGCTCGCGCGTTCATCTGGCTGCAACTGCGTCTTCACATACTCGGTCGGGAAGGTGATGCAGATTTCTATGCCTCCTGCCAGAATTGCCTTCCTGGGGTGCGTCAGCTCGGCCTTCCTGGACCTGGGCACGGCAGCCGTCAGAGCGCGGGGCGCAGCCATGGCATCCTGCCGGTATTTTAAACTTACCTATTTGTGTGTGTGTGTGTGTGTGTGTGTGTGTGTGTGTGTGTGTGTGTGTGTGTGTGTGTGTGTGTGTGTGTGTGTGCTTACTACTTAAAATCTACAGGCCTGTAAATCCCAGGTCCCCAATGGGCTGATTTCTGGACCCTCACCAGAATACCTGCTGTGTCTCATCTTTTTCCACTCTCAAAGAGAGAACACAGAGGACAGAGGTCCAGATTCTCACCACATGCACCCATCTGGGGAAGGAATGTTTGGCAGGAGTGAGGGTGGACATCACTCCAGCTTTGCAGCCAGAAATGTGGATCCCAGTCATAAGGGTGGTGAATAAAAGGCATGTGTTTCCCATTCAGGGATGACAAAAATGTACAACTTGATGAGTACATTGAAAACCATTGACTTGTATTTTGAGTGAATTGTATAGCATGCCATTAGATCTCAATAAACATGACAAGGCTGTGTTAATAACAGTTATCATGTCTAATAGCCAAGCATCCTGGGCAGCTTTTTGAGTTCTGGACCTGACTCACATATTACAGACAACCCATGACAATAGTCACAGCGAGCCTGGAGCTAAAGGCTACTTGCCTTGTTAGAACTGCTACGAAAAGCAACATCTCTGAGCCCTTATCTGTCTGACAATGTACTAATGGTATTATTTAATGTCTCTTATTTCATCTTCCTAGCAGCCTAAGGAAGCTGTCATTACTCCCATTTCATAGATAAGGCAGAGGCGCCTGGGGAGATAAGGACAGTGGTCGTGGGATTCTACAGATCTGCTCTTCCAGAGCCGTGATCTAGAAGCTTTGTGAGCCCCCCCTGCCCCCGCCCCCTGTGCAGCTGGAGGCTGAGAAATGAGCAGAGCACCGGCTTTCCTCTCCAGTGCCATGTCACATGGCCTGGCCATGTGGTGTGGACGACAGAACAGTGCCCCCTTCTGCCAGCAGGAGGCTTGTCACTAGAGCAGGAAAAGTCAGGCCTGGGGCTTGGCCCCAAGCAGGCCCAGGAGCTATAAGGATATCTCAGGTGCTGTCCAGGCTTCTCACTTCTCAGGGACCAAGGGGGGAGTGAAGCATTCCCCAGGTTCTCAAGGCCTGTGTCTGAGATTCCGGCATACTCTAGAATCCTTTACAGCAAAAAGCAGCCCCCTTATTCACTCCTCAGAGCCTCCCGGTCCCTAAGGGTCAGTTTCCTGAGTCTTTGATGGAGGATGGGGTCTAAGTGACTCTGTCACAGGCAGTGCGGGGGAGCTCTGCTAGCCTCCTCCTCCCAAGGCATCTGCCTGCTCACGTTCTCACTATCTCTGCTTTGGAAGTCAAGTATTTTCCTGACCCCCCACCCCTTGCCATGATAGGGACTGAATCCAGAGTGTTATACAAGCAGCAAGTGGTCTAGCCTCTCCTACTTGTTCCTCAAAGCCATCGATATCCAAGTCTGCCCTAACTGTACTTGACAGCCCAGGCACCTATGAAATTCTCGGAGCACCACACCAACTCAAGCCCTTGCACCTCTAGTTATTAATAGGAAATGTGGTAGAAGCCTCAGGGTTTCACAGGAAGCATCATGTCAATAGCAAGGGATTAAAGAAGAGTTTTCCCATCACTTGGCATCAAGCCAAGAAAATTTTGCGAAAGTGTGACAAGTGTTCCCTGTACAATCAACCATCATTACCCGCTGGGAGTAATCCTAAGGGTACAAGGAGCAATGAGATTTGGCAGATGGATGTGTTTCACTTCCCGGAATTTGGTAAGATGAAATATGTTCATCATATCATTGACACCTACTCAGGAATGCAGTGGGCTACCGCCCTGAGTTCTGAAAATGCTAATGCAGTACTCACTCATCTTCTGGAAGCCATGGCAATATTGGGAATTCCTGATCAAATTAAGACTGACAATGCTCCAGCATATGTTTCCCAGAAAATGAAGCAGATCTTTGGATATTATGAGATAAAGCACCTTACTGGGATACCACACAATCCCACTGGGCAAGCAGTTGTGGAAAGATTCCATCGCACCTTGAAAGAGATGCTTCATAAGCAGAAAGGTGATATGAAAAAACCTAAGGAGAGGTTACATAGTGCCTTGTTGACATTAAACTTTCTTTTTTTTTTTTTAAACTTTATTTATTTGCCTTGGTGTTTGCCTGGAACTGGAACTACAGACAGTTGTTAGCTGCCATGTGGGTGCTGGGAATCGAACCCGGGTCCTCTGGAAGAGCAAACGGTGCTCTTAACCGCTGAGCCATCTCTCCAGCCCCCGACATTAAACTTTCTTAATGCTGATGAGAAAGGAACTTCAGCTGCAGAGAAACACTAATTAGTTAATTAGAAACTTGCATTAGTTAATCCCGCTCAGCTCAAATCCTTCAGCTCACAGCAGGTGAGGCTAAGCAGTGTCTTGTAGGTGCTGTAGCTGGGTGTACATGTTCCACTTTGCTCTTAGAAACATCTTTACACGGGCCTGTAATCTCTATAGAGTTCAGCAACTTTGCTGACACACATGGGCACTAAGTTGTAGGCTGCTCCTTCAGGATAAAAACTTCTATATAATGCTGACTGCATAGCTTCTCCTTCGGAGTCACAAAAACTAAAGTTGTAGTCATTTACTTTCCATATTGGGCCAAGTGGCATATCTTTTGAGCCATGTTGTAGTGAGGCCTGGTTCAGGGTCAGGTTTTAGGGTTGCCTCTATGCTCAGGGCCCTGCCCTTGGGGGTGGGGTAAGATGGCACACAGACCATGACACAGTTTCCGGGGACAAGTTGAAAGAAGCAAGTCCAATTTTATTATAGAGGGGAAGACCTTAAATACTCTTTTTCCCCAGACCCTCCTTCCAGCCAGGGAAAGAGCTTTGATTTGCTGGTATCTGTAGCTGTGGTGTTTTTTTTTTTTTTTTTTTTCTCTCACTGGTCTAGGTTACTTTGCATTGGGACTCAGTCCTTGTCAAAGTCCCAGATGTACCCAGGTTGGTTTATGAGCACACTAAGCCAGCAGTTATCATTAGGTCCTCTATGGCCTACACATTCCACAGAGCCACACCTTTAAAATGATATGGCGTAGTAAGAAGTAAATAGAATATATGCATAAAAGTGCTGCAGGTGTTCAGTAATGCTACTATCACCTCCCCCACCTGCCCAGAGCTCAGGACTCAGTGCCTTTCCCAGTCTCCTTCCTCAGAGTTCTCTGTGTGTGAGGAGTGGGGGGTTTGTCCTTAGCATTGCAGTACCATAGATGACCACCAGGTGGTGACCAAACACCCCATACTTCTGGTTTTATGGTTTACTGGTTTTTGTTGGCAGGACTGAGAAGCAGCCCTTTCCCACTGTCCCTCAGCTGTCCCAGGCAAGGAGATGGCTTGCCTGTTTGTCTCACTAAAGAGGATTCCCTGATATGTGGGGCCTTGAGGGTTTGCCCTGAACCCAGTCACCCACTGAGAAGTCCCAGTCATTGTCCCGAGACCTACCTTCCTGCTGTTTCTGGAGTTGGTGCCACACAGTCCCTGGCACAGCCAAATCTGGCCAAGCAGCTCATGGCTGATCATAGTTTGACAGGGTCCCTCTGCCCAGACTCAAGTGCAGACACAAGCATAGCTCTAAAATGTACCTCATCCTCCCTAAGGGCTGAGTACTTCCTAATGAGCCTATCAATGCCTCATGACCCCCAGAATTTTTCTACTCCAAGTTCTGATACCTCAGTTGTGAGTTGCAGGTCTTTGGGAGACGAGGTGGCTATGAAGGACCCAGGAATGTTTCTAAGTCAGAAGGGAACTGCACAGCCTCCTTTAGGACACACTGGTGAGGGAAGAGACTGGATCTTAGTCTGGCTAAAAGCCAGGGTGCAGGGAGTGTCCTCTGGGCAGGGGAAGATGATCCCTAGAGACACCCAGATCCTAACCCCGAGAGTATCAGCCTCCTCATTCTTCCCACAACTTGCACTGGCTGTGTTAACATCAAAGAGGAGAAAATGGTCTCAGAGTTAATTTTTCTCAAAACATATATTTATGTCTCCTCTCAGTACATTTTTAAGCACCTTGGCAGAACCTCGCAGGAATGTGCAGTTTCTCACCCAGCACCCCATGCCCTCCCTAACCCTTGGTGACAAGGCCCTTCACAGCTTGCACAATGGCATCCTTGTCAATACCAAACATCTTCAGCAGCTCAGCTGGCTTCCCACTTCTTGGTACTTGGGCAACAGCCAGACGGGTGACAGTGACTCCAGGTTCACCCACTACCGCAGCAGACACTGCCTCACCTATGCCACCTGAAAAAGGAAAGAAAGTCAGGTAAGTCTTAGTCTGAGCCCAAGATAGCAAAGACTGCACATGCACCACTCCCCTTGCCAGGGCAGACATCACTAATCCATCACAGCACTCATTACTTATTCTAAATCCCAATGTGTACTCTCAATCTTATTTCTTGAGATAGCTCAAGATGACCACAAACTGACTGTAGTCTAGGAAGACCTATTTATGGAATATTATTTTAACTATGTAAAAATGTGTTATATTTGTTTATGCTGCATTTAACAATGTGAGGATGTGTGTTTAATTATGAAAAGTTGCATGTTTCATCTTGCTGTCTAAGGTACTTGATTGGTCTAATAAAGAGCTAAATGGCCAAAAAAAAAAAAAAAAAAAAGAGCTAAATAGCCAATAGGTAGGCAGAGAAAGGATGGGTGGGACTGGCCGGCAGAGAGGATAAGACAGGAAGAGGATGAAGAGAAAGAGGAACACATCCAGGGCGAGAAGCCAAGCAGCCACCAGCCAGCCAGCTATGAGAAGTGAACGCAAGACATTCAGAAGAAAAGAAGGCAAAGGGCAGATAAAGAGAAGCAGGTTAAGGTAAAAGAGCTAGCCAGAAAGGAACATAAGCCAGGCCACTAATAAACCTGTCACGATCTCGGAGCTGACTGGCGGCCCCAAAGAAAAGGCCTGGTTCATGACTTGAGCTTCCGATTCTGGTTTTTTTTTAAGTTCACAATTGTTTTTCCTCCCCTAGATTTTATTCATTTATTTATTATGTATATATAGTGTCCTGACTACATATATGCTTTCACACCAGAAGAGGGCGCCAGATCTCATTACAGATGGTTGTGAGCCACCATGACGTGGTTGCTGGGTATTGAATTCAGGACCTCTGAGCCATCTCTCCAGACCCACTTCTGATTCTTTTAATTTGACCTCCAGAGTGTTGGAATTGTAAGTGTGAGCCATCTGCTGGAGTGAAACCCAGAACTTCATGCACCCAAGGCAAGGACTCTACCAACTGAACCCCATATCCACTTTTGTTTGTAACTTTGGCTGGCCTCCTGGAGTCCCTATATAGGAACTCCCTATGTAAATCAAGATGAGCTTGAATTCAGAGATTCACCTGTCTCCTCCTGAGTGCTGGAATTTAAAGGCATGCTGCCACAACACTTAACTTTATATAATTAAAAAAATGTTTCTAATGTGCCCGTGGAACATTTTTTTTACTGGTCGCCTGGAATAGGAGTTATAGATGGTTGTAAAGTGCTATGTGGGTGACAGGGATTGAATCAAGGTCCTCTGGAAGACTGCTTTTAAATATTTATTTCTTTATTTAGTATGTGTGAGCACTCATGTGTGGCACAGGAGGTGGTCAGCTTGACCATAAGTTGTACACGTGACCTTAAGGGTCTAAGTGCATGTCTTCCTTGGAGACTTCTCTAAGAAAGAAGTGGCACGTACTTATAAAAGATGCTTTGAAGGAACCAAGAAAGACATTCTGCATGTAGCCAGAAAACCCACACAGCCTTATTTATGTCAGTGTAGCTGGAACTCAGCCTCTTATGAGGGTTAGGGTTAGGGTTAGGGACCCAGCTACTCACTGCTGCTGGTTGGATGAGCTCCGTGAACCCTTGACAGTGCTATGCACGCCAA
Organism: Sigmodon hispidus; assembly: GCA_004025045.1. Classification (NCBI taxonomy): domain Eukaryota; kingdom Metazoa; phylum Chordata; class Mammalia; order Rodentia; family Cricetidae; genus Sigmodon; species Sigmodon hispidus. The sequence continues at coordinate 147,397 of PVIH01001686.1, read as the reverse complement.
AGGCAGACTGCCCTCAGAGGAATCGAAAGCTCTGTCTACTCCTTGGCCCTTGGCCCTCTCCCTAGCCTTCCCAACCCAGTGCAGCCCAATTACCTTCATAGTAGTGGTCCTCCACCGTGAGGATCCTGCCTTTGGTCGCTCTAGCAGAGTCAAGAATGAGCTTTCTGTCCAGGGGCTTGATGGTGAAAGGGTCCAGGATACGGATGCTGATCTTCTCTGTGAGGGAAGACCAGGCAGGACACAGCTAAGAGAAAGGCTACCTGCTGTGCTTTGCCCTGTGGTGGAACTCCAGTGACCCCTTATCCTAAATGGGGTGTCTTAGAGACTGTCTCAAGGCTACGGACCTAGGAAGAACTACTCTGGGGGGTGGGAGCCCTCGTACCCCAAAGCCCCTGAAGATAAAGGGGAGGCTTCAGATGTCTGATCTAAGGAAAAGTTATGGAGTGATGGGAAGAAGAGCTATAGCCAGTGACTCTCTCAGAAGAAAAGCTAGACGCTTACCACACCCAGCTGCTCAGCCTGGGCAGGACTTTCTTGACCTCTGAGACCTTACACTACAGCCTTAGTCCTATTTGGCCCAACACCACACAGGCCACTCTGAGGTCACCAAACTAAGCTACTACCCTTCAACTTCTGGTGCTCACAGCTTGAGATGTGGCATGTCTATCTAGTGATTCTATTAAAAGGAGGCTAATTTCTGCCCTATGATATCACTATCTAACATTAATACCTATAATAATAGTATTAATGCAAAGTCACACCCAAGTCTACAGGATAGTCATAAAGGTTAAGGACCAGTTTGCAGATGGGAAAACAGAGGCACAATGATGGTGAGTAATTTATTTAACTAGATCCCCAGCTGAGCTGTGAGTCCAGCCCCACTATCCAAGGCCTCTGATATGACACACTAGGACCACAGGTTGGGACTAAAGTCACCAGTCCTAATCTTGCTGGACATGGCATAATGACTCAAAGGTGGCTTCAGTTATTGTCATCATTTAGCTAGATAAGATTCTGTGCAACCCTCAACACAGAACATGTAGACAGCACTCAGCCTGTGACCTCCCTGAGGTTCTTACCTTTCTTCAGCAGCTCTGCTGCAGCCAAGGCCTCATGCAGAGTTACACCTGCCCCGATCACTGTCACCTGGTCATCTTTGCTCTTCAGAACCACCTGGGGGTGACATGGGGACAGTGAAGTTCAGACTAGGGGCCAGGGTGCAGCCTGGTGGGGGGGAGCAGCAGCAGGCTCAGCGGCTCTCTGGGGTTCTCTCAGACATAAAGGGCACTGACCTTGGCTTGGCCAACCTGGAAATCCTCATTGTTGCTGTAGATGATGGCATTTTCTGGGCGGCTGGTTCGGATGAAACAGATGCCCTGAGATGGAGACAGATAAACTGAGAACTACAGGACAGCACACAGACCTGTCCTCTGACCCCGGGTGGAGTCCTCTAGAGGGCCACTCATTCCTAGGTGCAAGCCTCTTCTAGCCATCAATTAGTTATGAGCTAGGATCATTGTGTCCCAGCTGCTATGGCAAGGAGATGGGGCTTGTTCTCTGGGGCTGGAATCTCTGAACACATTTGAGAAACACCCCCATTTTGTCTAATCTCAGACTGGCAGCAAGAAGGTGGACTGCCCTAACCTCTCAGTGGGGCTATTCCCAAGAGGCCTCAGTGAGGTCAACCCCTGCTCTCAGGCGAGAAACAGGAAACTCTATGCTAGTCTGTGGCAGGGCAGCTCTTGATCTGAACCACAAGGCTCAGTCCCTCAACTTAAGGAGGGCAAACATCATCAACTGTCTGACCGGCAATGTGCTGACCAACTGGCCATGGCTGCCATGATGCACTAAGAATAGTATGCTTTGTTCTTGGTCTCGTTTCTTTAAGCTGTACAAAACCAGGACGAGGGGCTGGAGAGGTGGCTCAGAGGTTAAGAGCACTGACTGTTCTTCCAGAGGTCCTGAGTTCAATTCCCAGCAACCACATGGTGGCTCACAAACCATCTATGATGACATCTGGTACCCTCTTCTGTATACTGTATACATAATAAATAAATCTTTAAAAAAAAAAAAAAAACAAAACCAGGACGAGGTCAGGAAATGCCTCCCTGGGCATCCAGTGACCACCCTGCCTCTGTATAGAAAGATCAGTCACATGACTAACCTTTGTATTGGCAGCTAATTCCACTGCTTTCTCGGTTGCAACTCCATCACTTGGATAAAAGACAGTTGACATGGGGACCGACCGAAACATTGCGAGGTCTTCCAGGGCCATCTGAGAGGGTCCATCTTCCCCTGGGGTATTGAAAAGAAGATGGTGATTGACATCCTGGTCCCAACCCCTCCCACATCCACTGCTCTAAGGCAAGGAAGGTATTGGGGGCTAGCATCGATCTGAACTCACCAATGGACACGCCACAGTGGGAGCCACACAGGTTGATGTTACTCTCTGAAATGGCTGCCATGCGGATCTGGTCGAAGGCCCTCGTAAAGAAGGCTGCAAATGTGCTGCAGAAGGGCACTGTCCTGTTGCGTGTGGCACAGCCTACAGCAATGCTCACCTGAGGACAGAAGGGCAGGGCAGCTCTGAAGAAGCAGGGAGCCTAGAACCCTCCTGAGGTCACGTGAGGGAAGCAGAAGAGCCTATGATCCTAACATGCTAATTCATGCGAGACTTCTGTATCTGTAATGCTTCCCAACCCCAGGCTCTATGACTTGAAATAATCATCTCAAAATTTCTCTCAAAATCATTTTCCTTTCACACCATATATGGTGGCAGCCTGTAATCCCAGCACTAGGGATATAGGAGGATCAGGAATTCAAGGCTAGCCTTAGCTACATACTGATATCTAGGACAGCCTGGGATACGTAAGAGCCCATCTTTCAAAAACAAAGGTTTTATAGACCAGTGAGTCACCTTTACCACACACCTGTTCCCCTGTGTAACTGTCCCCTGGGGAAATAGTTGGTCCCGAAGTGGCTACTCAAGACCAAGGTCAGTGTGGGGTCCTAATTGCTTTTGGTTTCTGAGCTGGCCCACGGCTGGCACTTGGCATTGCCAATATGGCTGCCCAAGGGAGAAAGAGGGCTTCAGTCTGCTGCTGCCCCATCATGGCAGTTCTGCAGCTGTGGCTGGCTGTGCCCCTCAGCCTACCCCAGTACCCACCATGTTTTGCTCAGCAATGTAGCATTCAATGAAACGGTCTGGGTGCTCCTTTTTGAAGAGCTCTGAGAAGGTAGAATTTTTGGTGTCGCCATCCAGGGCAATGATGCGGTCACTGGCATGGCCCAGCTTGGCGAGGGCCTGCCCATAGGCCTTCCGGGTGGCTATCTGTAGGGAAGAACAGAGGTTCTGAGTCCACCAAGGCACGTGTAGAGCTGAGGCCTGGAGTCTTGAGGGACTAGGGGCTGGGAATGGGAACAGCACGTGCTTGTAACGGCAGCTCTGGGGGAGGCAAAGCCTGGGCTACACATGAGACTTGGAGTCAAGAAACTGAAAAGAACACAAGAAGACAGAAAAAATATGCTCAGTGAGACCTGGAAACTGCCCAGAGAAGACCGAGGGCCAGGACTCAGAAGGCTGCAGGCTGCCCCGAGGGCTTTTCCTCAGGGAAAGGCATGGACCAAGCTAGCTCTGGCTAGCTCTTGCCAGACCACAATGGAGTCTTGAACTCTGCAATCTTTTCAGCTAGAAGCTTCCTGTGTGACCAAGGCTAAGTCCCTTGCTCTCTCTGAGCCTCTACAAACACAACTTCCCTATCAGGACCAGACAAGGAGCCTGAGTGACCCTCTTCTTCTATAGCCCTCCAGAAGGCAATAGGCCCCGGAAACCAAAGAACCAGCCCCAGTTTTAGCTGCTTCACAAGAGACCCAAGTTGGTACCTTGTCCCCCACTTTGTAGCTAGGTGGGGTGGGCATGCGGATGTTGGCAATGTCCACTGAAGGGGCATCCTCCTGAGGGGGCGTGGCCAGGATCTTCTTTTTGCTCTGGACCTGGCTGTAAATCTCCTGAATAATCTGATCGGCCATGTTTTTGGGGAGGGGCTTCCCATGCCATGACTCCTTGTCTTCGACCCCTGCAGGTATGACAGGAAAAGGCAGGAATGTCCAGAGGAAAACCATGGGAATGCGGGTGTCACAGAAAGGAAGAACTATTAGGGACGGAAAAGGAGGGTCACAGAGGAGGCCGACTGCATGCCCACCACCCAGGGAAACGGCTCAGCTGCACAGGAAGAGGAAGAGCTGCGTGAGGGCGGATGTGTGTGCGTCCTTTGCTGCCGCCCTGTATGTCCTTGTCCCAGACTCTGCAGCCCATGCTGGAGAACTCAGACTCAGATGAAGCCAATGATCAGAGGGGAGAACTTTTAGGTTTCTCTAACTCATTTGTGAGCAGAGTGGGGTCTTCCCAGTGAGCAGACCAGGGAGGCTTAAATACTCTCCTTATATCATGGTAGCCTAAGTAGATCCAAGAACAGACCAACCCTCCCAGTCAGTACCAGGCAGCTGGTTCAGATGAAACAGATGCCCTGAGATGGAAACAGGCACTTCCAAACCTAAACCTCCATGCTGGTTCCAAGGATTAAGTCAAATCGTCTGGCTTGGCAGCAGGCACCTTTACCCACCACACCATCTCGCCAGCTCCCTTTTCCTTTTGAGATACAGTCTCACATAACCCAGGTTGGCTTAAGACCCATTAAATAACTGAGGGCCACCTTGCTGTCTTCCACCTCTACCACCCAAGTGCTGGGAATACAGGCATGTACCACATATTCCTGGTTCTGTTTTCTGTCTTTCTTTATTACAACCATTAGAACTGGGGTGAGACTTCTCATTGCTACTGATCACTTACAGCTTAATTTTTCTATTTTTAAAGTAGTGAAGCTAAATGAGGCCTTGGGATCTGGAGATCTCTTTCTGGGTATTAGGAGGGACTATACCTGCTTCACACTCAAGGCCTCCGCCAGGTACTACCCTATTATACTGCTTCCTTGGGGGAAAATTCAGGGCTTTTCAGGAGCAGGTAGAGCTGGCAGGGACATTCTGTTAAATAATACCCCACACTGAGGTAGGGTAAAGGGGCTATTTCACTTAGGAAACTTTTGCCTGTTTATATTGCTCAGTTAAGACCAGTTGCTTTAGGATAACAACCAAGGGCAGGCGTTTCTTCAGGTACAAGAGTCTTTAAGGGGATGGAGAAACACACAGACCTGTGATGCCACGGCCCTTGTAGGTCTTGGCGATGATGGCTGTTGGTTGGTGCTTAGCCTGTCCAAAGGCCTTGCACAGCTCCTCCACACTGTGTCCATCCACGATGATGGCATGCCAGCTGGGAACAAAGGTGGCACAGGGTAAGGGACAGCCAGGTACCAGAGTACCCTGAAAAGCCCTCAGGAAAAGACATGGCCTCGCATCTGGGAGGAGCTTGCTTACATGCCACCCACCCATGGGCAGACTCCAGCTGGAAAGTCTAAGATGCTGTCTCCAATCTGGACTTTCTTTCCCTACATTATTCTGCTTCTTTTAGTTAGTTTTAATTTCCCTCCTTTCAAACAATTCAAAGCTTAGTTCATGAACTGTTCTTTCATCCTGATCCATTCATTTCCTTCTAAGGGAGGTTTTGCTGACAACGCACTGAATTTGGAACTATTATTAAATTCATAAAATGTTTGGCTCAGTGTACACCTGATTCCTCCACAGATGCTGCAAACTTTTATACACTCAACCATATTATCTAACCTTTGTCAAAGAGCTAGGATAGCTTTGTGAACCCAAACACTCCACTCCACCCCATCCCTATTGGGGATTGAACCCAGAACACTGTGCATGGTAGGCAAGGACTTACCATTGAGCTACACCCTCACCACTTTTTTGGCTACATTATATTATACTATATATTAATAAATATGGCAGTAGACCAAAGATTTAGCTCGGTGGTACTAGTGCTTGCCAAACACATATGAAGCCCTGGTTCTATCCTTCAGTAACAGATGTACACACACACACACACACACACTCACATGCGCACACACACGCACGCACGCACGCACTGTAATTTGTCCAAGGTCACAATGCAAGTTGTATGAGGACACAAGGAATTAGACACAGACCCAGGGGTATGGGCAGGGTTATATTCAAGTTTCCAGACTGGTGTGATCTTGGAGACCCTGTAGACACCTTGTGGCTGTTTCCTTTATCTGCCCAACAGGAAGTATATTCCTAACCCCCATCTTCTCCCTCTGAAAGGTCAAGACAACCTTGACAGATGTTCTCAACAATCACAGACACAATAGTCAATAGTTACTATATATATATATATAATATATATTAAGTCAGAATGAGTATACATGTAGCTGGATGGCACTGGGGACTGGTGGGTGGCAGTCGTGAGAAGAAATACAAAGACACTAGCCAGGGATTAAAGGCAGTAGCCAAGAAACTCAAGGCTCTCAAGCCCTGAATTTTCCCAGCCTAGCTTTTTTCCCTGCCTGCAGTGCCCCCTCCACAGCCTCCTCAGCCATATGGTACCCCAGAGCCCCTAAATTCAGAGCATCTTGTCTTTGAGGCTGAGGAGAAATGTTGAAGTGGGAAGCCCGCCAGGCTGGTACCTACCCTACCTGCTTCACAGCATTTGATTCTGAACTCATTGTCACTGAAGGCTCAAGTGGGAAGTTCAAAAAACCTGATAGCATTTCACCAGAGAGGAAGCCTGCCCCCACTCTCCAGGATGGCTGGGGTTGGGCTAGCCCACTCCTGCTCACCTTTGCCGCATGTCCTTCAGCATCATGGACTGAGCCTACATATAGTCACGTACTCTTCCCCTTATAAATAGACTAGCATCTAGATGATAAGTTATGCAACCATGTAAATACACTTGCTTTTAAAGAGCCCTTTGCAGGCCTCAGTCTCATACATACCCAAAGGCCTCACAGCGTTTCTGGTAGATGTCCAACTGGTGCTGCAGCGGGGCTGGGTCACTCTGGCCCAGACGGTTGATGTCAAAAATGGCAACAAGGTTGTCTAGCTTGTAAATTCCAGCAAAGGCCATGGCCTCCCAGACAGAGCCCTCGGACACTTCCCCGTCTCCCAGCAGGCAATAGACACGGTAGCTGTGGACAAAAGACAGGTGGGAGGGCTGGTCCCTCTTCCTCTGGGAGAGTGAGGCCCTTAACACCATCCTTCCAAGAAGCCTACTAGACATGCAGCCAGCCACATACGGTTCTGTAGAGTGGGAGGCGGGGACATGGGGAGGCCCACAGCATCATTAGGAACCTAACACCCAGCCCACACTCCACAGGTAAGCTGCCAGGAGCCACAGGATTGGATGCTGAGATGACGGGGATCTGGCTAATAAGAATCAGAGTTGGACTGTTGGGGCAAGAGTTACAAGAAAGAATGGTTGAATGATCTTGAGAGGCGATGCCCCAAGCCCCAGCAGGGACTGGACAGGTGAGACCTGAGGAAGAGGACCTCAGCTGCTCAGCACAGGGACCAGGTGCCTCATAGGTAGGCTCTCTTGAAGTTCTAGGATCTGTCCTTGGCCTTTCTCCAATGGAGCTTTCTCCCCTCACCACAGCAAGTGTGGTCTTCTCAAAGCAGGGTGTCAAGGTAAGTATATGACGAGAAGCTTTTGTTGGAGGGTGGGGTGAAGAGGGGTGAGAGACCCCCAGCCCCAGAAGTGAGGATCTGAAGGTGATGTAGCAGTAGCCAAGAATAACTGCCTCTATCATGGGCTCTGAGTCAAGTAACCAACAACCTTGAGATAAATTCTCCAAATCCACAGTGTGATGTTTTATGTTATGATCTGGAAAGAGAGTTGCTGGGTCAGAACACAAACACACAAGGAAAAAAAAAAATCAGTCAAAGGACTTGTGTCGGAAGGTACATATCTGACTGTGTCCTGGACTGTCAGCTCCTTGCTGTATAGAAATGCAGCACACAGAGGGAGGGTGTCGGGGTGGTGGTGGTAGTGGTGTACCCTTACACCTTGCCCAGTATTTAACTGTTTGTTTCTGCCTGGCCAGGTTTACAGAGGACATACAGCAGCTCCTGAGAAAGGCCCTCACAACTGACTGCAGGCCCATAGCAGTCAGCCAAGGCTGTCAGCATGACTCAGCACCTCCCCAGGCACAGGCCAGAGAGCTTCCTGCAAGTTTCCCTGCCTGGGGCTTTTCTTAGGAGGTGTGCCTACTAGGTGGGGCCACCAGTACTCTGGCTGGGAGGGCTCACATTTCAGACACATGCTTTTCCTCAAAGGTCTTTCTTCCTAAGGTTATCAGGGGCCCAAACCCCCCAAAGGAGCTCTGGTGTGACAGGAGCTCCCTAAAGGGACCTCCATGATAGGAGCCAGAGAGGCAGGCATGTGGGGATCCTGACCTCCAGAAAAAACTTCCAGGGAGACTGAGTGGCTGTGTCTCATGTTCAACCCACTTCCACAAAGTCAGACTAGAACCAAGCAGGGTTGTTACAGCCTAGTACTTCAAGATCAGAGATAAAGCTGCCCCCAAAGGGCCAGAGAACTAAGAAGAAGTGGGTATCCTAAGGTCCTGAGATGCTGGGAATGAAGCTGTGAATAGATGAGGCTTCTAGAAAAGCCTTGGGCTAACCCTAGCTGGAGATGCCAGACCTAGCCAATGTTAGGGATTTGTATACTGTGATCCACCTAAGTACCTGTCAGTGTGGCTCTCCAGAGGCTGTAAAAATTAAGGCACCCAGTCAACAACAGAATTGTCAATACTAGACATACTCTGTACATCAGGGTTCAAGAAAACTCAAAGGTGGGGCTGGGGGAGTAACTCGATGGAAGATAGCTAACTCAGAATAACTAACTTCACTCTCCTGAAAAAAAACAAAACAAAAAAAAAAAAACTAAGCTGTGACATGTGCTTAAAACCACAAAGACACGGGCCTGTCAAAAACTTCTTAGTTCTGAGTAGAGGATCTGCCCAATGTGTGTGATTTGGTTCTTGTAGTTAAGCTAGGGGCTCACAGAGATCCACATGCTTTGCCTCCTGAATGCAGGGATTAAAGGCATACAATGCCCAGCATGCCAGCGGTAAAGTCAATTATGATAGGTTCCAATTATTCTATCCTTTAGATCACAGAATTAAAAGCTTTACAAGATTAGAGAAAAAACTAAAGGACTAAATAAGGGGCAGGGGCTGCAAAGGTGAAGCCATGAACTGAGGTAAAGGTAAGGCTCATGGAACCTTTCTATACAGCCAACAAGCCTTATAGACAGTACGCCCGCAGGACAGGACATTATAGACCCTAAAGCGGCTCTCACTAGTCTAACATGAGGAAACGGCCTAATGTTTAGATGTTTTAGAGTTCAGCAGGTACAGGTACCCAATGCCAAGCCTGAACCCCTAAGTCCAATTCCCCAAGTCCCTCAGTGTCTTCAGTTATCCACTGACCTCCACGGCTCCCCATGGCATGCACATTCACCTCCCCATCACCACCAAGCGTACGTGGGAGTGTTTAGTGTTTTAAAAAGCAGACTGTGAACGTATGTCAGGATTACAAATCTGTAAATGCTTTTATGAAGACTTAATGTGGAAGAATATATTATTAGATTTAAATTAGGGAAAGGGGTTAAGAATAAAGAAAAGGGAGCCAGACTTGGTAATGGGTGCCTATAATTCCAGCTACTTATGAGAGAAACTGAGGCAGGATGATCACAAATTGAAGGTTAGCCACAGCAATTAGAACAAGTAAATAAATAATAAAACAGGAGGGCGGAGGCCATGTACCACACCTCTCTCTCTCTTCCCCCACCTCTCCAGTAACTCTCAGTGCCCACATATAATTAATTCCACAGTGGCTGCCTGAATTTTAAATTGTTTGCTACTGAGTATCTCTCTAAGATGCAGTTTTTGTAAGTGCTATTAAACTCAGTGTATTTTATTCTGGTAAACAAGAATTTTTTGCCATACAAACAATAGAGCATGAAGACTTAGACATGTCTGAATTATCATAATTTTGAAACCCCTGAGACACTGATTTATTGTCCCTGAATTTCAAAAAGCAGCATACCAGAAATCTGAAAACACTGAGAAATCTGTTTTGCTTTTTTTTAAAAAAATTATCATTGTTGATGAATAAATGCACAATAAAATAAAACAAAACAAAAAAGTTTAAGAGAGCTTGCAGGGAGTGTGTGCCAGCAACCCATTTGGTTCTATCAGCATGCTACCTCTGGGTGCCTAGCTGGGCCTGAGAATCTCCTGGTGCCCTGGCCCTTCATCCCCATGCCCCCACCCCTACATGGTACTGTCTGAGGGCCCAGGCTTCAGCTTACCCTGGCTCTAAGCCACCACAGCCTTTGGGAACCCACTAAAGCCCATCTCCCTACACTGATTTGTTCTATTATGTCATGGTCAGGAAACGATCTTCACAGGGAATTATTTCAAGCAACTGTAGGGAATAATTAACTCACATCTCTGGTTCTAGGCCAGATAAAATGTTAAGCATAAACCTCATTCTCTGCAACACTTCACCTTAGAGTGAATCATTTCTGGGCGTAGCTATGCTCGCCCGAAAGTTCAGCCAGGCTGGAATAGAGGTTGTGCTGTGGATGACCCTGGACTGACGGGTTGGGTCCTGGAAGGACTGGGGCTCTTCTAGAGAGCTGACCCAGAAGCCTTGCCCGCCCCCAATTCCTGGGAAGGGCAGGTGCTTCCCAGTGTGTGGGCAGGGCAATTAGGCTTCCTGCAGCCAACTGTCCCCAGAGGAGCCTGCCTGTGGCTTCTCTTCTGCAGGGTTGGCCTGCAGGGAAGTGGGATGGATGTTCCTGGCTACAGGCCAGTCCCCTCCAGCCCTCCTAGGAAGCTCCTTGTCCACAGGGCACGTGGGGACTATGGGTGTGGCCTCTGGACACTCGGAGTAAGATCAGAGGTAAGTATTCTCCTAGTGACTCCGCACACCCCTCCCTCAGTAGGGCTTCTCCCAGTGAAACCTAGCAATCAGCCTTGCTCCCTCCCACAGAGGAACTATTTGGACCAGTGACTGGCTATACCTAGCAGCCTCTTCGCTCTGCTTCCTAGACACCAGCTGTCCACAGCAGCAGATCAAGGGCACCAGGAACTCTCCAGACCACCTGGCACCGGAACAGCTAACCTACCCAACCACAGTCTCTTTACTAGCTGATGGGAGGTGACTCAAGAGCCCTGGAGCCTCCAGAACACAATTTAATCCTCTTCACACACAAAGTCAAGCAGCCCAGACCCAGCTTCCTGGTACCGAGTCAGACATGGAGGTGAGAGGGTAAGCTTCTCTGACACTTCCGGGATCCATGGCACACGTGCACTCAGGGTGCAAACCTGGCCTGACCGGCAGACTCAGGGACGGTCCCCCTTACATCCCAATGGTCTAATCTGAAAAGGGTGCTGGCCATGTCACCATCTTCAGGGCTTCGAGGCAGAAGGGGATGCAAGTTTATTTTACTTAGTTCCAGTCAGGCAAGAAGAGCCAGGGTAATGTAGGAGGATTACGTAAGTCTGGGCCACTGAGGAGCCTTCCCCCACCCCCAATTTCCCAGGGTAGGAGGAGTAGAGAGAGCAGGTTACCTGGCTTTGTCAAAGTATTTGCCTGTGTATGCCATTCCACAAGCAGCTCCCAGGCCCTGGCCCAGGGAGCCAGTGGCCACATCAGTGAAGGCTTGTTTCTGTCATAAGAGAGAGTCGCAGTTATTCAAAAGTTCAGAAAAGAGCTGTCTGTTTCCAGTCCACCTTCTAGGGTCTGGCTTCTCTGGCCAAGGTAGCCTGGCCAGCATCCCCACCCAGAGCCAGTGAGCTCCTCTCCTGCAGAAGGCCCTTCTAGACACTGAGTTTTTATTCAGACAGCAAAGTCACTATGGGAGTGGGTTCAATTCCAAACTGTATCCTCTGGGGAACTGTGTGATCTCAGGCTGGGAACTAAACCTCTCTGTTTAATGGCCTCATCTTTAAACACAGCTTATCACATAAGGCAGCTAGTGATGGGTAACAGATAACAGGGAGGGTTCGGCCCTAGGGAACACCTAGCCCACAGTATGCCTGTGATACACCAGCATGTTCTGGGATCAACCTGCACTGAGGGGCGAACCAGTTCCTTCCCTAGGTACCACTAGCACCCTATCATCACCTCCCTACTGGCTCGCCATGGACCTCTCTTTTTCCTCATCACAGTCCTCTGCCTTTCCTCCCCCTTGTGTCTAGGAAGGGGTTAATGAGGCAGAGGTCCAGAAGGCTCTGTTGGCTGGCTTACCGGGACAGGATGCCCATCCAAGTCAGAGCTGATCTTCCTCAGGTTCAGCAGTTCTGCCTCAGGCAGGAAGCCAGCTTCAGCCCAGACTGCATATAGGATGGGAGCTGCGTGGCCCTGGGGGGGGGGTGCACAAAGAGGTCAGAAGCAGAGCTGCAGGGGCTATTCCCACTACATGCAGCTCCCCGGCCTGGCTGAGCTGGCCAGCCGGGTATCCATTTCAGATGAGGAAGCCAGTGAAGGCCTCTTCTCCCCTTTCATCCCTGTCCAGGCTCTTGGTTTTCAGCCCAAAGTTCCCACAGTCCAAAGTGGGTAGGCAGCATGACAGGTGCAGGGGGCACAGCTGTGCAGCTGGACAAGTCCAAAACCCCAGCAGGCAGCCGCCACCCTAATCCCTGTTTCTGGCATGAGACATGCTTGGACAGACTTCTAAGCCCCACAGCCTGCCCGGGAAACCAGAAGCTGCTAAGCCAGGCCAGAGGACAGGTGGATTTCAGGCAGTTGTGGTATGGTTGGCGGCTGGGATTTTTACTAGAAGAGGAAACAGGGGATGTCCATACTCCCAAACTGCAGTGGACTGTCACTCACAAGGAGAGCAAGCTCTGGCCCTCAGAATGCTGCACATCACTGAGGGACTCAGGCCGAAGGTAACACAGGGTCTCCAGACCTGGATTTCAGTGCTGCCTGTCAGCATCAAAACTGAGCCCACATCCAACAGAAGCTCAATCCCCACCACCCCTACCCTTCTTTGTCAGACTCTCTGATGTACCAGACGACCGAAGAGTAACCCATTAATTCTGGCATTGGTTCCTTAGCTCAAGTTCAATTTATCTGACTGGCACAAGTCTTGACAAGGAGCAAGATGAGCAGGCAGGAAAGGAAGCAGGATGCCCCCAACATCACAAAGGGGCTAGGGCTGGGCCACCATTCTCCGTAGGGCCCAGCCCCAGGCAGGTGTGGCTGGCATCAGGGCTCTTACCTTGGAGAGTACAAAGCGATCATTGTGAGGATTTCGGGGATCCAGGGCCTTATAGCGCATGGTATGGAAAAATAGGACAGCCATGATCTCAGCAGCGCTGCAGCATGATGTGGGGTGGCTGTGGCCAAGGAGAGAAGACAGATATGAGCATCCTGGCTGTAGACCCTGACCCACGACATCCACCCTGGCATGTGTAAGGGGCCTGGGGATGCCTGTTCTGAGGAGACTCACATAAGCCTAGTTCATCAGAGCCATGGGCTCCCATTCCTTGGAAACATGGTATAGGTTTCAAGGAGGCTACTGTAGGTGGCTTAGGATCTAGAGTGGCTAGTGGGTACCAAGAACTACCATACCTTCCCAAGAGTACCCAGTAAGGCGGGGGAGGCTTAGTCCCTACCCAGGAGTTCCTAGAGGGAATCAATCTAATGACTTAGTTGAGGAGAGCGGTACCTATACAGCTGATCAAGGAGCCACACCCCTAAGAGACTGCTCCAAACCCACTGGCTTATAAGGAACATTCTGTCCACCCCAGGGACCATTGGGGCCATGGGCAGAGGGGTAAGGGAAGGTTTGTGAACCTGAAACATCAGGCTTCAGTTTTCTGGATGTTTTTCAAATAGACACTCTGAAAGCCAGCATTCAGAAACATGTAACACCAAGGCTATCATTATAAAAACAAAACCCCTTCTGCCTGGGATAAGAGCCGAGGTGGGGCTGGCCAAAGCAAGAACCTGCTCTGCCTGTAGTGGTAGAATCTGCCTCTATTTAGAATCTTGATTTGATAACTGAATGGTTTGAGGAAGCACAAGGATTATATCTAGAGGCCAGGTTAGGTCAGGTCTCGAAGGATTGCTTGATTAGACTGGTTCCTATCCAGGAATGGGGTCAGAGGCTGCAGCTCCCGGCCAGCTCCAGAGTGTGCCTAGCCACACTCCATTAAGGCCAACCTCCCCCACATGCAGCTCGGCTCAGCCCTGATGCTGTTGCTCGAGACGCTTCACACTAAAACATGCCAATACCAAGCCCAAGGACACATGCAACTCTGGGCAGGAGTCACACCAGCAGCTTCCTCCCTGCTGGGGTCCCCATCAGGTTAGAGGTAAATCGCTTCCAGCATAGACAGGTTAGTAAAGGAATCCACAACTGTCCATGCTGATTTAGTTCCCACATTCCCAACACACAACAGCCTCATACTTAACCATTTCTATGGACTCCTGGTCATGGGGGAAAGACACTACACCTGAAAAGAGGGAGGCGAGGAATGTAAACAAGAAACTCTTGTCTGTCTCACAGGAACCTTCAAGCCCGTGCTCCTAGCCCCAGCTTCATTGAGAACATCAGCCAACTGCCCTGTCTAGCCTGAGTGCAGTCCTCCTAAGATAACGCAGCAGTTAGAGTTCATACTGCTCTTCCAGAAGACCCAAGTTCTGCTCCCAGTACCCACATGAGGAGCTGCCTGTAACCAAGCCCAGCTCCAGGGGTTCGGACACCCTCCTCTGGCCTCCACAGCACCTACACTCATGTGCACACACCCATACCCATAAACATACAACTAAAAATAAAATAAAACTGAAGACATGATAGCTCCATGGTATGGTTATGGGGAAGTTTTATTGTAGATAGGAGGGAGCAAACAGTCAGGGGCATCTGGAAGAGTTCAGAGCAGAGAGCACTTCCAGAGGTCCTGAGTTCAATTTCCAGCAATCACATGGAGACTCACAACCATCTATAATGAGATCTTGCACCCTCTTCTGGCCTGCAGGCAAACGTGCAGACAGATCACTGTACATAATAAGTACAATCTTTAAAAAGAAAAAAAAAAAAAAAACCAGAGCCAATCGCTAGTTCTTTCTAAATTATTATTGAGATCAAACCCAAGGCTGCCAAGCAGAGCAAGCCCTCAGACACAGTACAGATACCTCTAGACCAAAAGCTAGTTGACAAGGGGGTGAGGGGAGCTGGGAGAGACCTCAAATCTAGTCAGCTTCAATTTGTGACTCACTTTCTTATGAGAAGAGGAGTATCAGATATAGCAAGGCATGGTGGCTCATGCCTGTCACCCTAGCACTCAGGAGCCAGAGGCAAGCAGATGACAATTTCTTTTTTAAAAAAGAATTTCTTTTTTTAATATTTATTCTTTTTTATGTGAACTGGTGTTTTGCCTGTGTGTATAACTGTGTAAGGGTGTCAGATCTTGGAATTACAGACAGTTGTTAGCTGCCATGTGGATGCTGGGAACTGAACTCAGGTCCTCTGGAAGAACAGTCAGTGCTCTTAATGACTGAGCCATCTCTCCAGCCCCAGATGACAAAGCCTGGGCTGCAGTAAGATCCTGGTTTTGGTTTGCTGTTATTGATTTTTTAAAATATTTATTTATTATGTATACAGTATACAGAATAAGGTACCAGATATCATCATAGATGGTTGCAAGCCACCATGTGGTTGCTGGGAATTGAACTCAGATCCTTTGGAAGAACAGTCAGTGCTCTTAACCTCTGAGCCACCTCTCCAGCCCCGTTGTTGTTTTTAATAGGATTCAAGACACAAGTACATGGTGAATATTAGGACCCACCTGATATACAGTGGCAATGGGTGACCTATCCCTTACAGAGCCAACATCGTTACCTCAGAAACACTGCAGGTGAAAAGGGCACACCAGAGACATAATAGAGAAGACCATATTGTTCGTGAATATATACAAATATAATCTATGCACACTATAAGACAACAGAATAAAGGGGCACTCGGGCCGTTTTTCTGGGAGGAGAAGAGAGAAAGAAAGGACAAAGAGGTTGCCTTTCTCCATCACTTCCCACCTTAATCTTTTAAACAGGCTGGACCTGCAACTCACCAACTGCCTAGACAGGCTGGTCAGCGAGTCCTGGGGTCCTCCAAACAGAGCTGGGATTACAGGTGTGTATTACCACTCAGTTTATTTAGGCCCATATCTCCCTCCCCTTATATTTAGTAAGTTGAGCATGGTAGGGCACACCTATCATCTCAGCACTTGGAAGGCAGAGGCAAGACTGTTTCCCAAGAGTTCAAGGCCAGCCAAGGTCATATAGTAAGACCTTGTTTGTAATAAATTTAGGGTATCAGATGGAAGTCCCTCAAACAGCAAGCTGATTCCCACCCAGAATGAACCTGATCCCGGACCTCAGACCATTCCTTCAGGTCTTTGTCCCACACTACTTCTTCTGAACCAGCTCAGTTAATAGTTGATATTATCACAGATCGGGTCTCACATGCTTCTCATTTTGGAGTTGGGACTGTCCAGGTCCTCAGAAGCCAAGTGACCTGTCCAGAGACCCAGTGCCTACCACCAGCAGGAATAGGATGTGAGACATACAAGGAGACAGTGAGCTGTAAAAAGAAATGAAGCATGAAAAAGCATGCTACCACATGAACAAATCTACATATTACATCATGTGAGAGAAGCCAAACCCAAAAGACCTCATTCTGTCCAATTCCATTATGATAAAATATCTAGAAGAATTAAATTTACAGAGCCAGGAAAGCTGGCCCAGTGTGGGAAGGTAGGAGACTGCAGATGTATAAGAGAGATCTTTTGGAGCCTGGGGAATGTCCTAAAATTAAAAGTGATAAATTCACTAAAATTACCATAAATGATTATGTAGATATAAAAAAAAAAAATCTCACCTGGGCAGTGGTGGGACACACCTTTAATTCCAGCATTTAAGAGACAGAGGCAGGTGGATCTGAGTTCAAGGCCAGCTTGGTCTACACAGAGAGAGAGAGTTCCAGAACAGACAGGGGTACAGAGAGAAACCCTGTCTCAAAAAACAAGCAAACAAAAAATGAACAACAAAATTTCAGAATTAGCTGAGAACACAATTCAGTGGTAGAGAGTACATGCCTGGTTCTGGGTCCACACTCTAATAAAGGCTAAGTAAGTCAGCGTGTCCCTCCACAGAGCAGTTACTGATCTGTCTGTGGGAGGACAGCTCACTGGAGGAAGTTCTCAGGTGTCTGCACTTTCCAGACAAGCAGAGTGCTCTTCAACCATCACATTCTTCTCCATCTATGGACACAACCAGCTTCTAAGCAAGTGTGAGCTCTGTTCTACCTTACCTCTAAATATAACAGCACCCTAGCTCTGTCCAGGTCCCTGGTCTCAGAGGTGTCCTGGACACCCAGGGAAGAAAACTGCTCCTGATTCCATGGGATCAGGCTCTGGAGACAGTAGGCCAAGTCTAGGGAGCCAGTTTGAATTCACAGGAAGCCACAAGGTGGTCTCCAGCAGATCCTAATCTACTGCCTACCCCTTTGTTCCCAGGTTTAAGGAATACTGGCTGTTAGCTCTGCTGATTCAGGGCTCACCCAGGCAATGAGCCCAGTAGTTCAGGGGCTGCCAGGTGTCTTCACCCTGCATTGAGAAATGCTGCTGGAGCAATCTCAACTGCTCTGCTCTTGCCTCAGTCACAGCTAGGCAAGGCAGGAGGAGACGGACGTCTCTAGGCAACTTGAAAGAAGCTGGCCTTTGGAAGCCCTGATCTGCCCAAGAGGCTAAAGCCACACAGGGGCTAGTCTTGAGAGGGCCCTCTGAACATTTGGTCAAGATGCTCCTGAATGCCAGAGCTGGGGAACAGGGGAATAGCCCCAACTACTTCAACAGCAAGGGGAGGAAGCCCAGGGCCTGGTCACTCTGAACTCAGCCTCACTAAGGGACCGGATTTGAAAGCCATAGTTTGGATGCTATTTATGTGTTACATGTTGGAGGTTCGGACCTGGGTGTAGAGGTGGTAAGGAACACTGGAAGGCCCTTGGGGGAGCAGGGAGGAATCCTCTTTCTGTTTTGCTGTTTCTTTTTCTCAGATCCTCCCACCATGAGCCTTACCCATTTCAGGGGATCCAATACCCTTTTCTGGCTTTCATGGGTACCAGGCATGTACACACACATACATGTAGGCAAAACACACACATAAAATAAAAAATACTAATTTATAAAACAAAACCCAAATAAAAAATTTCTTTGTGGGGCTGGAGAGATGGCTCAGCGGTTAAGAGCACTGACTGTTCTTCCGGAGGACCTGAGTTCAATTCCCAGCATCCACATGGCAGCTAACAACTGTCTCTAATTCCAAGATCTGATACCCTTACACAGTTATACATGCAGGCAAAACATCAGTTCACATAAAATAAAAATAAATATTTAAAAAAAAATTTCTTTGTAAATTTAGACTGCCTCATACTCTCCCCAAAGCTGTGGGTCAGAAACACTAAGGGACAGAGTGGTGCATCACAGCTAACACAGTCTAGCCATGCAAGGTGAGGGCTGAGAACTTTTACCACTAGCCTCAGCAAATTGGCCACTGGAGTGTCCTTTTAAAGGCTGAATGAGCTGGACCCTTGCCACAGCTGCCTCACAGCTGGAAGAGGATGACCCCAGTGAGTCTGGCCACTGTGGGTGCTGCCTCAACAGAAAGGCCTCTGTGAGTGTTCCGTCCACCCAGCTCCCTACACAGAGGCCACTGTGCTGACTGTCTGTTGCCTGGTGAGGTCTATTGCATACAGGGCTGATGATACAATACTGTCCACTCAGGACTGCTTGCCATCCTGAAATCAGCAGCCTGGGTCCTGATAGGATGTCCAGCCTCAGTGGGTGGCCAGTGAAGGCTGAACCAAAGTATTCTTTCTCTACTAGATCCCAAACTGTTCCAGAAAATGGAACATATCAATTAGGTGGTCAGTTCAGCTATCTGCAACTGTCTGGGTCAGAACTTCAGTACTGAACTTGCCTTCCCTTGATGGAACACACTCACTCTAGTGAGTCTCCAAATAAACATCCAGGAGCCAAAACACACTCACATCTCAAGCCTTCTTGTAACATTTTCTGTACACATATTCACTCTTTGCTCACACATTTCAAAATCATTCTTGTGACAGGGTTTGAGGAACACTGTTACTTCCTTCTGAAAAACATTTCTCCAAGTAGAACCTTTCTGCACCTAAAATATGTCCAAACACACACACACACACACACACACACACACACACACACACACACACACACACACCTTTTCCATTTTGCATATGGATACTTTGAGTCCAGTGAATTCTTGCGGATACAGTGTAAACATTGGTGTAACTCTGTAGCCACTTGCAAACCTCACCCCCCCCCCCCCAACACCTGCTTTGGAAGTACTTACTGCTGAAAATGTTACTTCATTTCTCCAAGCTACACCGGACTTTCCCCTGCCCTCCGTTTACTCTCCAGCCTGATATTGCCCATGTGCCCGAGAGACTTTCTGAGAAGCTGCCCCATGTCAGGCAGTACTAAACAGCCACTGACTACCAGTTTGGACAAATCACTTACCACACTACTTTTCAACATCTTCAAGTGTAAACTGATTATCAGAAAGGAATCAAGGATGCTGTGTCACCCCAGCAATACCCACTTAGCTGCTCCCTGACGTTGGCAAGGTCTGCATGCTTTGTAGAATGGGCAGCTGCATAGGTACCAGGTAACTGCTTCCTCTCTGACTAGACTTCAAACCTGAAGGGAATCATAGGGGCCAGCAGAGAGTAAGAAACACTGGACACGAAGACCTACTCTGTGCTAGGCTAAGAAGACAGTGTTGGAAAAAAGTCAGGTCTACTTGGGCAGAGAACACCCTACACCAAGACAGCGATCTAAATCCAAGAGAGATAACAGGTCCAAAGTATGCTCGGGAAGTAGAGAGGCAAAGGGTTCCCAGTCCAAACCTGAGAAGGTCTCAAAGCACAATGGGTAAGTAGGAACTCACGCTAACAGGCCAGAGAGAGATTAACTCCTTTAGTAATATGTCCTGTAGGAAACTGGCCAGAACCCAAAATTCTAGTCACAGCTTGGTTGGGGTTCCTGAACACTCCCCATCCAGTCCCCCCAAACCATTTCATGAAGCCCGAACCTCCCTATCTCAGTGGTTTCATACCAGACCCGACGATGACCTCAGAATTTCTTGAAACCACGCAGTGTGGAAACGCCGTTACCCTAGAACTTCCCTTTCCGTGTAGGCCTCACCCCTTCATTTTCTAGGCTGTGCAAACCTCCTTCTCCGGGCCTCGCACTCCAACCTCCCACCTCGGGTCTGATCTTAGCCTACCTTCTCCCCTCCCATGCCCAGGGTGTTGCGAACGAGTCACCTCCCCGCCTCCACCCTGAAGTCCTCATCAGTGCCAGGATCCAAAGCAGGACCCCAATCCGCAGAAGAAGGCAGAAGTAGGAATAAGTGCCGAGGAGGAGAGCGTGGATGGAGATGCAGAGAAGGGTGGGCCCCGAGTCTCCTGCAAAATGGTGGGCTCTGCATACATTCTCCGCTTACATTGCAAGGGCTGAAATGCCAGCTCTCGCTGTGACCTTGAACAAATGATATATAAACCCGAAACCTCAGTTTCCCCATCCGAGCCAGTGAAACCAACAGGTTGGTGGAGAGGGATGGGGCCCACACGTGCGCCAGGCTCACGGTGGCCTCCGGTGCAGCCGCGGAGCTCGGAGGCGCGCTCGGGTGCAGCAGGAGCCTGGGAACTTGTGCCGGCTGGAGGCGCTCGAGAGGCCGAGGCCCACGCGGCCGAACCCAGACGCTCCGGTGCAGCGGAAGGCTCCGCCATCTCACCGCGCCCAGCCATCGCCCTCGTGGAGACATCGTGCAGCGAGACACGCAACCAGCGCGGGACCCGGCTCCCCGCCCCGCCAGGACCGCGCGCTCACCCCGAGCCTGCCGCGGTGGTGGCCTGAATGGAGCTGATGCGCAGGCGATTGGCCGTGTCCTTTAGGGCCTGCAGCTTCTGCTGATCTGGCTTGTGGTAACCTTCCATGGCGCGGTCGGTGGAGGACGAGGACGCAGAGGATACAGAAGCAGAGCCAAAGGCGGCTCAGGCGGCGACAGGCAGCGGCCGAGGCCGGGCGCTGCGGGCGCGCGCGTTAATACTCCTTAGGAGCCGCCCATGGGGGCGGGGCGAGAGCAGGGCGGGGGCGGGGCGGGGCGCCCGATCACCCCAGGCCGACGAGTGGCCTTCGGCCCCGCCCAGCACTTTCTGAACTCTCGAACGTGCCAGGCCTTGGGTGTCTGTCTGGGCACAGTGCTTTGTTGGAATTAACCACGCACGTTAACAGTATCAACAAAGTAACTTCACCACCACTACAAGTTCTAAGCGTGGCTCAGAATTCGCCGGCTGCTTTGGGTGGGACTGAGAAAAGAGAGAGATACTCATCAGTAACTGCACTTTACTAAGGAAAAGGTTGACACTTGGCAAGGTCGATCAAGGTCACAGAGTTGACCGCCACAGACTATCCCAGGTCCAAAAGAGCCCAGAGCTTTAGGGAGCTGTACAGGGCATGAGAGTGAACACATACTGCCAGGAATGGTAATACTGACAAATTACTTATGCAGGCTGGTCTCAGGCCACTAGGGAGGGCCTACGGAGAGATTACTGGGTTTGCCTCTAAATCTATAGGGACAGGGGCACCTACCGCTTTTACCTCTAGGAGGAATGAGGCTTCCTCGAGTGGAGGTAACAGCATTGCCAACCCAATCTCATTGAGGTCCCTCATGAGTCCATGTAGCACACTCAGGCCAGTACTGTTTCCGGAGAAGGAAGCTGCATTTTACAGAGAGGAGATAAAGGTAAGTCTGTGAATGGGTGCTGGGCAGAGACGGAGGCACCAGTATAGCCTCAGTTAGGTCCTCTCTGTCCTCCACATAGCTCAAATTTACAGTCTCAAGACAATGGGCCCTATGCTAGTGAGCACCCCTCCCCTCAAATGCTCCCTAACTGGCTGACCCGATCAGACTGAATGCTGGCTTTTGCTAGCCCTGCCCAAAGAGGCTGGCCCTCTGCTAAGGACTGGATCTGGGACTGGAGTGATGTGGCCCCAGAGTGTTTCACCATCAAAGCCTTGGCAAGTGTCATTTCTATCCTGAGGCTGCTAACCTCAGGAGGTCAAGGAGGAGGCAAACCTTAAACCCTTTGGGCCTTCCAAGCCTGGGTCCCTGAGGGCAGTGATTCCTAGCCCAGCTCTCTATTTCTCTACCTCTCCATGGCGCAATGTGGACTTCATCTTCATTATCTTCTTCACAGTGGAGAATTACCACAATCTATTTGGGAACCATAAAATAAGCTATATATATATATATGTATATATATATATATTTCTGAATGTTCACTTCTGTATATATGAATGTCTTTTCATTTTTTTAAGATTATAATATTGTTACAACATTTCTGCACTTTCCTCGCTCCAAGCTTCCCATATACCTCTCCTTGCTCTTTCAACACCACTCAATCAAGATCTACAGGCAACTAAAATATCCTGAGAGCGGAAGTAGTCTTCTCCAGGAAAGAGCACACCCATCGGTTACCCTAACCTCAAAAACACACGTACAAGTAACATTCTACAGTTGTTATATTTAGGGATACATATTCAGACTTGTAAATGGTAACAGTTAACGAAAAAGATGCTAATTCCTATGTTTCCACTCTAGTGAAAATGTCCCTACCTCCACTATGGGAATCTAGGATCTTGGCCATCATTGGTTTCTAAGATCTTGTTTTATTCTGGGGTTCCACATTCTTTGGGTTCAGTTCATCCTGGTTTTCAGCCGTATTTCAATTCTTTTGGTCTTCCCTAAGATCAGCTTTGGAATCCAAACTGGAGGTGTTGCCAGTGTCCTGTTTGTTGGGGTAGATATCATGCCCATACATTTGGGTCTTTATTTAGAGACGTCATAGCAAGGCCTTGGATTCCACCTGGCTTCCAGCTCTCTTCCTGCTTCTCTTACATCTCAGATTCTTTTTTGCTATTACTATTTTAATTTTATGTGAATTGGTGTTCTGCTTGCATGTATAACTGTGTAAAGGTGTCAGATCTTGGAATTAGAGACAGTTGTTAGCTGCCATGTGGATGCTGGGAATTGAACTCAGGTCCTCTGGAAGAACAGTCAGTTCTCTTAACTGCTGAGCCATCTCTCCAGCCCCACATCTCAAATTCTTAAAGCCTCCTTTACATATTTCTTGTGGTTAAGCAAGAAACCTCCTGTTACTTTCTTGAGGGTCTCCCTCCACTCTTGGAATAAAATTCAGCACACACACCCTGTAGCCTCCCTTCCAGTCGCTTGTTTTTGTGGCGTCCACCCCTAACCATTTCAGCACGCTAGTGCCTTGCCTTGTTTTTTTGAGACAGGGTTTCTCTGTGAAACAATCCTGGCTGTCTTGTAGTTAGGATTACTATTGCTGTGAAAAGATACCATGACCATACCAACTCTTATCAAGGAAAACATTTAATTGGAATAGCTTACAGTTCAGAGGTTTAGTCCATAATCATCATGGTGGAACATGGTGGCCTACCAGCAAACATGGCGCTGGAGCAGGAGCAGAAAGTCCTACATCTTGAACCACAGGCAACAGGAAGTGAACTGTTTTCCACACTGGGCATAGCTTAAACATAGGAGACCTCAAAGCCTACCCGCAGTGACACACTTCCTCCAACAAAGCCACACCTCCTAATAGTACCACTCACCATGAGACCATTTTTTTTTCCCCAAATCACATCTTGCTTTAAGAACACTAGGCTCCAGGATAGAGAGATGGCTCAGTTGTTAGAAGTACTTGCTGCTTTTTCAGGGGACCCAAGCATGAGAACCTAGATTTAGCCCAGTGTGGTGTGATGTGACCTTAAAATCTGATCACTGGGAAGGCAGAGACAGATGAATCCATGCAGCTCACTGGCCAGCTAGACTACTTAGCAAGTTCTAGCTTAATTATACTGTCACAAAAAAATAAAGTAAAATTAAAAATAGATGGACAGCACATCTATTTTTAGGAGAAATGAAACCTGAAGTAGGAATCTGGCCTCCACACACATTTGTATACATGTGCACACGCACTCAACAGAAGCATATACACAACAACATGAAACTCACCTGTGCATATCCCTTAATCCCTTAATCCCAGCATTGGGAAAGCTGAGCCAGGAGGGCTGAAGCCAACCTGGGCTACATAAGGAGATTGATTCTGTCTCAAAAACAAAAACCCGCCAAACCCATTCCCACCTGCAGGTTTGTCCTGCAGTACCCAGAGCCAGTAAAGCTCTTCTCTTCATGTTTCTCTTCTAGCTGCATTCTCTCTCTCTCTCTCTCTCTCTCTCTCTCTCTCTCTCTCTCTCCCCTCTCTCTCCCCTCTCCTTCCATTGTTTCGCTATATGTAACCTCAACTGGCCTGTAACTCACTTTGTTGACCAGGCTGGCCTCACACTCACAGAGATCCACTTGCCTCTGCCTCCAGAGTGCTGGGAGTAAAGGTGTGCACCACCAAATTACCTTCCTTCAATTCCAGTAGAATAGAGGTGGAGAGCTCTAGCCTCTGGCTCTACCCCTTACAGTCTCCAGTGACCTCTTGCACACAGTAAGGGCTCAATAAATGCCAATAAAATGAAAGCACTACTGTCTAGTGTCTGGGCTAATACAGCCAGCAAGTTTCAGAGCTGTACCCAAAGAGAGATGTCAGGAAGATGTCTCAGGAGGGAACCTGCTTCCCCAGCTCATGTTCTCGATTCTAACCTGTCCACCTTGAGACACAAAGGTGCTCTGTTGGAAGGTAGGAAGTGGCACAGATGTCCTGCTGCCAGCATCAGGTGACAGCAGAGGTCATGGCAACCCAACAGCAGAGCCACATGCTGAAGTGAGCTGTCCTTCAGGCCCCACACAGGACCTTCTGCAAAGGGTAGGCACCCTTAGGGTGCACACACTCATAATCTAATTCTCCCTTGGCTGGCTCCAGGGACATTCCTGAGCACCAGAATGCACTGGGTGCTGAGTGGGCAGCATGCACCCTGGCATTGCTATTGGGATGGTTATAGGAGACATCAATTGGCAGTGATGACGGATTAGAGAGGTTGCCTAGGATGAGATGTGTAGAACAGAGCTCTGAGTTCTCCCAGCAGGAAATGCTAGCGCTGCTCAGTTAGGCTGTACAGGGCAGCCATCAAGGGAGAGTGTTTCACTTGGAGCAGGCTGAAGGAAGCCCAGGTTTGAGATTATCTGACACAAACACTCTCACACTCCCACACACTTACTCTACTCTCACATGCTCTTTCACACACACACTTGATACCGTCTCAGTCTCTCACTCGGTTTCTCTGACACTGTAAAATGCTGGCTCACAGGCCTCAGCCTCCCTCCCCACCCTCATTAGACTGTCACCTACACCGTGGCGGACACACAACCCACTAGGCAGCTGCAACTATTGTCTCGGATGCTCTCTGATACCTCTTCTGTGGCTTCCTCTCCTGTTGGCCCCATGTCTTACTCTTTCCTGACCAGTGCTTATGGCATCATCACAGCATCTTTCTGGCCTCCTACAAAGCCTCCGTGCCTTGGCTGAGGCCCTGGATAAAGCCAGAGTCCAGCCTTCCTGCTATCAGCCTGAACGGGAACCTCAGATGAGAAAGGCTTAAGCTTTCACAGCCAAGACCTGGCAGAGTTGCACCCACTGACCCAGAATCTCTACACCAAGAGGTGGTCCTGAGGGATGCTCCCTGTACAGGCACCATAGTGGCAGAGGAGCAGGAACTGGGGCCAAAGGGAAGACCAAACCTCTGAAGTTATTTCCTTTAAACAACAGAGTCTCGATTTGTAGCCCAGCCTGGCCTTTAAACCCCCACACCTCCTGAGTGCTAGTGTTGTAAGAGCATTATCCTATGCTATGCCTGGCTCAAACCTCTCGAGAAAAGGAGTCTTTCTAAAGCACATGAACTGGAGAGTAGAAAGTAGAAGGACCCATGGGAAAATGTTGCTCCACAGTGGCCCCAGAAGCTGTGACAGTCCTCTAGTTGGCATCAAATCTGACTTTCTGACCTGTCTCTATAGAGCTGGGCCTTGGACTTTGCCTTGGTAACAAGACTCCCCAAGCAACTGCCTGGGGTCCTGGGGATTCTGACAGTGAGACATAGAGCAGCAGAACTGGGTACTTCTGGGCTCGGTGCTTTGCTGGGTTCAGAGGGCTGGCACATGTGCAATCTCATCACTTAAGAAGCTGAGACGGGGGTGGGGGTGGAGGGTGGGCTGGAGAGATGGCTCAGCAGTTAAGAGCCTTGGCTGTTTTTCCAGAGGTCCTGAGTTTAATTCCCAGCAACCACATGGTGGCTCACAACCATCTATAATGAGATCTGGTGCCCTCTTCTGTACACTGTATACATAACAAATAAGTAAATGTTAATTAAAAAAAAAAAAAAAAAAGCTGAGATGGGAGGGCTGGGGTTCTATGCCAGGCTGGGTTACTGGGTGGGGGAAGCTGAAATGTTTATTGCACACTATTACCGGAATAAAATCAAGGGACATAAAAACTGGCAAATATTTATCAAAACAGGGCAAAGCTCCCCTGATACCTGAGACAAGCCTGAGATCTTCGTGTGTTTAAGGCCAGCCTGGTCTGTCTACATAGTGAGTTCCAGACAGTCAGGCTGCATAGTGAGACCCTGTGTCAAAATCAAATCTTCTTCTCCTCCTCCTCCTTCGCACTTAAAGCAGGTGGGGGGCGGGGGCTGGGGTGAGTAAAGGAGCTTGCTGCCAAGCCTGACCATCTGAGTTTGAGGCCGAGGGCCTTAGGGTGGAGGAGAGAACTGTTTCCCTGCAAGCTGTCCTCTGATCTCTACATCACACACACACACACACACACACACACACACACACACACACACACATACACACATGTGCACATACATACACGCACAGACGCACATACACACATACAGACACACACACATATACACACACATACACACCACACACATATACACACACACATACAGACACACATATACACACACATACACACCACACACACATACAAACACACACCACATACATACACACACAGACACACACACCACACACACATATACACATACATACACATACCACACACATACACACACACACCACACACACATACAAGCACACACCACACACACAGACACACACACCACACACACATATACACATACATATACACACACCACACACACACACACACACACACACACACACAGAGTCGAGGCATGTGTGTATGTGCACCATGCTCATCCATTCACATGGACTCAGCAGAAATCAGAATGAGCCCACAACCTAGAGAGATTTGGAAGGTGAGACTGAGAAACGTACAGTTTCTTCTTTGCCCATTACTTTTTTATTTCTTCTTTAGGGATTTTGCGGCAATGACCATAACTGTCTTTTATAATCAGAAGAAAGTTAAAAAAAAATATCCATCTTGAAAAACCCAGTGCTGAGACTGGGGGCCTTGGTAATGATGCACTCACTATTTCCTGTGCTTATGTAAAGCTGTGTCTGGGTTTCATAAGAAAGGCTGCTGCTGCCTAGGATGTTTGGGGTTGAGAGCACAGCCTCAGGCTGTGGATGTGTCCCTGCCCTATTTTGGCTGTCCAGACGCAGCTCAGGGCAAAGCTACCCTGATGTACTCCGACACATCTGCCGTTAGCCATCCACCATCTCCTGAGTGGGCACTGATGAGGCGTAAATGGCCCCTAGCGGCTGCGTTCCTGAGTGACTGCACTGACATTGCTTTGGCAGCCTAGGCCCGTGTGTGCACTCCTGGAGCATGCCTCAGCTGGGTGCTGTGAGTCCCAAGCCAGCACAGGTCTTGTCCTGAAGCCAGTCTCCATGGCTATGGCCCTGGGACACTTCCTTTGACTCATAGCCAGGGCTCCGGGCCAGCATGGCTCTGGGATGAGTCTTTATGGGTAAGCACCTAGCACGGCCCTCCCTCCCCACCAGTGCCTCATAGAGAGCTCCTGATTGAGCTTGTAGACTGATTTATAAAGCTACTACCCTCCCTAATACCAGAATTTCCTTCCAGAGGATAGAGTTTTATTTATTTTTATTTTATGTGTATGAGTGCCTTACCTGTATGTGGATCATGTGTGTACCTGGCATTCAGGGAAACGAGAAGGAATTGGATCCCTGGAAGTGGAATTGCTGATTGCTCTGAGTGCTGGGCCCTGAGAACTACACTTGAGTTCCCTGCAAGAGCGGCAAGTGCCCTAACCACTGGGCATCTCTCCTCAGCTCTGCAAACACCTCTACTGATACTGGTTTCCCAGGAAGGAGGCCACTTCTAATTTCTCTTGGATGGAATTATATTTTTTAAAAAAACAAAAACAAAACAGGGGGCTGGAGAGATGGCTCAGTGGTTAAGAGCACTGACTGTTCTTCCAGAGGTCCTGAGTTCGATTCCCAGCACCCACATGGCAGCTCACAACTGTCTGTAGCTCCAGTTCCCAGTTCCAGGCAAACACCAAGGCAAATAAATAGAAATAAATAGTTTGTTTTTTTTTTAAAAAAAAAAAAAAGCAAAAAGCAATCAACTAACAAACAAAACACTTCAAATTTCTGACTATCAATGTAAGTTATACTTACTGTAAAAACCTGAAAAATAAGCCAGGCAGGACTGTAATTCCAGATGTTTGTGGCTTTCTTGGTCCACACATTGAGTTCAAGTTCAATCTGGGCAATTTAGTAAGACTCAGACTTACAAGAAAAAAAATTATCATTATCACTATTATGATTTTGAGATAGTGTCTCATGCAACTCAAGCCAACCTTGATCTCCCCATGTGGCTGAGGGTGATTCTAACACTTCGCCCGTTATCCCACCTTCAACTCTTAAGTGCTGTATTACAGAAGTGTAACAGCAAAAGAAACAAAGGTTAAGAGTGAAGGGCCATGAGTGGTAATACCATGAGTGATGGGACTATAGCAGAGGATTCTAGCATATTCTAGGCCAGCCTGTGCTTCACATTGGGATTTTATCACAAAGAAATAAAAGAAAGTTCAAGGTCATTTTGGCTGAAAAAAGATTTTTTTAAGGCTGTGTTTTTACTTCAAATAGAGTGCTTACTTAGTCTCACAAGGCCCTGGCTTTATTCCTAGCATATTACAGAAAACAAAACCATGCATACCCAGGAAATATAGAAAATTTGTAAGTAAACTAAAATAATGTATTATTTCATACATAGAGGACCACTGTCAGCCTGTTCATTTTGACAAATAAAATATTGATTTTTAGGCTGAGTTAAGGAATTACTACAGAATAGGGTCAGGGCACCAATGTACCTCAGATGGCCATGCAGAGCTGAATGGGTAGTGACTGTTTTGTGTGCATTTGCTATTATGACACTTTAAAAATATTACCAAGGTCATAAGAACATATCATCTCTCTTATATATCCTCCTTGTCACTTAAAAATTCTTCAAAGACATGATAAAATCTAACTAATTAACTAATTATATTAATTAATTACTTTGCTGTGCATGTGGGAGGGGGACATACACGCCACATTGGAGGTCAAAGGACAGCCTAAAGGAAGCAGTCCTCCTCTACCACATGGAACCCCAGGGGTCAAACTCAGGTGCTCAGGTTTGGTGGCAAGCACCTGACCAGCTAAGCCTTTGTTACTAGCCACGAAGATGGCATTTTAAGTGGGTGTGTGTTCTATCCAGTCACAAGGCTGTGTCTGTGTCAGGGATGTTTGGACTATTTTCCTCTCCTCACCATGATGTGTATCTATGTACATCTTTGTCTTGTCTGCTCTTTTGAACCAGAGCCCTACACAAGAAAGTACTGGGTCAGAGAGTGTCTAGATGTATTTGGCAAAGAGCCCTCCAGAAAAGCTGGTTCTGCTGGCTCAGTCACCTTTGCCTTTGACTGGAGAGGTCCCATCCTGGGTGGGGAGAGATCTCAAAAAGGGCAACTAAAAGCCTACTCTGTGTTGGATGGCTCTTTGACCATCACTAGGTCTCAGAGTCTTTGCATCTGTAAAATGGATATTCCTCATAATACCCATTGTAACAGAGGGTGAGTTCCCCTTTTGTGTTAGACCCTGTGTGCTGGATCA
This sequence comes from Sigmodon hispidus, assembly GCA_004025045.1. NCBI lineage: Eukaryota > Metazoa > Chordata > Mammalia > Rodentia > Cricetidae > Sigmodon > Sigmodon hispidus. Next base: position 117,271 of record PVIH01001686.1, on the reverse strand, counting down.
GAGCCTAGCCTTGGGGGACCAGTCTCCATGTGGGAGAAGCAAATACCACTAGGTCATGCTGTCTGAAATCTGCCAGCATGTTCAGACAATGCTCTGTTCAAGCAGTGGGATATAGGTACAGGGAAGTTATTGGAGCCATATCCTAAAAGCAACTTGGGAGGAAAGGGTTTATTTGGCTTACATATTCTGATCACAGTCAATTATGGAGGGAATAATGGAATTCAAAGCGGGAAACTGGAAGCAGAATGACACAGAGGTCATGGAGGACACTGTTTCCTAGCTTGCTCCCCAGGCTTGTTCAGTTTGCTTTCTTAGGAATGGTACTGCCCACAGTGGAGCAATCATTAATTTAAAAAATGACCTACACCAGTCATAAATTTAAAAAAATATCCACAGATATGTCCACAGGCATTTTCTCAATTAAGGTTCCCCTTCCCCAGTGACTATAGTTTGCATCTAGTTGACAAAACTGACTAGCACGTGTCTCCTGGCCAGCAGGGCTTGGAATGAGAGAAGAAAACAGGAACCGCTTTACAGATTTCGTGCTCTAGAACCTCTGCAGGCTCTGGCCCCTGGACAAGGCAGGAGAGGAAGGTAAGAAAGAGCAGGGACAGGGAGCCTGGACACAGCAGAGTCGCTGTAGCTCCTTAGTGGGAGCCAGCCCACCCAGGCACACACTGATTTTGTTCATTTGTTGACTTTTTGCTGTTTTAAACTACAGTATTATTATGATATAGCAAACACACCATGAAGGTCATCCTTTGGTTTTTATTTTGTTTTGTTTTTTAAGATAGGTTTTCATGAAGCTCAGGCTAGCCTTGAGTTTACTGTGTTGCTGAGGGTGTACAATCCAATGATTTGGACTATTAAATACTGAGGGAATAATCCAAGCAAACTATTTTCCTATCCCAGATTTTCTCCCATGCTTCTGTGGCCACTGGTGAGGATTTCTCCCCAGCAGCAATCCAGCCATGCACACCAGCTCTAATTCAATTCTGACTCCATCTACCTAGAGGTCTGATCTCACAGAGTGGTTCAGTCCCAGGCTACTGCACTCAAAGGTCTCGATTTCCAGAACTTCTGACCAACCAGTACCCACTTGAGGTTCCCACAAACCGCTTTGGGAGATGGATTAACTTGCTAGGCTGGCTCACAAATCAAGGAAACAGTTTCCTTACATTTGTCCATTTGTAATAAAGGATACTATGAGCACCGGATGGTGGATGGATAGGACAAGGGGAGAAATTGGGGTGCAAAGCTGCCATGCCCTCTCTAGGAGGTACCACTTTCAGCATTTATATGTTCAATAACTCAGACACTCATCAGATCTCATTCAAGGGTGTTCATCTAAATTTTTATTCAAATTTACTTTTTTTTTTTTTTTTTTTAGTTTTTTGGGCAGGGTTTTTTTTTTTTTTTTTTTTTTTTTTTTTTTTTTTTTTTGGTGTTTTGAGACAGAGTTTCACTGTATAGCCCTGGTTGTTCCGGAACTTGCTCTGAAGATCAGGCTGGCCTCAAACTCACAGACATCCTCCTGCCTCTGCCTCCCGAGTGTTTGAATTTACCTTTTAATTTTCATATTTCCATGCACTGTGTGTATGTGTGCATATGTGAAGGCCAACATGGAAATCAGAGGGTAACTTTCCCGGAGCTGAAACCACCTTCATGTGGGCTGGGGATGGAACTCAGGTTGCCAGGGTCAGAGGTAAGTGCCTTTCCCCACTGAACCATCTCACTAGTCCCTATTCAATTTTGTTTAAGGTAGCCCAGGATGGGGGTCTTGGGTAGCCCAGGCTGGCTTCAAGTTCTCTATGTAGTCAAGGATGATCTTGGCTTTTGCTTTCTGGCCTCTACCTCCAGAATACAGCATCATGCCTGGTATATGCGGGGCTGGGGCTCATAATCAGGGCTTTCATGAAAGCTAGAAAAGCATTCTGTCAACTGAGCTACATACCCAGCCGTCTGGAGTGTTCAGGCAGAGCCAGGCCTGGGGGGGCCCCACATAGGAGGCAGAGGCACATGGATGGATCCTGAGTTTGAGGCCAGGCTGGTCTAGATAGTGAGTCCTAGGACAGCCAGAACTATCTAGAGTCCCTATTTCAAAAAAGAAAACAACAGGGGCTGGAGAGCTGGCTCAGGGATTGAGAGTGCTGCTTGCTCTTCCAGAGGACTTGAGTCCAATTTCCAGCACCCACATGGTGGCTCACAACTGTCTGTGATTCCAGTTCCAGGGGATCTGAAACCCTCATGCCAATGTACATACAATAAAAATAGTGCTCACTTCCTTAGCACTGCACTAAAATGGAACGATACTCAGATTAGTATGACCTCTATGCAAGAGTGACATGAACATTCACAAAGCATTCCATATTTTTAAAAATAATGATAGCCATTCTTTAAAATTTTTTTAAAAAATTATTTATATTTTATGTATGAGTGTTCTGCATGTATATCTACATGCCAGAAGAGGGCATCAGATTGCACTATAGATGGTTGTGAGCCACCATGTGGATGCTAGGAATTGAACTCAGGACCTCTAAAAGAACAGTCAGTGCTCTTAACTGCTGAGCCATCTCCCTAGCCCAAATGACAGCCAGTCTTATCTATCAAAAAGTTGCAGTGATTTTTATTATTAGTTTTTTTTTCCTTTTTTAAAATATTTATTTTTTATTTTATATGAATTGGTGTTTTGCCTGCATGTATAATTGTGTAAGGGTGTCAGATCTTGGAATTACAGACAGTTGTTAGCTGCCATGTGGATGCTGGGAATTGAACTCAGGACCTCTGGAAGAACAGTCAGTGCTCTTAACCGCTGAGCCATCTCTCCAGCCCCCTTTTTGTTTTTTAAAAATTCATTTATTCATTATGCAAACAGCACACAGAAGAGGGTACCAAATGTCATCATAGATAGTTGTGAGCCACCATGTAGTTGCTGGGAATTGAACTCAGGACCTCTGGAAGAACAATCAGCACGCTCAACCTCTAGCCATCTCTCCAGCCCCCTATTATTAATTTCTTAATAATAATTAAGAAGGAGGTGTGTCTGCTGTGGTGCATATGTCGAGGTAATAAGACAACTTTTAGAAGCCATTCTCCTTCACCATGGATGAATGCAGGCTGTCAGGCTTGGCAGCCAGTGCCCTCACCTGCTGAGATGCCCCACTGGCCCTCCAGCAGCTGTGGAGAACAGAACTAGAAGCAAACAGAAGCTAGATTTTATATCCCACAGTTATGTCCACGGAACTGAGCAATCATCATCTCTCCGTCTAAATGCTTTCGTACTCCTTCCTCACAAAGAACTCTGGACCCATTAGCAGCCATTCTCTCTTTTTAATTCTCTCTGCCCCAGGCTTCCCTGGCCATCAACTTTTTCATCTCTGTGTAGTTACTTATTCTGAACACTTTATGCAAAGAATACACACAGCACACCTGATTTTTTTCCACTCAGAATGATGCTATCAATGTCCATCCACAGCACAGCATGTGGTAGTGCCCTCTTCCTTTTCCCAGATGTGGAACATTCTACAGTGTGACTGGCCCACATTTTGTTTACCCAGCCACTAGCTGAGCACCCTTCATGCGGTTTCATTGCCATGAATGCCGATTTGGATGGTGACAGAAAAGTGTCTGTGTGTTTGCGCTCACTTCTCCCGGGTGTGCACCGAGAAGTCATGCGGCCCTTGAACTTTCTTTTTCTCACACTTGCACTGAATTTTCTTACCTTCATCCTTCAGTACTGAAGTTACAGAGGTGTACCCCCACCCCCTGCAAACCAGGCTGCTATTGTAGCTTTTAATTATTTGAAAGACTGCCCAACTGTTTTCCAAAGTGGCTATTATTTTCTAATTTCACCAGTGATGGACGATGATCCCACGTTCTTTGTCTCGTCTCCCCGTCCCCTTCTGGAGCTCAAACCCTGAGCTTTGTGCATGCTGGATAAGCATTCTGCCACTGAGCTGCAAGCCCAGCCCTTAAGCATTTCAATTGCTTTAGGACCTTAGCAACCCTTGCTACAATATCTTCTTTGTTGAGTGTTTGCAGAGGGGGACCTCAGGGAGGTTTTGACATTTCTTGCTTTTTATATTTTGTGATGCCAGAGATCAGACCCAGGCTTTGGGGATTCTAGACAAGAGTTCTACCACTGAGCTATAATCATATCCCTTATTGCTTAAAAAAAAAGTTTTATTGGAATCAAGGAGATGGAGCAGGAGGTGACTGTCACCAGCCCAGAGACCTGTTTTCAGGCTCCAGGACTCACAAGGTAGAGGGTGGAAATGAGTCCTGAATGACTTTTATATGTCATTTATTTATTTGGTGCTTTGGCATGTATATACACGCACTAGATAAATACATGTAAATTAAAAATTCAAATGTGTTTACAAGAGTGCGTGTTTCTGCATGTGTGAATGCACATATGAATATTCATATGTGTCTGTGCTTGTGTGTGTGCATTTGTGCATATTCATGTGTGCATGTGTGTTTATGTGTGGTCAGTTTAAAGAGTTTATTTAACTAGTCTTTACCCCAGTTATTCAATGAAACACGGACTTAGGCGTTGCTGTGCTGTCCCGTGGGTGGGATTAAGCAAAGGAGCTATCCCAGATCATCTGCTGACTGACCTGCTCAGGGGAGGGAACAGACAGGAAAGAGTTCTCTGTGGAGAAGAGCTTCAGTGCTCAGAGTCCGGCAGCCTGACAAACTTCCAACTTTCCAGCCAGCCTCCAGGTGGACTGGGTCTCCTCTCTGCAACAAACATCTTAGGTACAGTATCTTGTTACATATCCTGGGCTAGCTTTGAACTCACAATCCTCCTGCCTCAGCCTCCTGACTGCTGGGCTTAGAAACCTGTGTTCCCAAGACGTCCCTTTCCTTCCTGCTTTCCTGCTCCTGGATCACTCCTGGTACAGAAGAAAATCAATTCTGTATTTCCCATTGGGTGCACGCACGCACGCACGCACGCACGCTCGCTCGCTCGCTCGCTCGCTCGCGCCAGGGGGAGGGAACTGCTACAGCTGGGACCTTGCATGTCTAGACTGTGGTTGACCCTCTGAGTCATCCCATAAGCCCCGCCCAGTACTGCTGGCCAGTCTTTCTGCTTTCCTTGAATGTACAGAAAAGGTGCAAAGTCATTCTAACTTGTAATGTCAGAAGTCAAGTCCGGCCTGGAATTGCCCAAGGTTTGGATATCTCCCTGGGTGGAGGGTAGGCAGTTTCTGTGGGCTCTGCCCAGAGGGTCATGCTATACATACAAGGCTGGGCTGGGGATTAGTGGTACTACTCAGGGCACTTCCAGGGAAGTTGGGCTGTAACAGCAGAGAGATATCTTCATCCTTGTCTAATTTTTGATAGCTCCTGGATTACTGGATTACTGAATTCCTGTGCAGGAAGAGGTGATGGAAGTATTTGCAATATTCCCATAAATATAAAAATAAGTTTTGATGCCTGGAGAGATGGCTCAGCAGTTAAAAGCACTGGCTGCTCTTCCAGAGGACTTGGGTCAATTCTTAGCACCCATAGAGCAGCTCACAACTGTCTGTTACCTGATGCCTTCACACCAATGCACATAGAATAAATTTAAATAAATTATTTTAAAAGTTGAGTTTTGTTGGGAGCTCGAGATTGTCCTGTGGTTAAGATCACTTGTTGCCCTTGGAGAGGATCCAGGCTCAGTTCCTAACACCTGCATGGTGGCCTACAACCATCCCTAACTCCAGTTCCAGAGGATCCGATACTGTATTCTGACCTCTAGGGACATCAGGCAAATACATACATGCAAGCAAAACACTCATGCACACAAAATAAAATAAGCAAATCTAGATTTAAAAATGAATTTGTTTTGTGGGTGGATCATCTCCTGGGCTGGTTGTTGAACAGCTGACAGTGCATGGTTACTTAGGGTGGTGCCACAGAACTCAGGAAAGGGTAGGCCTTCAACTGTTCTCACCCACAAGCACCCCCGGGACACTTGGAAGTCACTGTCTCCTATTTGTAACGCTGAGGCACGGGAGATACAACAAGTTCCAAGCTCAAGTTCTCTGTCCCATGTGCTCCAATCAAGGAGCAACAAGCCATGCTCCTAACAGAACATCCTGTGCCAAGACTGAGCAGTAAGGAGTCAATGTACATTGAATGGAAGAGATCTGTGCCTTCTTCCACATTGTCATTTGGAAGTAAAATATCCTGGCCTCTTTGATGTAGTGGACAATTTTCTATTTTTTCTTTTTCTCTGGTATAGAGACTTGTGTAGTTCAGGCTGGTCTTGAACTTTCTATATAAGTGAGAATAACTTTGAACTGGTCCTCTTGTTTGTACCGGCTCAGTCCTGGGACTAATGGTTTTTGGTTTATAAACTTCCTGGTTTGTGCAGTGCTGAGCTAGAACCCAGGGCTACTGCAAAGTAGGCAAGCATTCTACCAATGGACACAAGCCCAGCACTCTGCACTCTGGTGAATAGTTCTGCAACTTACATGGATATAGCACTGTGACTCAGGTAACTTGTCCCAGGACTGGTCATTTCATTCTTGGCTAGATTCTGTAACAGCTCAGGTTGTCCCTTTATGTCAGCAATGTCTTCATCTCTAGGTGACACAAGAGGAAATAATCCTTTGAACCTATCCATTGACTAGTCAGGAAGCACTGCTGCTGTCATTTAAAAATACAATTCTAGAGACATAGAGGTCTTCATGTCCTGCAAACCCCCGAAGAGGAGGGTGTGACACTCCTCGGCCATCATCTAGCTGGATAAACTTGATCTGATTGTTGTGATTGACTCAACCCTGAGTGGTTCTCCCATTTCAGGCGATGGATGCATGGTTAACACATCAAGAGAGAGAAGCTCACTCTTTCAATACACAGACTTGGCATCTTTATTCATGTCACTTCACAAGAGCAGAGATGTTCATGAGGGTCTGGTCCTCCGTGGTGTGCACAGGCTAATTAATGTGCATGCGTGAGCTAGTGTAGGAGGCAAGCAGCACAGCATGGCAGCTACGCCCGTCTTTCAGATGAAGAGGCTAGCATGTAGCTTCATGCTCGTGTCCCTTCCTGCCCACTGCTTGCCCACTGATGCATTGTATTCTCTAAGACAGAGCCCGGGAAAAGTGCTGGGAACCAAAGGTGCTGAGTTGCATCTGTCCATCATTAAGGACTCAAAGTCCTCCAGAGGAATTAGTTAATAATCTAATCATCTTGGGTTGGAGCCAAACAGGTTTTCATTTTTGGGCAGAAGCTCAGGTTAGTTTGGGTGATGAGAGGCCACAGGCCTGGTTTGGGGTTGTGGTGGGGTGGGGCTCATTGCTAAAATTCCTTCCTGAGAGACCTAAAGCAAGGTCTACTTCTTCCTCCCAAGCACCCAATGACAAACTGAGGCATCCACCAAAATTCACTCTGGGGGAGCCAATGAACTTACTGAACTTCCTTGGAGTCTGATTGGACAGAGCCTAGGTGAAGAGTTACAGGGCTGTGGACACTCCTCCTTAGCAGGCTGCCCCTGAGATGATTTCCTCAGGAGGGATTCCAGGCCCGCTCCCCAGACTCTGTGCAGCCACGGCAGGTGGTAGAGAGCAGCTGATGCTCTTCTCCTGTGCCAGGTGGGGGTGAAGTATAAATGTTAACAAGGCCAACTGGGAGGAACTTCTGCAAGGCATGGTACAGTGAACTCCAAGATGGTGCTTGTTTGTTTGAGAGGACAGTTAGCTAAGGGGCTGGCTTCAAAAGTGTTTGGGCCCCAGATGGCTATATGCTGAGCAGTGAGCATTTCAGGAAGGAGAGGTGTTACAGCCAAGACTAAGAGACCGCCAGGAAAATTTTGTGTAACTGCTCAGCTAATGGATAGTAAACAAAAGGCATTTTATCATTACTTTAAATAACTGTATTACTAAATTAAAAAATAGTCTTCGGAGCCATAGGTTATATTTTTTTTGAAGTCCAGGTCAGAATCCAAAGGGGAATTGTTGCACACACACACACACACAAACACACACACACACACACACACACACACACACACACACACGCTGCTTTTTGAGTGCAAGAGTGGTAAACTCTGAGTCCTTTCAGATGGATGGCCTGGTCATCAGCTGGCCATCTCCTTGCTGGGCCCTCCCGAGACTGCACTGGAATAACTGTCCCTCAGCGTTGGAGGGGTTAAAGAAAAATGCATTCCCAGAAGGCACACGCAGAAAACAGTATTTGAAAATTTCTGTGGAATTATGTTTTAAACTTGCTCAAACTCCTCAGGAACAAATGCTTTCCTCACATAATAGGGTTAGGGTTATCACACTAACTTTGCACTACCTCCTCCCAAATCATTCCACACAGACATGTCATAAAAACCCGGCTAGCAGTTGTCCTTATCTCTGGCCCAACTGGCCAGGAAAGTGAGGTGTGTGTGTAACCTGTGGAAGGCTCTCAAGGCTCAGGGGAGCTACTCCGTGGATGGTACAGGCTCCGAGCTTCTTTGTGATCATGGCACCTATCCATTCAGAGAATGTGCTGATATACTGTATATTTAATAAAATTAGTCACAATATCAGAGGACAGAGCCACATCTCTCCAGACTTTTCTTTTTGTTTATTCAAGACAAGGTTTTCTGTTTAAGTCTTGGCTGTCCTGGAACTTGCTTTGTAGACCAGGCTGGCCTCAGATTCAGAGATCCTCTTGCCTCTGCCTCCCAAGTACTGGGACTAACAGCATGAGCCACCACTGTGTGGCTGTTAGGCCTTGAACTCAAAGAGATCCAGGAGGATCTCTGTCTCCGAGTGATGAGATGAGTCACCTCTCCCTGACCTTCACGGCTTGGCTGTGGGTAACTCTGTCCTCTGATATTCAAGATAAATTTTATTAAATATGCAATATATCACCACAAGCAAGCTCTCAAGAGGGTTAGAATCCTGACTTCATTAATACTGTTTAGAAGCCTGGCGAGGATTCATGCCACAGGAACTAACTAGATCAATTACATTGTCTGAAACAAGGAAACGTCAGATTCCATGACTTGCCTCCCCCTCCTGCTTTTTGTGTATGGTGTGGGGTGCACAAATGTGTGTTCACATGTCAGCTTCATTCCATAACTCAAGTCTGGAGTCTTCCCCAGCTTTTCACATTATTCACTGAGGCAAAGTCTCTCCACTGAATACAGAACTCACTGAAGGAGGGCTCCATCTCTGCCTTCCAAGTACTGGAATTAGAGGGGGGAGGGGCAGCCACACCCAGGGCCTCTCTGGGTTCTGGGGATGTGAACTCTGGCCCTCACACTTGTGTAGATGCTGTTTCCTTGGCATCATCTCCCCAGCTCCCACAACTGCTTCTTGTTACGGCACCTGCCTTCACCCAGACATTCTTCCCTCACCCTACATGATGGCACTGTCTCCAGCTTCTCCAGACCAGTCAGCCACTCCTGGCAGCTCTGACCTGTTCTTTATTCAAAGGAGACTTCCAGCAGCATCTAGATCATGAGCTAAGATCTGCAAACAGTGAGTAAAAACCTAGATGTCCCTAGCCTTGTCTGCCCAATTTAGCTTCTCACACAATTCCATAGGAACCATTGTCTTGGACTCCCACCTCAGTGTGTGTACATGTGTATGTGGAGGCTAGAGATCGACATCAGGTGTCTTTCTTAATCACTGTCACTTTATTTCTAAATTACATGCATTTATTTGTGTATGTGGGTATTGGTACACGTGGAGGTCTGAGGACAATCTGAAGGAGTTGGAATTTTCCCCCCACAGGGTCCAGAATTAAATCTCAGGTCATCAGACTTGACAGTGGGTGCTTCACTGACTGAACCTCATCAATCTGGCTAGGCTGTTGGTTCTAGAGATGGGTCTCTATCCCCCACCATTCCCACTCAGAGCTAAAGATACAGCTGCCATATAGGCTTTTATTGGGTGCTGGGGCTCTGAACTCAGATCCTATGTGGGAGGCACCTTATCAACTGGGCCATCTCCCCCAGCAACCCCTACTTACCAGTCTTTAACAGATGAAAACAGTGGCTAAGCAGACTAGTTTACAGCCTAGCCTGGCTTTGAGCTGTGGAACTTGGGATGACCTTGAACTTCTGATTCTTCTGCATCTATATTCCAAGTGCTGCCCAGATGTATCTATTTTATGTGATGTAGTACTGGGGATGGAGCAGGTGAGCGAGCATGTGTGCGTGCATACGTGTGTGTGTGTAAGTTAAGCTATATTTACAACCTGTTAATGACTAGCAGCAACATCAATGACCCAAGAACTTACAATTTAGAATCATTAGGGAGGGGGTAGAGAATATATGTAGTCACTATGTAGCTCAGGTTGGTCTCTTTGGATTCACAAAATCTTCCTGCCTCTGCCTTCTGGAGACAGGGTTCGTTCATATAGCCCAGACTGACAAGGATGGCCTAGAACTCATGTTCCACCTGCCAAGTGCTGAAACACAGGTGTGCACCACCACTCCTGCAGAGGTGTGGAGAAGACTTCCGTCAGGTACAAACATTTTCTTCCATTCAGTGGTTATCTTCATTCTCTTGATATGCACAAAATACATTTAAGAATATATTATTCTTTGACAATCTCCAAGCAGGCCAGTTATAGCTGGCATGATTAGGAAATACCATCTGCTCTTAAAAAAAAAAAAAAAAGAGTAACTGTGAATTTATTTGCTTTCTGCTATAAACCCAACCTCTTAGGAATGGGAGTGTGGTTCAACACTCAAGTGTACATTTAGCACACATAGCCCTGCACTGGATTAAAAAACAAAACTAAACTTAAAAGGGGGGGGGGGCAGAGACATTAAAGGTTCTAGTTACAAACAGGGCCAATTTAGACCTTAAACTGAATTTGCTGTAATGTGGTCATGTGGCACACTAAACCTCTTCCTGTATAGATGTACATCTTTGCCTCTGTGGTATATGCATGTGTCTGCCTGTAAGCACATGTGGAAGCCAGAGGTTGACATCATATGTCTCATAAATCACTTTTTTACTTTATTCTTTTGAGACAGGGTCCCTCACTGAAACTGAAGCTGTCTAAACTGGTTAGCCAGTGACTTCCCAGGACCCAGCTGCCCTTGCCTTAGCAGCACTGGGGTAGAGGCATAACTTCACACTGTCAACAATCAGAACAAAATAAAACTAGTTGCTGAGGGTCCAAACCCAAGTCTTTCTGCCTGTGTAGCAGGCACGTAGCCATGGAAGGAACCCCCCCTCCCCCGGTATATGGACTGTCTTGATTTGGCCCTTATGCCACCTGAGCTGTACAGGACAAGGTAAAACTCATTCCAAAGTCCCATTTATACAAAGTAAATAAAAACACAATTAGAATTTTTAGTAGGTGCTAAAACTTGGTTTTGAAATTTTATTAAAAAAATATATTTGCAAACATATAAAATTTAGGATGAAAAATGCTCATTTAAAACATGTAATAACTTAATATTTGCAAACATACACAGATGGTATAAAATCCACACCACTAAAAAGGTTAATGAGGTGGCATTGCGCTCATGGAACAAAGCTTCACGGCGGTGCAGGGCTTCTGTCTCCACAGAAGAGCTGAGAAGCTAGTACAATGGAAAGTCATGAGAACCACACGGCCAAAGCAGTAAAGAGCACTCACAGCACATACACCACACGCTCCTTAAGAATTCACAGATAAAAGGGAAACAAAACTTTGCATCTCTCCCACTTTAGGGTGATAGGTCTCACAATGCAGCATTTAAAGAATGATGTCAAATCTGAATCCACGTGAAACATTGCACATCTCTCCTGCTGAGACTTAAAGAAAAAAATAACAAAACAAAATAACCCCAAACCAAAACCCCAGCAGACTCCTCGAGGCCCTGGCTGTCCGTGGAAATGCTCTCAAGTGTGGCTTTCAAGTAAGGTGTTCTGCTCAGACCCAAACACTTTGGATTCTTGAACACAGGACACTGTTAGTTCTAGAAGGTACTCTGAACACAACTAAAGAAAACCAAAGGCAAGCAAGAAGAAACACATGGTCCACAGTAGATGTGTCACAAGGACACAGGACTCAGGCCATGACCCCTGAGTCCTTGCCACTTGAAGGGTCCTGCTGTGCCCTTCAGTTAAAGTGTGTTGGCTAACCCTGCTTTGTAAGCAGTCAGGCACCTTCAGTTTCATGAGGCATTGTTAGTACTACAATGGTGGTTATGGCCTCTACTACTGAAATGAGAAAACTGCAAACAACATTCTTTGGGGAAGAAAGCAACAGAGCTACATGGTTTCAAAAAACTACTTACTAGTGGATTCAATGGCCTTTATAAGTCCTACAAGAAGATTCAAGCCACAGATAGAATCAATGCTTGCACATGCAAAATCCCGTCATTGGTATCTAAGCTAAGCCTGGGCCAAGACTCTCAAGAAACACCACTGTCCAGGGCCAACTGTGGCCAGTCCACATGGAGACTGCGGGGGTGCCTCTCTTGATACTGATGGTCACTTGAGAAGATTTAGGACTCCAAGTCAAGTAGATCAAGCTGCAAGTGTCATGGGGCCCAGGAGAGGCATACAACTAGGAACAAGGCAGTCTGAGACGGACAGGGGGTCAGATGAGCTGGGGTGTGCAGCCATTCAAAGACAAAAACATTAACTACAGCCGAAAGAAGAGTGGTGTCACTCACTCACTGGCTGGGCTGCTTGTCCCCGACCCTTTGCCCACAGGGGTGAAGGGGTGGGATGTATACACAGATGGACAGGGTGGCCTAAATGGTCTTCTGGGCTCTGCCAACCTAGCCAAAAACATCTCCAATGTCCCTTTCAGTTCAGCTAAGGTTCCAGCAAAGACATTGTAAATGTGCAAGCTATGCTAGCTAGCAGAGGGTCTCGATCGTATGCCTGGATGAGGGGTAAGGCAAGGGAGTGACTGAGGCTCATCTGAATGCAGCTGTCCAGGCTTGGCCTGGCTCTCGGGGGACTCATTCTGGCCTCACTTCCTAGTAATCACAATCTGGAACGTCTGGCTTCTCAATTTTAAGCAAATACATACATTTGGGAGTTGAAATAGGTTTACCCTTCTCAAGTCTCCATCACTTCAGCACTTAAAAGTTTACGTTTATACTGAGGAAGCCTTCTAGGAGATTCTACTTCACGGTTTGTCATAGTCATCCTAGGTTTAAGGGTGAAAAGTAACAGATATGATTGCAGATGCTCGTTAGAGTGCCCATTCTTTACCCTCTCATAGTATTACACACACTCAAAAGCATCAGCTAAGTTCAAATACCTATTGGAAGAAGAGTGCTTTGATTCATCTGTTTCCTGATGCCCACTGAGACCACACTGGGAATGATTGCACCTACAGGAGTGTTCACTTTATGGGAACGGCCCTGCAGTTTCTTGACCACCACCTTCTCTGTCAGCAACACATCATCTCTACAACTTTATCTTCCTTAGGTGATGCATGAACAATTAATTTTTGGTTGCTAAATTTACATACTATCATGAAAACCAACTATCCCTAACTGAGTATGAAAAAGTCTAGGCTTCCCTGAATTCTGCACACTTTACACATAACTAGGTAGACAGCAAGAGGAGACTCTGAACTGAGAAGCAGAAACATTGTCCAGGAAGCATGTTGAGATTAGCAGGAGCCAATCCAAGTATTCTTTAGGCTAAAAAACTAAGACCAAACTAAAAGAAGTAATTAATAAGTAATTATCTAAAATTTCAGCTAGAAAGAAATCGATGAGCCTCTGATTGAGTTCCCATTAAAGCTTAAGCGACTATTCCTGTGGACTGTCGAGACTGTCAGCATTATTCACAGCGAATCCTTATGCTAGCTGGTGGGGCCAACTGGGTTCTTACCCATCATTAAATAGTGCTCAGAAAAGTAAGCAGTGCATCTTAATTGATTAAATACTACAAAATGACCTGTATCATAGAAACAAAGACACTTTCATTCAAAGAATATCTCAAACTTACTATTGCTGAAATAATCAAATTCTACATTAAAATATTACTAAACACCATTACATGCCATAAAAGAATAAATAGAAACCATGGCAGATCAATAGCAGCATCACAAAGCGTCTTTACAGTTTCACACTGTGGCTGGTGAGGTTCTGCAGCTCACACGTGCTCTGACTCCGCACTCTACAGCAAAGGAAAGGCAGTGTGAGTACAGCTCCCTTTTCTGCATAGCTTTTAAAATTGCTCTCAGCACACTTGAGGAATGGAACCAGAATGGCTTTGTCAGATTGGTCCACTGGTCCTTTTGTCAAAGTGTTACGAAAAATAATCAACAATAACTTTAGCTGTTTAGACAGAAAAGGAAAATAAGGCTGTGCTTCACACACAAACCACTGGTGAGTTTACTAAAGTGGAACCTTCTGGTAAGGATTTGGATCTGTGCAGCCCCAGCCTGGCCCTATGGGAGTTTGCGCATGGCAAGACCAGGGACACAATAAAACAAAGAAATCCCGGATGTTTTAAGGCCCAGGCGGGGTACTCATAGAAAACATACTTCACTTCAACAAATTCCTTCTAAAGAATCAACTTCAATTCTGATCCTTAAAACTGGAAGCTACTTTGTGGAGCTGACATTCAGTTCAAAGCTTGTTGGGCCGAAGTGGAGGGAGGGCATGGGCCCCACTGAGCTCTGTTTTGAGGCTGGTGGCTTCGCCCAAGGCCTCCTCATTCCACATGCCCATGGAACTCAACAATGGTCTTGTTGTCAAGCAAAGGTCTGCTGGTGACGCTTCACAGTGAAAACTCCATCATCACCGAGGACGTCTCTAAAAACAGCCTTAAGGAACAAGGCTCTCTCAAAGGCTCAAACTCAGGCTTCCCAAAGCTCCATGTTCTGCTCAGACGCCCTGTGAGGAAGCCTGCTTGTTTCCGAGGTGCACCCGATACTCTCACACTGACTCTACCCCAGTCATAGGCTGTGGTTGTCTTTGTTCTTGGTCAAAACCTGCAAGTAGACTTCATGAAGTGTACTGAGGAAGGTAGAGTCATTCTGGGAAAATGGAAAAGGTGGAGACACAGTGTCAGTTACCTCTTAAGAACCTCCTTCATGGGTAACAACTTAGGAAGACACAAAAATGATTTCTGTAACTAATTCCCCAAAAACCTCACCCCCGAGCCAGTCATAACCACAGCCTTGGAGTCTGTAGTCCTCACTGGGCATACCTGGGAAGAAGGTCATTTTCCCCTGGCAGTTGCCTCAGTTTGCACTTTTACTGAGGTACAAAAGGAAGCGCTAAGCTGACAGCCTACATACCTTTATTAGATGTATCAGTGTGTCCTGGAGCTGAGACTTGCTGAGGACAATAGAAGGCTTTCTCTGGCTTTCTGGAGTTGCAGCAGTGAGGGGAGAAGGAGAGCTCGCTTTCCTCTCGAGGTCTGTGGGCCTGGGGACTGTTTGCTGGAACACACTGGGGGACAGCAGCACAGAAGACACTGCTGTGCTTGTTGCTGTAACCAATGAGGGGCCTGCGATCTGTGTGGAGAACGACGGAGTACAGGTCACTTGGCACAGAGCTAAGCACTAACCAACCCTCTGACCCTCTCTTCTCTCTCTCTAGAGAGGGCCTCACTCTGCAGCCCTTGCTGGCTTGGAACTCATTATGGAGACTAGGCTGGCCCAGAATTCTATCTCCCAAGTGCAGGGTTAAAAGCAGTGTAGCCCACTCCTGGTCTCTTCCCTTTTCAAATCTCTGTATTCCATTGTGAGTTCCATGAAGCAGGTATGGAAAGCCAGAGGACAACCATGGTGTTGGCCTTCACTTTCTACCATTTCAATCTGAGGTCTGTTGTTTGAGCCACTCAGCATGCCCTGTCCAACACTGCACCATGTGCATACAGTGCCCACAGAGGCCAGAAGAGGGTGCTGGATCCTCTGGAACTGGAGTGACAGCTGCCAGTGGGTGCTGGGAACTAAACCTCAAGAAAGAGCAGCCAGTGCTGTCCAGTGGACACCAAGCCAACTCTCCAGCTCTTGATTGCTTTTTGGTATAAAACTGGGCTGGGAGCTTCTAGTGATAACCACAAGGGACAATCTGACCTAAAGCAGAGGTCAATGTCTGAAAATCCAGGAGCGGGTATGGCTCACCAGTAGGTGAGCAACTGACACAGAAAAACCCTGTCTCTCATGGTTTCACGCATGGTTGGTGCATGAAGGGGGGTGGATGGCATGTAAAAAGGAGGTAAGAGAGAGAAGGAATAAAGTGTGCAGTCCTAGGGGGCTTCGTCATCACAGGGGAAGGGCTGTGGCAGGAGAGGGCTTGTCTCCTGGGGCTCTGCTTTTCCAGGTCAAGGAGTATCTCTTACTTATAGAAACCAGGTTACTGTGTACCCAGCACTCACCTAGTGGCTAAGCTGCCCATTGCAGTCAAGGCCGGTATCTCAGAGTTAACATAAGGTCTACAAGCCATAGCACTCAGCTCTAGAAGGGACACCTAGACAATCTGGAGCCTGGGCTTTCACTAAGGTGGTAAGGGTGCACCTCACACCAGCAGAACCCAAAATGTCCAATGTGCTCTTCAGAGAAAAGGAAGACTCAGGGCTGGAGAGATGGCTGAGTGCTTGTGATGACTGCTTTAGGTTAGCTTGTGAAGACCTGAACTTGGATCCCTAGGAACATATAAAAATCTGAGTGGGTGCGGGGGCCCACCCACAATCCTAGCACCCAGGAGGTGGGACAGTAAGTGGAGAGGCTCAACCAGATCCTGGTTCCCTACAGAGTGGAGAACTAAAGAAGAACTGAAGTCCATGCTTTAGAGTGGACACACACACTCACTGACACACACTACACACATACACACACACAGACATGCATGCAGTGGGGGTGAGTGAGGGGTGTCTCTACTTACCGGGACGGCACTGGGTAACACCTTAGGCTGACTATATACTTCGGGATCCTGGTTTTGCTGCATAGACTGAAATATTTAATATGGAAAAAAGATAAAGAGAGATAGCAAGTTTCATTAGTTATTGGTGACAAATCTATGTTACCAACATGGAACAGTTCAGAGGCTGAGAGAAACTTGTTGGCAATGCAGCTAAGAACAACTGTCTGCAAGGAGAGCGTTGGACAGCAGCCTGTGGGAATCCCTGTGTTGCCCCTGCTCCTCACCAATCCCATGTGCAGGCAGAACCAGTCAGGTGGCTCTAAAGAATCGCGATGGGGACTGAACTCAGAAATTGTGCAGACAGGCAGTCTCTACCAGTGAGCCCTATCTTCAGTCCCGGGATGTGTGTTTAGAGTTGAGATTGCTTTGAATTCACAGTCTTCCTGCCTCAGCCTCTTAAGCAGCTGGGATTTTGTTTGTTTGTTGGAGACAGGGTTTCTCTGGGTAGCCTTGGCTGTCCTCCAACTCAAAGAGATCTTCCTGCTTCTGCCTCCTGAGTAATGGGATTAAAGTTTTGTGCCATCATGCCTGGCTTTGGAACATGCATCTCCTATAAAAGTTGGGGTTAGCCCAGGCCAATGCTTGCCCCTAAATGTGTAGCGATCAAATGATTAAAAAAAAATGTTATCCCTGAAGTGTTGAAAGTTGAACTTAGGGCCTTGCATGTAACAGGCTTTACTAGTACGTCCCCAGCCCCAATTTCTTCAAAGGGTATTTAAACTTGGTTAGATGGCACTAAACAACCTTCATCTTAAATCCCATTTTAAATGCTGTTTTGTGAGAGGGAGAGAGTCTTTTGAGACAAGGGTAGTTCGGGCTGGTCTCTAGCCTGGGACTGCTGCCTCAGCTCTCTAACTATAGGTGTGCACTATCAGGGCCTGTGGGAAAGAGTTGATCTGCATAGCAAACTCAGAACTTGATGTAGACCAATGTCTTTTTTTTTTTTTTTTTTTAAAAAAAACTTCATTATTTATTTATTTATTTATTTATTTATTTATTTATTTATTTATTTATTTGTGTTGGTGTTTGCCTGGAACTGGAACTACAGACAGTTGTTAGCTGCCATGTGGGTGCTGGGAATCGAACCCGGGTCCTCTGGAAGAACAGCTGGTGCTCTTAACCGCTGAGCCATCTCTCCAGCCCCAATGTAGACCAATGTCTTTTGTTTTAAGACAGAATAGCCCTGGCTGGCCTGGGGCTTGTTAGGTAGACCAGGCTGGACTTGAAATCACAGACTGCCTACTGAGACTAAAGGCATCTGTGATCTTAAAATCAGCTATTTCCACCTAAATGACTATTTATACATATGTAAATGGTTCTGCCAGGCAGGATGCCAGAGTGCAGTGCTATCTTTTAGGGCTGAATGTGGAGAAGGCAGAGGCAGGACCACACTGCCTGAGCTTACAGATTAACTGAGCCATAGGACAGACCCTTTCCCTCTGCAATAAAAGAAAATAAAAATTAAAAACAACACCAACAAAAATACCAAATAAACTTTCTTCCACATGCTTCTTTTGGTATTTTATCACAGCAAACAATTAGCAAGAGCATTTCAGGGCTGTGACACCTACCCCAACCCCCACAGCAGAATCCTGCCCATAGAACAGAATGCACCTTCCTATGTGGTCAGGTCAGACTCCAATGCAGAGAGGCAGCCAGCAGTCACAGAGCAGTATTGTGGTATAAACTTGTTGTGAGATATGTTTTAAATGAGGTTTATTTTGTGAGAATTATTTATAAAATAGAGAAGGTCTTAAGGGGAAGTGAAGGGGTAATTATATGTCGTATTATTGAACTTTTGTGTTGTCGGTCTAGACTTGTGTATTGTGAATTGGAACTTATGTTATTAGTCTAGTGACGCACGCTTATTTTTTTTTTTTTTTTTTTTTTTTTTGAGTCAACTACGCTTTGTCTGGCTCAGCACTCTGGCGCTGTAGCTTTGGATTTCCCGACACAGAGCAGCATACCCCACTCCCTTCCAGCTGTGACCATGCACCACTGACCTGAAGCCAGCTTGTAAATTTGCCATTCATGAATTGCTTTGAAGGGTAAATCTCTCCTTTTTCCTTTATACCTTTCTACCATGAAGCCTCATTGACTGGATATTTCAAAAATCCACATGTTCACTGCCCAACCTAGGTCCCTACTGCTCAGGCTCAAGTGATGTCAGCTTGCTCTGTAATGACTCCTGTATCTCTGCCATTTTCAACATTCGTTATTTATAACCTTTTAGTCTTTCCAAGGTCTGAGAACAGAACTCAGACTCCTTAATTTACAATTTATTCATTGGCCAATGCTAACTCCCCAGGTTTGTTTCCACAGCAAATTCAGTTACTTCAGATCTTGGGGCAGATGGGGGAGGACACACACACACACACATACACACACACACACACACACACACACACACACACACACACACACACACACACACACACTACACCTTTGGCTGGGTATGGTTGGTGCACAAAGTAACTCATTCACTCACTCCTATCACTCAAAACTGTGTTTTCATCCCTTCAGTCCCCCCTGCCCCTGTCATACCTGAAGGGTTGGAGCAAGCACCATGTTGCTCAGGGAGGCTGAGGTTGCTGCTCTTGCTGCTGCTGTCTTAGAGGGAGGCTCTATGAAGCTCTCAGGGGTGGCCAGTTGGCCAGCTGCTGAAGAAAAGTTGGGCGCCATTGCACCTTTTCCAAGCGGCTGTGCCTGTATTTGGTCATGCTGTGGGGTCAACCTGAGTTTCTGGAGCAGATCAACACTTGGGAGGGCTGTGCCAGCTGTGCTTGACAGACTCACTGGAGATCTGAAGGTGCTCTGGCTAGCAATCAGACTGCTGTGGCTTAGCTCAGGGACCGGCTGGTTCAGGAGTCGAGACTTCTGTCTAGGCGTGGTTTTTATTGCTTGCATCATGGTGCTATTCCGAGGTAAGTGGGGAACCTGTGTAGCAGGAGCTTCAGCTGGCAGAGGAGGACTGAGGACGGGGCTCAGTGGTATTGTGTAGCTTGGGGCATGCTTTTCCCCAGACTGTGCAATGGAAGCAGGAGTGATGAGCACCGGGGCAGCGACTTCAGGCTGAGCGACAGAATGAACACCCAGTTTTTCAGACTGAGGTGCTCCCCCCGACTGCTCAAAGGGAAATGGGAGGAATGAGTTGGGCTCTTTCTGCAATGTATCTCCAGACAGCTTCTCCACCTCTTCTGACTCCAGACCCACAGCTGTTTGTTGTTCCTTTGGCAAAGAGGTTCCAAATAACTCTTCTACAGTCAGATGTTTATGACCAGATGGAGCAGACTGAAAAACAAAATCAAACCACACAATCAAAGAAGTCTCCACAAATCAATGTAACCAAACTTCCTTTTTATTATGCAGAAGTATGTAGACGCAACAACAGAGTTGCCTGGGGGAATCTGAGAAGTAGCAGGATTCAAACAGCTACTCAAGTTTAGGAATCTGCTTAATATGTTCTGTCCTGTGGAGTTCCAGGTAGGCTACAGGGCACTCACATCACGAGGTTCCCTGCTTAAATGCCCACTGTCACTAACATACCAGGACACAGCGCCAGCAAGACAGAAGAACCAATTCTAAGAAATTCACTTTTACTGTTCTTGACAAAAAGCTAGCTTTGAATTACAGGAACCGAAATAACCAAAACAATTTTACATTGGAGACTGGAGCTAGGGAAGCAGCTCAGTGGTGAAACCTGACCCAGCATACACGAAGAGACAGACAGACAGACAGACAGACAGACAGACAGACAGACAGACAGACAGACAGACAGACAGACACACACACACATTTTGCTCTAGTCTTAAAGTGAGATTCTGAATCTGAAGTATTATTTATCTACTCATCTATCTATCTACTTATTTATTTATTTTGTATTTTGAGACAGGATGTCTCTACATAGCCCTGACTCTCATTATGTAGACCAAGCTGGTCTTGAACTCAGGTAGATCCTCTTACATAGTGAGGCTACATTAAAGCCTCTTTATAAACTGTAGAAGTAAAGAGAATAATAATAATTTACATGGTTTAATTTCCTCATATTTACTTCTCTAGAGCACAGTATCTAAATAAAAAATGCCAAGGTTCAATTCTCAAGTATCAACTGAAAAATTCACAAAATTATGAACATAAAAATTACATAATCATGTAAGTAATTGTGACAATTATTTCACAACTCTACTACCAAGCTATGTAAATCCAAGATCTTGAGTTGTTTTGTATTTTGGGGGGAATATAACCAGGTTGGCCTTGAGTTTGCGACAATCCTGCTTCAGCTTCCTGATCACTAAATGTTCAATCAACAATCTAAAAAAACAAAATAGTTCAAGATTATTTGACAAAAAGAACTTGGATGTGGCAGTTCAAGCCTGTAATCCCAGGCTAGGAACTAGAAGCAGGAGGATTCATAGGCTACATAGTGTGTTCTAAACTGGATAGCCAACCAACTGACCAAAACCAAATCAAACCAAAGCAAAGCAAAACAAAAACCACAAACAATTGTACTCACCCACCAAGCTGGGAGCAGAGCACAGCTGTGGTACTAGAACTTGGAAGAGAGTGAGTGGTATGGAGCGAAAATTAATGCAAAAGCACCCCCAGCTACCCAGAGTTCTTGGCTCAATGAGACTGTCCCCTAGGATCAGATCCAATCCAGTCCAAGTTAACTTAAACAATCTACACTAACACTTAGATATTCCTATTTTGAAAAATAAAATATTAGGGCTATTTTGCAAAAATCTCAGATAAAAGTCATACTTCTATGTTAAAGAATAGGAATAATAAATAATAAATCACATAAAAACAAAAGAAATATCAAGAGAATTTAGTAAGTAAATTGTGAAAGTAAAGTGTAGTTTTACATACAAGTTCATGTGAGTATACACATGTGCACATGTAGGTAATGAGTGTGTATGTGGAGGGCACAGGTCAATGTCAGATGTCATCCTTTATGAAACAGAACTCAGTGCTGGATTAAAGATGACAGCCACTCAGCCCAGCTCTTTATGTGGGCTCTGGGGATCCAAACTCTGGTCCTCATGCTTGTGTGACTAATACTGCACTAACCTGAATCACTTCAGCAGCCTTCATGAAATGGGATTCAATACTAAGGTTTGGCAGCATTACTTGCTACTCGGCACTAGATGGCAGTGTTACTAAATAGACAGTATCTCTGTGTAGGAGCAGATTAAGGATTTGTAATTGTTATAGACAATCACACAGCTTTTGACAATATCCAAATCTCAATACTTTATAAAATTCCTTGGTTTTAGCTGCAAAAGGTAAAAATTTGCTTTATTTCATGTTTTTGAGACAAAGTCTTGCTATATAGCCTACATAGCCTCGCGGCAGGGCTAGTCTAGCTAACCATGGCAAACGATGAGCTAAGGAGAAACTGTTTAGGAAATGAGCTGGGTGGTGGCGGCACATGTCTTTGATCCTGGCTCAGAAGGCAGAGGACAGGAGGATTTCTTTGAGTTCGAAGCTAGCCTGGTCTACAAAGTGAGTTCCAGGACAGCCAGGGCTATATAGAAAAAACAAACAACAATAAAATAAAACAAACAAACAAGAAGGTAGATGGCATTTCAGGTAGTTGTGCTTCCATATTTGCCTATGTGTAAGAGTACCTGCATGCACATTTCCACATACTCTCCTAAAGCAAACAAATTTGTGAAGCTGGGCAGTAGTACATGCTTGTAATCCCAAACCTTGGGAGATAGAGACAGGATGCTCAGAGTTCAAGGTTGATCCTAGGTTATATAGGAAGTCTGAGTGAGGCCAGCCTAGGCTGTGTGAAACCCTTTCTCAAAACAAATGAAAAGAGGGTGAAGAGGTATGGTAGATTCTTTGGAATACATTACATATATATGCTTGCAACGTAACAATTCTGTTAATATGTATAATGCAAGCTAGTAAAGACAAACTTAGAAATGCTCATAGATAATTCTTAAAGCCAAAAAACTTCACACAACTCAAATGTCCTTTAGTAGGAAAATGTTTCAAAATGGCTAAACTAGGTTATAAAGGTTGAGAATTCCTAATCTAAAACCCAAATCTTTTAAATCTCAATGTGAGGCAAGAGATGAAGAATGTACTACTACATCTGATAAGTCACAGTTAAACAAAAGCACACTGAAAAATATTTTGTAACTTTATACTCAGTCTGTAATTCTATCTAATTTAGGAGGCAGAGGCGGGCAGATCTCTTGAGTTTGAGGCCAACCTGGTCTCAGTAGCAAGTTCCAGGACATCCAGGACTATATAGAAATACCTTGTCTTGCATGACAGGCAAGTTAACGTGGTTTTAAGAGGCAACACAAAAGTATACCACACTTTACAAGATGTTATCAATGGGAAGTAGAAGATAAGTACATGGAATTTTTCTGTATTGGGTTTATATTTTTATTTAGTATTAGAGACAGAATCTGCTTTTCTTATCCAAGGTGGCTTGGGAAAAGTCATGTTAACACAGCAGACTGGCTTTAGCCTCTGAAGTGCAGGGATTATAGGTATGCACTACCATATCTGGCTCTTTTATCCAACTTACTGCTTTATATAAATGTAACAGAAAATATTTAATGACTAATATCTATTGTTTTATCAGATCATCAATTAATGAATCAGTTCAATAAATATTTACATTTCTAGGTGCTTAAAGACACAACAGTGGGGGACTGGAGAGATGGCTCAGCGGTTAAGAGCACTGACTGTTCTTCCAGAGGACCTGAGTTTGATTCCCAGCATCCACATGGCAGCTAGCAACTGTCTGTAATTTCAAGATCTGATACCCTTACACAGTTATACATGCAGGCAAAACACCAATTCACATAAAAATAAATAAATCAACAAACATTAAAAGAAAAAAAAAAAAGACACAATGGTACAACGTTGAGTTCCAGGGTAGCCAGGTTACACCGAGAAACCTTGTCTCAAAACTCAAAAGACACAGCATTGAACAGGGAGAGAAAACTGCTGGTCCTGGGTGCACCTCTTTAATTCCAGCACTTGACAAGTAGGGGCCAGCCTGGTCTATACAGCTAGTTCCAGGTCAGCAAAGGCTACATAGTCAGATCCTGTCTCGAAAAAGAAACAAATAAGCAAACAAACCGCAGGTCTCATTAGCATGAGAAGTAAATAAAAACCAAAGCAAACTCTGTTAACTAAAGTCAGTGAGGAGACAGCAAGCAGGAGCACAGAAAGTCAGAGGTTTGTTCTAGAGGGCCCTGACTCCATGGAGAACACTGGAGGCCAGAAGAAAATGCACACATTCATGGAGAGTATGGCAAGCTACAGAAAAAACACTAGGTCAGAGTCCTGAATGAGGTAGGGAGGGGTTAGGTGAGCAAGGCAGATGGTAAGGGTGGTTGGCATAGGTAGAGGGATGGGCCAGATGCCAGGTAGTCCTGTGGGCCATTACTCTGAGTTGGACAGGACAGCACAGGAGAGCTGTAAAAGCTGTAAAAGCCGAGAAATGAAAGGTATGTTTTAGCAGGATCACTCTGTTAGTCTGCTTGAGCATAGAGAAGGCAGCGTGAAGACAAAGGCTAATTAAGGGACTAGGATGGAGGCTGTTGCACAGTCCAGACCAGAGTTTCATGGGTGGGAAAAGGAGCTGGGTATATGTCATTATGATGTCACACACATGATCTGACAACAGACAATGATGAACCAAGCTTACAGTGGTTCAAATCCTTATAAAATGTCAATGCTTCGTTACTTTGACAAAGCCAGGGCTGGAACTGTACAAACCTTATCTTGTAACCCAGAGGGTGTCTCTTCTAGAGTCTCGGTACTTCCCAGATTGGAGAGCTGAGTGCTTGGCTGTAACCCAGGGCTGGAGATATTTGAGCCGCCCATCTGATTCTTGGAAAAGAATTAAAAGAAAAAGTCTATCATCTGAAAAAGGATTGCTGTCTAAAATCTGGTTCACATATGAAGTTATCAAAAATTCCTTAAAAAATAAGCCAAAAAAAATTTCATGTTTCTATCAATTCTCATAACTTCTATAAAGTGGAGAATCTATTCCTGTACATAATAGCTCCAATTATTATGGTTTTAATCACAGTTTTAAAGAAAAGATGTCATTATTCTACCAGATTTTTGCATGATTTAAGTTACAAAGGACACACCTTGAACTATTGGTAGACCCAGCTCTACCTGCATGCCACCTCTACAGCCAGGATGCAGAGCAATGGCCCACTAAGATCCAGCCCTCTGAGCACTCCAAGAAAGTGGTGGTTAGTTCTCTGCCGTGGCTTTGTCTTTATAATTAAAAAAAAAAAAAAAAAAAAAAAAAAAGCTTCATAAAGTGGAATGGTGTCTGACACTTGGTAGGCATAAAGCCTTTAAGATTCATGCAAGTTAATTTAAAGTATCAACAACTCATTTCTTTTTAAATGCTGAGCACATAACATCTGAATTATTTTCATTTTTAAAGATTTTTATGTGTATGAATGTTTTGCTTGTACATATGGATGCCTGGTACTCAGGGAGGTCAGAATGAGGCTCTGATCTCCTGGACATGGAGTTACAGATGTTGTGAGCTGAGGGTGCTGGGAACTGAACCAGTGTCTTCTATAAGAGCAGTGGGTGCTCTTAACTACTGAGCCACCCCTCCAGCACATTTCATTCTTAAAACTATTTGTCTATGTGTAGCAATCTTGCTTGTATGCATGGGTGAGCACTTGCGCGGGAGGAAGCCAGAGGAGGACCTCACAATGAGCCTGGGCTAAGCTCTTACTCTTTAATTAACCCAGAATCCTTAATCCTCCTGTTCCTCTATCCAGCTGACACAGCCATGCCTTTTTATGGGGGTGATGGGATGGAACACTGGCCCTCATGCTTGTGCACTGAAGCCCTTTTATAAAGTCAGCCCTTCTCCAGTCTCTATTTCCAGTTTTCAGCATGAACATAGATAGCTTCAATAACTTTATATAGACCAAACTTTTATTTCACCAGAGTAGACACCTAGCAAAGACAAATCAGGGTATAATAGTGAATATAATTTTCTTCTGAAAGTGTTTTCCCCCGACAGTCTTGCTACGTATTTCAGAATGACTTTGAATTCACATTGTCTCAGCCCTCTAAGTCCTGAGATTACAGGTGTGACAACCACACTTGACTTGGGCTTTTTTTTTGTGCACCCGTAGATGTTTTTTGTGTGCAAATGTTTCATGTGAAGGTTAGGGGTTGATGTTAGATATCCTCAACCACTCTTTATTGAGACAGGTGTCTCACTGGACCTGGAGTTCACAGGTTCTGCTATGCTGGATGGCCAACAAGCCCCAGAGATCCATCCTCTAGTCTCTCCTCCACAGCACAGGCCCTTGGGCTTGCATAACAAGCACTTTTTACTGCCTGAACCATTGTTTCACTCCTCAGAGAAACAGTCTAATGATTCTTTCCATTTAGATTTATGGCCAGTCTGAGCTGAATTTTGAGTAAGATTCTACAGTTTGGTTAATATTCATTTTGTGATATATAATATTTATATGCACACAGACACCCAATCATTTCAATACTACCTAAATTCAAACTTGCTAAAAGTGAAACTGTGCTGGGCATAGTCGTGTATGCCTTTGTGCCCAGCACTCAGAAGGCAGAGGCAGGCAGAATTCTGTGAATTAGAGGTCAGTCTGAGTTTCAAAACAACCCCTCTGCCTCCCCAGAAAGTAATACTGCAAGTGAAAATATTGCTATTAAAAGGCATCTTTGGTTGGATATGGTGTACTGGTGGAGTGCCTGCCCAGCATGCCCAAGGTCCTGGGTTCAACTCCCACACTGCAAAACAAGCACAACACAATATAACATACACAAGAATCCTTATGGTGTTTGGAAACTTAAGTCACATTTAAAAGATCTGTTCCAGCTTTTGGTAAGTACTTATTATGTCAAGATAACAACAAAAACAAACAACAAAACAAGAAGTATCTCCAAACACAACAGAACAATCCTAGTAAGAAAAAAAAAATAAAAGTCTTTTTCTTGGTATTATACTTTTCAGAAACATGCTCAACAGAGAAATAGAAACTCAAATATTAAATAAATGGATAAAACGCTGCATTTCTCCTACTCAAATGATAATTCTCATATTACTTCAGAACTTTTTTTTTTTTAAATTCACTATGTAACTAGAGCTGGTTTTGAACACTGGTCTTTCTGTTTCCATTTTCCGAGAGTGCTACTATGCCTAGCCCCAGAACACATTCAACCAGGGTCACCCATCTGAATTAGGGTGAACATAGTCTGTAAAAGGCTATGAAGAACTATTTTAACCTTCTAACATGCTGCTTTTTGAACAGGGTCATTATCAATCACTAACAACCAACCTCACTATAGAAAATGATTGACATTGAATATTAGAGGAACATATGATCCTAAGAAGCACTGAAAAGCAGAAAGTGTGGTGGCACATGCCTAATTATAGCACTTGGAAACTTTTGCTTCCAAAGTTCAAGGTCTTCCTTTGCTACGTGAGTCTGGAGCCCAGCCTAAGTAAAAATCTTTTGATATACTAATTCTATCTCAAGTAATTAATCTTATGTGATATATGGTGACTTAGTTGCAAGACTGTATTGCTGAAGTCTTAAGAAAAAGAACTGAGCCAGGCAGTGGTGGTCCATGTCTTTAATCCCAACACTTGGGAGACAGAGACAGGCTGATCGCTGAGTTCTAGGCCAGCCTGTCTACAGAGCAGGCTACACAGAGAAACCCTGTCTAGAAAAACCAAAAAAGAATTAAGAGAAATCTAGGGTATTATTTTTGTAAAGTTCTAGTTGGGAGTGGTGGAGCACATCTTTAATTCCTGAAATTAGGGTGCAGGGGCATGAAGATCTCCGTAAATTCAAGGCCAGCTTGGTCTGTAAAGTGAATTCCAGTACAACCATGACTACACAGAGAAACTGTATCTTGAAAACCATCCATCCATCCATCCATCCACCCACCCACCCATCCATCCAACCATGCTAACATACATAAACAAAGCACACATGCTTGGATACAATTTTGAAAAGACACATAACAAAGTATGATCAATGACTATTTCTAGCTGGCAGAATTATTGTATTCCTTTCCTTCTGTTTACTAATTGTCAAGCATAAATTTTCTATAGTATTATGCATTGCTTGTCTAGGAAAAGTAATGGTATTTCTACATTTTGAAGAAAAATTAAAAATTCTGATTGTAAACCCCCCCATCAAAATCCAGGATTAAATCCTGTGGCTAGAAGAAATGCAAACTGGGCTAGCTGTAAAGGTCTGTGGATTCAGTTCTCGTTCATTACATATAAAAGTTGGTAAAAATAAACTACAGTGGTTGTAGAGAAGAAATGCTTACGGAGTTTCAGTTTCAAAGTGTTTATAAATACTCTGCATAAAGCTGCATTTGTGCTGGTGTGGTGGTGTACAGTGTGATTTCAACAGTCAGGAGGCAACCATTTGTTTGAGGCCAGTCTGGGTTAGAGAGAGAGAGAGAGAGATAGGGAAAGAAAGAGTGAACAAGAGATGATTATCTTACATAAGCTGACAGAACGGGGAAGATTTACAATTGGAATGAAATCTCATTAAACCTGAGGCCTTGCTTATCCTCCCTACCCTTGGCTGGGGAAGGGACTATCTGCGTGTGTGCTGCTGAGGAGAGTCATCCAAACACTAAGATTCAGGTCCAGAGTCACTTGTGTTATCAGCTTCATAATGCAAAGCAGGCAAAGCAGACAGCAGAACTCTTATTAAGGAAACTCTGCTTAGTTATAGTTTTTAAAGATGAAAACCCTATAAGTCAAATGTTAAAGATTTAACAAATCTTCAAACATTTCATTTGACCTTATGTATTCCAGCTTTTTTCAATAGAAAATGTTCTCTGTGATGTTTTTGCAGTCACTGAAGATGGAAACCTTACCAGATTTTCATGTTGCCCACTTGACACTCGAGTTTCCAGTGTCTCGGGGTCCAGTGTAGCGGTAGAGAGCACACTCAACTCCAGAAAAGGGTTAGAAAAGAAGCCCTTTCCTTTTTTGATTTTTTCCTTTGCAGCTAGAGAAGCCAGCCAAGCACCAGTCCTGCTCAACAGTACCTAGTTTGTCTAATGGGTACTTTGATCCAGTCACCGCTTAGGGTAGTGATGATCAGTACCCATGTGGACACAGGGGTAAGCAGAATAATACAAGGTATTATGAGAGGATCTATGAAAAATAAGTTAGTCTTTAGAACAAACCAAACTATAATAACAGAAAAATAAACAAACCTCAAATTTTATTTTAAAAATAAAATAAAAATGGTGGTGGTGCATACCCTTAATCATAGTGCATGGGAAAGAGAGACAGGTGGATCTCTGAATTAGAGGCCAGGCTGGTCTACAGAGTGAGTTCCAGGACAGCTAGGGCTACACAGAGAAACAATGTCTCAAAAAATCAAAACCAAAAGAAAAGAAAAGAAAAAAAAAAAAAAAAAAAAAAAAAAAAAAAAAAAAAAAAAAAAAAAAAAAAAAAAAAAAAAAAAAAAAAAAAAAAAAAAAAAAAAAAAAAAAAAAAAAAAAAAAAAAAAAAAAAAAGTAAAATTGGATAGCCAGGTGTGATAGCACAAGCCTTTAAGCCTAGGACTCCAGGGCAGAGGTAGGTACCAGCCTGGTTTACAAAGGACTACACAGTGAGACCCAGTCTCACTGAAGCCAAAACAAGAAACTACCAAGATACAAAATACTTCTACCTCTTTCCCAAAAGTCACGTCTCCAAACAAACAAGAGATGAAAACACTGAATTTCAGAACATAAATGTGCTATTAACTATTATGAGATACAGAGTATCAGACTGTTTTCAAAACCCACGTACATCTTTAAAGCCCTGTGGCACTGTCAGGACTGCAGGGACGAAGAGGAGCTGTGACACTGTCCCTGAGAAGCCACTGAGTGCCAGCCTCCTCCCACAGTAATTCTATAATGACTACAGGAACAGAAAATGAATTTTAAGATTTCCTCCCTAACCAAGTAGGCAAGCAGATTTTCCTCAGTCGGTTAGGCTTGAAATCATAGACTTTGTTTTCTAAACTAACGACTGCTGTGAGCACTGGAGTGACTCCAGGGAGCCCCTTTCTCTCCCTTTGGTGTTCCCTGGTTAGTACTCAGAAAGTCTTACCCTTTCATACTCATCCTTGGCTCTGCTAAGCATCTCCAGGATGTCAATGGGTCTCTGGTCGCTGCAGCCATTGGCCTGGCTGGGGCTCTGTTTATCTCGAGCAGCCTGCTGGGATCGCCGAGTCTCCTCCTCCACCACACTATAGGAGGAGAAAGAGGTGTCAGAAAGGCCATGCCACACATCTGGACTCCCAAAGATAAAGTAAGAGCCACATGACACTGTCCTTGCAATAGATAAAGTGCCCCATTCCAGAAAAGACATGACCTCATGATGTCACCATCTCAACAGTGAACAGTCCCTTACATTAAGAAAGACAAACTAGAATCCTTTTCTGGAGGTGGTAGAAGTAGATACATGAAGAAATACTTCAAGCACCTCCTCTTCTCTGACAAGTAACTCAAAACTGGTAGAACAAAGTGGTAATACACATTACTAAGATATGGAAACTGAACAACATACTATGGACTAGCCTTGAAAACAAGTGCTGGTGAATTGTCTATTAAGTGGGAAAAAGGCTCTGCACTAAACAGGTGACCAACCCCAGGGTGGCTATGGGTATGTACTGTATTTTTATTGGCACTATGTAATTTTTCACTTGAAACTCCACAAGGCAGACATGAGGTTAAGAATGGCACTGACGGGGCTCAGTCTTCATTCTTTTTACAAGTTTACATTTAAATGACACCCTTGCTCCTCCTTGTATTACCCACCACAGAAAAGGTCTGAAGCATCAGAGCAACTTCAGTAAAATGTCAAGAACTGAAGGCTGAATAAGGACTTTGTGTGTATTTTATTTCCCGTATAGATTTTAATAATGCAACTAATTTAAACATGCATTGATTTTAGTTACAAACTGCAATGAATCGGCCGCCTGCCTTCCTGCCATGAGATTTTATAGGTACTCGGCTTACTTAGTAGGTATGTAACTGAGAGCTCATTGGCCAGGACGATGAGAAGTCAAACAATTCAGTAGTCAAACAAAGGCTGTTTTGTTTGTTTGTCTGTTTGTTTATAGACAGGGTTTCTCTGTAGCTCTGGAGTCTGACCTGGAACTCACTTTGTAGACCAGGCTGGCCCCGAACTCAGAGATCTACCTGCCTTTGCCTCTCAAGTGCCAGGATTAAAGGGGTGCACCACCACTGCCAGGCTCGCAAAAGACTTATTTTTAAAGGATTAGAGTAACAGGAGTAGGGGCTGGAGAGATGGCTCAGCAGTTAAGCGTACTGGCTCCTCTTGCAGAGGTCCTGAGTTCAATTCCCAGCAACCACATGGTGGCTCACAACCATCTGCAATGAGATCTGGTGGCCTCTTCTGGTCTGCAGGTATGTAGACAGAACATTGTTTACATAACAAATAAATAAATCTTAAAAAAAAAAAAAGTAACAGGAGTAACACGAGCAACAGTTATAAGGCCATGTCATTAGGCCTAATTAGCATGTATGTACATGGCAGTGATGTTCATCATTCAACACTAGGTTAAACAATACCACTTTAAAAAAAGGTAACAGAGCCAAGACTACTGGAGACATATAGCTCAGATGCTATGCAAATATGTGCTTTGCAAGCACAAGGATCTGAGTTAGAGCTCCAGAACTTACATAAAAAAGACAGGAGCTGGCTCAACTGATAGAGCTTGCTGTGAAGACATAAAGATTTGGATCTCTAGCACCCATCTAAGAAGCCAGGTGCAGCAGTATGCATTTGGAATCTAATTGGAGGGGAAGTAGAGACAGAAGGGATCAACCAATGTACCGTCTCAAAAAATATGGTGGAGGATGGCACAACATTAATCTCTGGTTTCTACCTGCACACATGCGCATACAAGCACATTCACATTCACAGACACAAACACACAGAACAACATGATGGTGTATGCTTGTAATCCCACACTAGGAATCACTGGCTAGCTAGCCTAGTTTATATAATGGGTTCCTGGTCAGGGAGACCTGCCTCAAAATAAGTAAATAAAAAGTGAAATAAAATTAAGGATAACACTCAAACTTGTCCTCTGGCTTCCATACATGTGTGTGTACACATGCACATACACACAAAAGATATCAGAATTATTCTGAGTTTTTGTTTGTTTTGAGACGGGGGCTTCCTATGTAGCTAAGGCTAGCTTCCAACAGCTTAAGCCTCCTGAGTGCTATTATTATAGGCACATACCATCACACCCAGTTGCCACTCTGAATTTATACATATAAAATTATTATGTGTAAGGATGTTTTGCCTGCATGCATGTCTATGCACCACATGTGTGGCTGATGTCCACTGAGGCCAGAACTTGTGAACTGCCATAGGGTGCTGGAACTCTTCCTTTGGAAGAGCAGCCAATGTTCCCAACCATTGAGCCAGCTCTCTGGCTGCTAATGTCCTAATTAACTAATTTTTTTTTTTAAAGGATAGATTTCCCCTATGTAACCTTAGCTGAACTGAAACTCAAAATGTTGACTATACTGGCCTTGAACTTGTGATCCTTTAGCCTCTCACTCACCAGTGCTAAATTACAGGTGTGTATCACCGTATCTCACTCCATTCTGTGTGTGTGTGTAGTACACACAAGTACGTAGATGTGTATGCCCACACACGCTCATTCGAGGCTTTCTTAGCATCTCTCCACTGTTTCTGCTAGGCTAACTGGTCATTGAGATCCTAGATTTGCCTGACTCCATCACCAGTGCTTAGATATAAAGTGTCAGATCGTTAGGCACACTCTCGAGTTTTAGCATGCTAAAATGTTCTGTGATTCTGTGAGAAAAGTGAACTTGTAGATGTTCTCAAACTCTACCCGACTAAAAAGCTCTTTACATTCTACTATGGGACAATAGCCCCCAAACCTCTGCTACTTCTGGAATCTTAGCTTTTAAGGCAATTACTCCACAACAAGAAATGTAGAATCACAGGCTTCATAGTTTAAAAGAAGACTGAGTAGTGATATGAAAATCTGATCAGCACCAGTAGCATATTTAATACTTAGTTATAGGCCACACCAGCCTGATTCCATCCCAAGAAAGGACTCAAGCACATAGACTTTCCTACCTACTTCCTTACTGGCCATCTAGCTTGACCAAACTGGCATTCAATCCTTCCCTGACTTGGAGTGGATCTGTGATTTTACTAATTCCCACTGTTTACTCACAGAACAGACCGTCCCAGGAAGTTCTGCTGAAACCAAAAGAAACTCAGCCGGAAGAGGGCTGGCCTTAAGGTCTCCTCCAGTTCAAACTTAATGGTACTCTGTGGTGGCTTGAGTAAGAGTGGTCCCATAGGTTGGTGAAACTGTTTGGGAAGATGCGGTGGTTTGAATGAATGGTCCAGAGGGAGCGGCACTATTAGGAGGTGTGGCCTTGTTGGAGGAAAAGTATCAATGGTGGTGGGCTTTGGGGTTTCAGAAGCCCAAGCCAGGTCCAGTGTCACTCTCTTCCTGCTGATCCAGATATAGTGCTCTCAGCAACCTCTCTGGTGAAAAGACCAGGCAAATAACACGACAGGCTCCTAATAACTCAGTTAAGAACTAGGCCCTAGTTCCTGCCTCTTAAAACTGGACAGGCAGTTTCTGAGGAAGCTATGAACAAAGGACAATCAATCTTCGATGTCTCTGACAAGGGAGATATCTCACACCAAGCCAGGGCCACTGGGCCATCCCCCAGTCTGTAGCTCAGGGTGATAACCAAATAAGGACAAAGCCTAGGACTCAAACACTGCAACCTTAACCAGCCCTTGCTAGCCTTAGCCAGTTAGGAATGTACTAACATAATTGGCACTTGTGTAAGCCAATCCTATTTGATGACCTACTTGTCACTGAAACTCCCCTTAGCTGTGCTTAAAAGGAGCTGCAAGCTTGTGTATGATGGGCAGTCCCAGGCAGTATGCTAGTTTTTTTACTCTCAAGATAATAAACACTCTTGCTGATTGCATTTGAGGATGATGGTCTTTTGTGGGACTTGTCCAGGACCCTAACATCCAGGACCATGCCTGCCTGCATTCCACCATGCTTCCCACCATGACAATAATGAACTAAACTTGTGAAGTGTAAACTAGTCAATTAAATGTTTTTTTTCCTTTGTAAGAGTTGCCATGTTTGGATGGAGAGGTGGCTCAGAGGTGAAAAGCACTGGCTGTTCTTCCAGAAGTCCTGAGTTCAACTCCCAGCAACCACATGGTGGCTCACACCCATCTATGATGACACCTGATACCCTCTTCTGTATACTGTAAACACAATAAATAAGTAAATATTAAAAAAAAAAGAATCTGATGTCCTCTTCTGACATAAAGATGTAGATAAAACACTTACATAAATCTTAAAAAAATAAATAAATAAAAGAGTTGCCATGTTTATGTCACTTCACAGCGATAGAAACCCTAATTAAGATAGAATAAGAGGGTTAGCCTTGTCAGAGGTGTGTCACTGGGGTGGACTCTGAGGTCTCAAAAGCCCATTCTGAGTTAGTTTGTGATGCAAGTTCTCAGCTGAACATAGGGTGCATGTTTAATCTCAGCATTCACCTGGAGGCAGAGGGCAGGTGGATCTCTGAATCTGAGGCCAGCATACTCTACATAGTAAGTTCCAGGACAGCCAGGGCTATGTAGAAAGACTGACTGTCTTAGTTAGGATTCCTATTGCTGTCATAAAACATCATGACCAAATCACACTGGGGAGGAACGGTTCATCTGGCTTAAGCATCCACATCATTGTTTATCATTGGAGGAAGTCACGAGAGGAACTCAAGCAGGGCAGCAACCTAGAGGCAGGAGCTGATGAAGGGTGCTGCTCTGCTTACTCCCTTATTTCTCATGGCCTGCTCAGTCTGCTTACTTATAGAACCCAGGACAGATGGGCAAGGTGTTGCACGCCTTTAATCCCAGCACTTCAGAGACAGAGGCAGGTACATCTCTGTGAATTTTAGACCAGCCTGGTCTACAGAGCAAGTTCCAGAACAGGCAAGATTATATAGAGAAACCTTGTTTTGAAAAACAAATACAAACAAACAAATCCAAATTATCCCCTCCCCCTCAAAAAAAAACCCCAACCAACTCAGGACCACCAGCCCAGGGATGGCTCAATCACTAATTAAGAAAATGTCCTACAGGTTTGCCTGAAGCCTAGCCTAAGCAGGTATTTCTAAATTGAGGCTCCTTTCTCTCTGATTACTCTAGCTTGTTATCAAGTTGGCATAAAACTAGCAAGCACAAAGACCCTATGTCAAAACAAAATAAAACAAAAACCAAACCCAAAACCCAAACCTAAAACAAAAGGTGCTATTTGCTGCAGAGCTATGCCTGTCTGCTACTATGCTCTTCGACACAGACCCAGCCTCAGAAACTGTAAGCTCCAATAAACTTTTTTCTTCTATAAGTTGCTTTTATCATGATGTCTCTTTACAACAACTGAAAAATAACTAAGGCACCCTTGCTCCTCACCCTTCTTAAATTCCAAAACCATGCACATAAGATGAGTAAGATCAAGAATAAAACATACTTTCCCAAGCTCTCCAAACTTTATATAGCCATTTCTGAGCAAACATTCAATCCCCCCCACCCACTCACACGGTTTCTCTGTGTAACAGCCCCAGCTGTCCTGGAACTGACTAGCCTGCCTCTGCCTCCAGAGTGCTGAAATGAAAAGCATGTGCCACCATGCCCAGCCTCAACATTCTAAGTTTTATGTTTAAGTTTACCCACATTTTAAACCTAGTACAGGTTCAGGCATTCACTTAATTTCCCACATGGCCTCTCAGCTTTACGTTGAAGAATTTTTATTATATTGTGGCTATCAAAGACGTTATAAGAACTGTATCTAACTGAATGTGGACTGCCAGACATGCTTTATTGTGGTGCTGGAAACTAAATTCAGTGCCTGCCTGACATATTACTATTGAAATTCATCCTTAACCCAAATTCATTTGCTTAAATGCATAAAATGCCAAAGTTTTAGTGGCCTTAGTCAGTGAAGTGATACTCTAAATTACATAAAGAACAGAGGTCTATGCAGGCAGGCAGACAACAATGATCTATTTCTGGGATCAACACAATCTTCAGGTGGGCCTTCAGTCTTCAGTTTCAGTAACCCGTGAAGTTGAATATCTGGAGTGCTGCGAAGGCACTCAGAAAAAAACTTCAAGATAATTTTCCTTCGGTAGTTATAAGGGCTCTAGCACACAGATTTGGGACTAAATACTCTAACAGGTGAAAATATCAATGTATTAATGTATTTCAAAGTTTAAATACAACTGCCACTTTTGCAAAAAAACAAGTTATCAAATAAACGCCTTGGTTGAGGTCATGAGGCAGGGCGCCCAGGATCTCAGAACCAGCATGTTGTTCTCTCATGTGATATACTCCATTACTATAATATAGCAAGGTCCTTTGCCCATGATAGCCCATAGTTTTGACTTCCTCTATCTATACTATACCTTGAGCATGAGCAGACTAAATCTTTATCTCTATAAACTAAATGAATGCTACTGTTGAAAAGTAGTGGAACTTTACAAATAAAGTGTTTTAAAAGAAAGTGTGCTTCTAGAAAGCCAATACTTTCTCTAGTAAGACTGTTCATTTATAGGCAGCAAAGCCCTCCATGGTGCACCTACCAGTAAACACAACAGGTCTGTTCTACAAGCTCACAGCCAGAGCAGATGACAGAACACTGAGTAGATAAACATTCAATAAGGATACACCATTAATCTTGGGTTATAACTTGACCTTTGTAGTGTACTTTCTAAAGACATATAAATAAGCATATGCAGAACTGAGGCTACTGAGTTAACTATTATACTTTCAAGATGATTAATTAAAACTTAGTTTAAAAAAAATCAAGACTATTTTCTTCCAAATACATAAAAATACAACCTAGAAGAGAGTAACAGTACTTGGATTTGGTAGGAGTAAGAGTTTACTGCAGATTCAAGTAAAAACTAAAGAGGAAGCCAACCTATGCCAGATGATACTACCCACTGCACATTCTGTTCTGGCTCTACCATCCCAGGCCCCGTTCAGCACTGTTATGTCTTGGGCTCCCGGAATTCCAATGGGCAGTCTTAGTCTTACACTATGGTTACTCAAGAGATGGTTTATAATAGGCCAGCACAAAAATTAGTCAACCTTTAGATCATTAACTGAATGGAAATTATTTTCCAGATTTCAAGATTGTAAGCTTTAAATGTCTTTTGGAAAACAAACTATTTGACTGGGACTTGCCAAACCTAGCCTGTGCTCAAACCAAGTTCGTCTAAAGGATACGCAATCTGTATCAGGCTACTGAACACAGTACCACTCATTACAGCAGAAACTGGTGTAGTAACTGTATATGGTGGTCAGGCTATGTCCTGACGAACCTCATAATCTCAGGCAGTGTAACCACAGCTAAGTATCTGTTAACTGACCTGTCTGTAGGACTAAATACAAAGAATAAATGCAATAATGGAAAATTTAATATCCTGGAAAAAATGCTGTTGACATCAAATCATTAAACAAATGTTCTTACAATTGTAGACAACAATCACACACATCAATCTAATGTATACACAACACAGATTAAAAGGGAACAGACATTTGTAAATACACTTGGATCAATAGGGCTATAGGTAATTTTTAGGAAAAAAAAATCTGCCTTTGTCAAACTTTTGCAATAAAAAGAAAATTAAGAGAGATATACACTAAGAGATGTTAGTACTGAAGAGAAGTTAGGATTGGAGTATTGCTTTACCTCTCATTAATCTATAGATTACATATACTTACTCAGCCATGAGTTTTGCTATGCGGTGACAGTCATTCTTGTCATAAAACCAGATACTGTATATTGACACTTGAAAAAAAAAAAGGAAAAAAAATAAGCATAAAGTGTTGAGATCTGAGTACACGAACAACATAATACTGGGTTTACTGTCAGATCCTCAAATTATTAGTAATCCCTCTTAAAAAAAAAAAAAGGAATAGAATGAAACAAAATGCCTTCTCCAAACGTTCATTAAAAGCAGGACAGGTTAAACACTCAAGGTGTTAGTAATAGGAACCAAGTGAGCTGTGGTAGCACATGTTATAATCTCAGCTACTCTGGAGACTAAAGCAGAAAGAATGCTAGCCCAGGGCCAGCCTGGGCAACCAAGTAAGTTCATCTCAAAATAAATTTTAAACCTTATAATCTGCCACTAATATCAATGTTTGGTTGGAACCTTCAGTTCACTCCTGCTTGAACTGGAAAGCATCATCCTTCCCTCCCTGTCCCCTCTCTTCCCAGAACCCTGCCCTCTCAGAGAAAAGACTTCAAAAAAAAGTCTAGTTCGGCATTCCTGGAAACTATTGAGACTTCAACTGCTGCAGCTTGCAGCCCCAGGCCCTGCCTAGAGCATTCAGCTTTGACCATACTTGGACACATACCCAGCCTGTCGTGGGGACACATCATCACCTCTGGCCTATAGGCTATATAATCTCCCTGCTTTGGTTCAGGCTGCAGCTTCTCTGGCCTCGATCTCTGGGACTAGAGAACATGCCCGAAAACTGCTTTGCTCAAATAAACCTGTTGTTATACTTTTCCAATTTGGCTTGATTTGGCTTACTGCATCAGTGGAGAAATTTATGGGGGGGGGGGGAAGAAACCTATTAATCAGATACACCATTACTTAGATATTATGAAGAAAGACTGCCAATTAACTAAGACTCAATGAGTATTGATGATTCCAAACATGAAAATACAAAGAAGTCTTCATCACAATAAAAGTTTTAACAGAAATCTTTAAAATAATGGCTGATCAGCTGTTTACACTTGACTATTGCAGAGCCATATATTGGGGAAAAGCTGGAATATCGGAGGAAACAGTCCACAGCCAATTCTCACCCAGCCAACTTCTCAGGCCAAACTGGTGCCATCTTCAGGAGTCTCCACCTGACTGGTCACTCAGACAGAATGGCTGAATTTCTACCTTCTGCCCAGCTATTTCACTTTCTGGTTCAACTCTGCTAGGGCTAGGATTAAAGGTGTGAGCTGCCACTACCTAGCTGTCGGGCCTTAAGTCATAGAGATCCATCTTGATCTCTGTCTCCAGAGTGATGGGATGAAAGGCATGGGTCACCACTCTCTGACCTTCATGGTGCGGCTGTGGGAGACTCTGTCCTCTGATATTCCAGACAAATTTTATTTAATATACAATATATCACCACACTTGACAGTCAGTTACATTTTTTTTTTTCTTTTGCCACCTTTTCTTATTCCCAGTATGGTGATCCACATAAGGACTTTAAAAGCTTATTTGATAAAAGTCATTTATTTATCTTGCAACAAAAATTTGAAGTTTTTAGATACAGTGTATAGAAATACTGAAGATATAAGTCAAAATAAACACATGGGTGGGGAATGTCTACTGACTGTTCTAATGTACACTGGGGGAGTACAGTCTATCATCCTGAAGGTAACTCACTGGAACAGGAGCTTGAGGTAGCTGGCCTCACTTACCCCCTAGCCAGGAAACAGTGACTTATGCTACTGCTCAGCTCTGCTTTTTTAGTTTGTTTGTTTAGAAGTTAGGGCAGGTCTTCCCACACCAATTAACCAAATCTAGCTAACTCTTCATTCAGTGCGCAGAGCCTTGTCTCCTAGCTGATCCTAGGTCCTGGCAGGCTGAGAACCAACACTAACCATCTAACAAACCTGCTCCCTTGCCCCCACTTCTTTTTTCTTTCAGAAAATATCAGCGGAGCTTTTTTTGTATACATTTGCTTCTGGATTCTTTCATTTACTTCCATTTATTTGTCTATCCTTACAATATCTTGATTAATACAGTATACCTGTATGAAAGCCTTTTGTTTTATTTATTTATTTTTGAAGCAGGGTTTTGTCTGTTTTTGCGTTTTCTGAGATAATCTAGTAATGTAGCCCAAGCTGACCTCAAAACTCTCCATCTTCCTCCCTCTGCAGTGTGCACCGCCAAGCTCAGATTGAAGCACTGCTTTTGTGCTAGTGTGTTTCTAATGTGTTGATTTATATCCTGAGGTGCTGGAGGCTGAATCCAAACCTCTACACTCTACACTCTGCCCTGCAACTGATTTGTGTGTACTGAGCTCACATCTGCAGACTACCAAACTCCTTTGACAGCTCAAGGAATTGGATATAGACAATATCATTTGGTCAGGGACAGACTCAATGTACAGACATTTTCTTTGACTCATCACAGTGGTCACAAGTTTCAGTGATATTCTAAACAGCAGTGATGAAAATGAACATAACTACCTGGCTCTTGATCTCAGAGAAAAAGCATTTAGTCCCTTACCACACACACAACTCTTAGCTGTAAAAGTTTTTGTAGGTATGTTTCACCAAGGTACTGGCTCACTCCTATTTATAATTTGAGTTTTATATAAAGGAACAACAAATTTTGTTGGTCTTTTTAATTTTAAACAAAGTGATCCTGAGGGCTGGGTGTGCTACTAAAAATTGTGCCTAGCTTGTACAAGGCCCCAGCCTCAAACATAAAAACAACAAAAATCATATGATATTTCTTCTTTAACTTATTGACTTGGTAGAATTCATTCACTGATTTTCAATACTGAATCAACTTTCCATGTCTGAATAGAGCTCCCTTGGGCACCAAGTATACTTTTAAATGTACTAACCAAGTTGACATGTTAGTATTTAGTAGACAACTTTTGAGTCTATGTTCACAAACAATACACAGGCTAGTAGTTTTCTTTTCCATATGTGTTTTGGTGCTAATGCACTAACAGTCTTACAGGAACACAAGAAGTCTTCCTTCTTTTTCTACTCTCGGGAAAAGACTAACATTAGTGTCAGTGCTTCTGAATTTCTGCTAAAATGACTGGGCCTGGATTTCTTTTTCAGAAATCTATAAGTTATAAATACAGTCTTTAAAATGTGGTTCAGGAGGATTCATGATATTTTATCTTGGTTGGGTGGCAGTTTTTCAAGTTTTGAAGACATTACTGTACTTCTCCTAAGTTACCAAGAGTTTTTGAATGTGAAGTTGTTCATAAAATCTCATCTGTCTAGATAAAGACAGTTGCAGAACTTGCAAAATTTCATCCCCTACCCTCAACAGAGACAAATATGATTTGCTCTTTGAGACTGGGCTTTACTTTGTAGCCTATGCTACCTGGAATTCATGATCCTCCTGTCTCAAGATCCCCATTCCAAGAATTATAAGCATGTGGCACCATTGCCCAACTCTCAATGTGTGTCTGTACTCTTGTTAGTCTTGTTAGATACTTTATCAATTATATTGTCTTTATTTTACAGGACAAGCTTTTTGCTTCAGTGATTTTTTTTCATTTTCTCCAATTTCACTGATTTGTGTTCTCATCTAATTTTCTCCCTTTTTATACTTTGAGTTAATTTCATATCTTTTGTCTTTCCGTGGATTTTTTTAATGTTGTTTTTTGGTTTTTCTTTAAATATAAGGTTTCTCATAGGCCAGGATGGCTTTGAATGTCTAATCCTCCTTCATTTCTCAAGTGCTAGAGATCATTCATAGGCATGTGCCAGCACACTTGGTTATTTCTAATTTCTTTCAGTAGGAATTTGGTGGGTTCTCAGTCAGTGCCACTGAGATGTCTTAAAAACTACGTCCCAGGCCAGAATGAAGACATGAGGCCCTCTGCCATTTCCATCCTCACTTCTTCCTGGTGGTCACTTCTTATTAACAGAGTTACCAATCCTTCTTGCTAGGTTTGCTTGGCTTGCTTGGTGTTGTTGGCATAAGTCTCTTGCAATCTATGAAAGGCCAAGTCTCCACCTGGGCTACATTCTGTTGTTAGGTATGTTTGCATTCTGTTAAGATGGGGAGACATTCTCCTGCCAGGTGGACCTGCATGTCTGCAACATCCTCCTTCACCCTCAGTTTGCCACTGCTTTGTATTATCTCTAGGTTTTATAGCTGTACTTATCATACA
Organism: Sigmodon hispidus; assembly: GCA_004025045.1. NCBI lineage: Eukaryota > Metazoa > Chordata > Mammalia > Rodentia > Cricetidae > Sigmodon > Sigmodon hispidus. The sequence continues at coordinate 75,401 of PVIH01001686.1, read as the reverse complement.
TCTTCAGGCTTGGAAAACAGGAATTTACATTTATTTATGTCTGTATTATAGCATGTATATAGAGGTCAGAGGACAATTTAGCTGTCTAACAGCCCTGACTGTCCTGCTTTGTAGACCATGTGCTGGGAGTATGGGGCATGTGCCACCACACCCAGCTCAAAGTAGTGAATTTGAATTTCGCTTAAAGACTAGAGAAAATCAAAGAAAAATATTAAGTTAAAATTGCACATCTGAAGGACAGGATGAAGCTGGGAATGGTAGAATGTATGTGCATAGTATTTTAGAAGTCCTAGGTGTTTGATCCCCTACACTGCACAAACTGTTGACAGTCAATGTCTGTAATGCCAGCACTGGAGGTGGAGGTAGGAGATCACGAATTCAAGACTATTTTCAGCTTCATAGAGAGTTTGAGGCTAGCATGAGATCTATGAAGTCCTGCTTCATACGCTCATATATGTGCCAACAAATTGAGAAAATGTAAATGTAAGCACAAGAAATTGCATTTTACTTTTTATTTACTGCTTTGATGCTTTTTTAGATATATATCCCAGGCCGGCCTCAAACTTCTCATTCTCCTTACTCTGATTCCCAAGCACTGAGGAGGTATGAGCCATCATTTCTGGTTTCAGTAAATTTTATCATATTTGAAAATTAAAATTGTCCTTTATTAAACTTTACTCATGCATATAATAATGGTAGATAAACAGTATATTACTAGAATTTGAGGTGGGAGGGTTAATTTTTTTTTCAGTTTTACTATATACTCTAGGTTAGCCTCAAATTTTTTTTTCTTTAAAAAATATTCTCCATGTAACCTACAAGTTTCAATAAATTTTAAATAAATTAAAAAAAAATTTAAAGAATAAATAAATAAAAAGTGGTTGTGCATGATTTAAAAAAAACGTGCTTTTAAAAGCCTGGGGTGATCATGACATATGCCTAATAATTCATAATGAGGCCAAGGCAGAGTCAAAGGGATCTTGTTTCTAGTAATTTTTTAATACTTTTTTTTTTTTAAAAAAAGATTTATTTATTTATTTTCATTTTATGTACAGTGGTGTTTTGCCCTGAATCTAGAGTTACAGACAGTTGTGAGCTGCCATGTGGGTGCTGGGAATTGAACCCCGGTCCTCTGGAACAGCAGCCAGTGCTCTTAACCCTTGAGCCACCTGTCCAGCCCCCTAGTAAGGCTTTTTTTAAAAAAACCTTTTAAAATAAATATTAAATGAGTTCTGTAAAGATATAATTAGAATAGATCAGTCTATAAAGCCAATTAATAAAGGTTATTTTGATGGCAAATTATTTGTTCCATTCTGAATTAAGACCACTCTTCTGCAAGATTTCATTGGCAAGTCATTTGACAATTTGTTGCTTCATTTTCATAAAAAGTTAAGCTGGATTTTTCTACTGTTACTGCTGTACGAATTAAGATATTAATAATCAGAGTAAGCAAATGGCTTCATTTTAATGAATGAAGAACATGAACAAGAATTTTTTCCCCTATCCTGTTTAAAAGGTTCCATTTTACGAAATGGAAAATCTCCAACCACACTAAAACTGTCCTAAGCCTTCAGAGTCCTGAGTAGCTATAGATCCTTATGGTACTGGGACATGGGGCTGCTTCCCATGCCTGGGACTCATTTTTTTTTTTTTTTTTTTTTTTACAGTGATTCTTCTATTCACAGAATTTTTTTTTTTAAACTTTATTTATTTATTTATTTATTTATTTGCGTTGGTGTTTGCCTGGAACTGGAACTACAGACAGTTGTTAGCTGCCATGTGGGTGCTGGGGATTGAACCCGGGTCCTCTGGAAGAGTAGCCGGTGCCCTTAACCGCTGAGCCATCTCTCCAGCCCCCTATTCACAGAATTTTAAAACACTACATGAGCTTCCAATGAACAAGGAATTTTGGAATGATTTACATAATGCAAATTAACAAGTTACTTCAGCATTAACATCTCAGTGGAAGAACACAGAAGTGGTCCTGACAAAGACAAAATGATTACACATTATCTACTACTGGGTCTAGATGCTAAATCTCACCCTGACACTAATTTAGAGTGAATTGCACTAAGGCTTTCAAAAGATTCCATATATGGCAATTACAGGCAATCACCTTTCTTTAAATATCCTCTTTCCAACCTTGGCTCAGAACACCTAACAAACTACGCCCAAATGCAGAAGATTACAGTTTTCACATGATACACAATCTACATCTGGGCACAGCCACGTGAACTGCAGTGCTGACAAGTGCTTGTAATATGCAATGCATCAGGTATGGAGAATAGCACAAAGCTCTTTCTGGACAAAAGAGCCAGGGATTCTAAACTAAACTATTAGAATTTCAAATTGAAAAATCAAAGCAATTTCACTAGGGCTGCCAGCTTAAGGCAAATCTTCATTTTAATTATCCTTTTCTCTTTCAAGAAACCCAATGTAATTTAGAAATAAGACATTTGCTTCTATACTTGTCCATTATCAAACAAACTGCCAAAAAAGAACCAAACACTTTCAAAGGCATGTTTGCAGAAGAAATACTGATAAGGGGGCCAGAATGATAGCTTAATGGGCAAAGGATAAGAGTCACACTCAATTCTGCCAGAAGCAGACCTGTAGAAGTTCAGAGACGCATCCAAGAATCAGTGCTGTCTGCCAACATATCAAAAGCTCAGTGCATGCAACTGGCAAGAAAGCTCTGGGAGCTGCCACTAAGCCTGTCACTGCCACTAGTGAGGAAAAACAGATAAGTCTGCCAGATAAGCAAGACCACAGAAGACCTTGTCTCTAAACCCAAGTTAAGCATTCTTAAGAGAACCTACACTCAAAGGTCCTACACATGCTGCCAACAATCTGTGCTGTGACGTCCTGAAATAATCTCCCTCATTAGCTGTCCCACAAGACTCAGGCTTCTGGCAATGCAGTATTAGTCTATCACAGCAAATAATAATTTGTACCTGTTTCATTAATGGTTTTTCTCAAGATCAAAGGGAACTAGTTGGCGGATAACCACTATTCATCTAGACTGCCAGTCCCAAGACAGTCATACATAGGGCAGTCATTGAGAAGTAGGGAGTATAATGTAACACTGTTGTACTTCCATGAATCATATCAAAGGGCAAAATAAATTCAAACAGGTGTTTCTCTCCTACTTTTCAACTGGGGGTCCTTTCCTTTGGAAAATGAAATAATATCTGTTAAGAGTATTTGAATTATCTAAAATTGAGAAAAACTTAAAAACTGATGGGAAAATGTATTTCTCAAGAGTCCTATATGAGGACCAAGCTACTTATTATAATTTGATATATCTTATGCATCATTATTATGGTACACACAAGATTAATTTGGAGACTTTGTCTAGAGCTACTGCAATTCAGTCTTTTTTTTTTTTTTTTTTAACCTTTTGATTCACTTATTATTTTACCTGACCTATTTTCTAAAAGATTCTAGGAGATTGATACTTATACTGATACAGACCCAAGTAGAACAGGAAGGCTTCTGGAGGTAGGGTTAAGAGCACTAAAACTTTTGGGGGCTGAAGAGACAGCTCAGTAAGTAAAAGCACTCGTCCTGATGACCTAACCTTGACTCTGAATTCCTATGGCAGAGAACTGACTTCCTGCAAGATGTCCTCTAACTTCCATATTACCACATGGCACGACATGCCTCAGGTTCATCGGCCGGGGTCTCTCTCTCTGAGGCACACAATAAACAACAATGGATTAATAAAATTAAAGAGTCACAACTTTCTTGCTCAGAGGGGAGGGAAGGAGAGAAGAGAGAAGGGGGAGATATCTTGAGTTCAATTCCTAATATATTGAAAACAAACCAAACCAAACGTCCAAAGTGAAAGCAGTTCTAATGACTCAGTGATTCCTGAAGAGGGTCTGAATTCAGTTCCTAAGATCCAACACCTGCCTGTAACTCTAGTTCCAGGGGCTTGAACTGACTCTGACTTCTGAGGGAACATGTAAAGATACATCATGCATATAAACTCTTAGTCACACACATAAATAAATAAGTCAGATATGAAGATTTCCTATAATAGGGAGCAAAAACAAGAAAATAGGCTTTCAATATAGTTAAATACACTTTAATAATCAGAAATGGAACACTGCAGCTATATAAACAACAGTCTGCTCCAGTTAGTAAGAAAACAAATACTTTTACACTGACAGATCATTTTCTTTAGAAGACTAAACATGGCAGCCCCAGTACAGAACCAAAGACAGACTGGCCTTTGATTCTAACAGGAGATACTTGGCAGGTTGCAAACATTTAGGTAGACCGAGGATGTTGTATATCTATCTGCAAGAAGAGCTGGCAAGGTGATGCAGTGGCTTACCTCTTTTAGTCCAAAAAGTAGTCACCTCAGAACAATAATGTACACTAACACAGTAGAGGAGAGGCCAATCCTGAAATTTAAGTGGGATTATCTATTTATTGATTGGGTAGAAGATTTGGACCATGTGACTTAAAAATGCTACTCTGCCAAGTTTCTTGGCTTATTTTAAAAGGGTTGCCATCTAAAATTAAATACTGTGGAAGTGATGTGATCACAAAGTGGGATTCAGGCCAGTGAAATGGCCACTGAATTTGGGGAAACAAATTCAGCAGTACTATGACTGATGTTCCCATTTATCAAAACTTTTTTCCTCACTTTGAGATAGGGTTTCTGTGTGCAACTGCTCTGGCTGTCTTGGAACTTGCTCTGTAGAACAGGATGTCCTCAACAGAGATTCACCTGCCTCCACCTCCCAAGTGCTGGGATTAAAAGCACCATCATCATCCAGCTCCCATTTATCAAATTCTTATTCTTAAATGAAGGGCAACTCCAAATAAAGGGAGAATCACAGAGTTTTCACTTAATAAAGAACTATGGCCACTATTATCACAGTGCTCAGCACCCGAGGCAGGGCTTCCAAACAGGTGCTATGTATGATTTATGGGTGTGACACAATGTTGGGCATGTCCACTGCTCTAAGTTCTATCAATCTACTATTTTAACAAATTGGAAAGATAGAGTGGCATCTTGGCATTTATAGGTCTGAATTCTTGTTTTTTAGAGTTCCAGGAATCTATAGCTAGAACATCAGGATATAAGTTTGATTATGGTTTAAGACACAAACCTTTCGTTTTTTCCCCCTTGACTTCTGCTTTTCTATATATTGTCTCATTACTTTATTAAGAGATCATCCAACTTAAGAGTTGTAAGCACAAGTGCCTGTAGGATATGAGAGATCTGTTGTGTGACTAGAACTGTGGCTGGGATCAGTATTTGCAGTGATGTCCTATGTGGTCATAGAAATCCAGATGTGTGGACCTGCCAGTAGCTTAGCTGGAAGAGTGCCTGCCTAGCATGCACACAGCCCTGGGATCCTCTCCAATACTACACACACAGGGCATGGTAGTGCAGGGCTGGTATCCTAGCACTTGGGAGGTTGAAGCAGATCACTAACTCAGAGTCATCTTTGGTTACACAGAAATTTCAAGGTGAGTCTCTACCTTAAAATAACAACAAATCCAGGGGTGTGTGGGCTTAAGAATCAAATATATAATTTTTATCTGTTGGTAGCAAATGCTTATCCTGTGCTTAACTAAAAAGACAAAGCTGGTCATGCCAGGAAATAGTGACTTTTTTGGACCTGAGATCTGCATAGACCCTCAGGACACAGAAGCTGCAGAGCTCAGTCTTAAGGCTTATGCTGCCCTCTCCACAGGGCAAGTTAGTTCTTGATAACTTGTGCTTCAGATCTTACAGCAATAAATTTCATTATGTAAAAACAACATTAAATCTATATAGCACTTGTTGACACATTCTTGTCTAGATATGTGCCTATACTTTGTGACTTCCCAAAAGAAAAAATTCAAAGTATTTACTAAACAATGTAACTATGAAACTTACAACCAAGAAAACACCTGAACACAAACATAAAAGTTGCTGTTTCATGAAAAATTACCTTAGGAGAAAAAAAAGGCAGTAATTAGTGAGCCATGATACAAATATTCCTTTTTGAACATTCTGAAGTGCAGAGGATTCAAAATGTTACCAAGAGGGTGTTTAGTAGCAGCTCTATGATGAGACAGAATAGAGATTTCCAGTGTCTGACCTCATAGCATCGGTCGGCTCCCAGCCTGAGTTCTCTATGTTCTCTGGGGTTTGCCCTCTTTAATCTATACTTGTAGCAAGAGTGAGGAGGCTCTTTCCTTATCTAGGTCCTGGAGGCCAGGCTAATGCAGTTTCTACAGGTCCTTTCTCCCTTCTGATTACAGAATCATAGCAACCTCAGGGCTGCAGCTGGTGGAGACCACCTGCCTTTCATCAGGCTGTGAGCAGCAGTGTGCTGAGCTGCGGGATCACAAAGAACAAACTGCTGGACTTTTTTTTTTTATTGTTTATAAATTCCTTTTTCAGTCTGGAGGTAGAACTCACATTTTTTGACTTGATAAATTATAAACTCATCTTGCGAGGAAACTTCTTGCCCTGCGCTTTAAGTCTGAAGATCTGTTCCAAATGCCAAGAGCACCCACCATCTCTACTGCTCTGCCTTGCCCTTGAACTGAGAAAGGACACGAAGACAGACAAGAACAGCAGTGTTCCAGCATTTCTTCACTAAAACTTTCCACTTGGCAGCTGTATTTTCAACACTATGGAAATGAGCCTTCCGACGTTTTCTAGTGATCTCATTTTAATTAAAAACGTTCTCTCCCAAGAGACTGATAGCCGGTATAAAGGCAAAGTTGTGAGTGAAGTGGAAATCAAGGAGGACTTCTCCCAGGCCTTTGCAGGTGAGTTAGACAGTAATACTTTTACTGCCAGTTACATGTGTAGGTGACTAACTGTTGTTGGGAAGGCTAAAGAAGACTAACATGAGACTAGTAGCTGCATGTCATTAACACTCTGGATAAATTTCACAGTGGGCTTTATCTAAATATGATTATTTCCTACTGCTCTATATACAAACCACAGATCTGTTACTGCTTAGCAAGTGTCAGGTCAGAGGAAAATCAGGACACGGTCAGCTGTTCTTGAAAAACCAGGGAAGGACTTTGCTCAACTGGGATTATAGAAAACGTCTTAAAATAAGGGAAGTGGCTTCAGAGGGAGGCCACCTTTCAGTGGTATGTGGGGAAAAGCCGAAAGGTTCTCTTCCTTTAGATAATCCCTTCCAGTAAAAATTGTAAATCTAATAAACCGCATAAAACAATCTCTCTTCTTTTAATTAATACTACCTTCCCCACTTGCCGCAGCTCAGAATAAGGTTAGGACTGAGAAGAGAAAATCTGCAATACAGATTGTTTCTAATTAATGGGTACATAATTGAAACTTGCTAAGAAAAACATACAAAATATCATCATACCTGACATATCAGATTTTCAGCACGAAAAGGATACAATTGGTAACTCTTTGAAATTACAGACCATAGGTTATCAGTTTTTGCCACTCTTCCCTAGAGTTGTTTAAGAACTGAACATGTATAATTCTAGCCTTAATGAAGTAGTGTTCTTTAGTGAGAATCTCCCCGACACACTGTGTGTGTGCGTGTTATTGCAAATGATCTTGCTATAGTTCTAGTCTTAATGAAGTAACGTTCTTTAGTGAGAATCTCCCACACACACACTGTGTGTGTGTGTGTGTGTGTATGTGTGCGCGTGCTCAAGCGTGTTCGTGTTACTGCAAATGATCTTGCTACACAATCCTTACTGGCCTGATATTTGCTATGGCGTTCAGGCTAGCTTCAGCCTTCCTCAATCCTTCTGTCTCAGCCTGAGAGTGTTGGAAATTACAGGCAAGAGCTGCCATTGCTGACTTCACTAAGAATCTTAACCCTTCTGAGGAAGACAAGTCACTGAAAGCTCAAATACATTTCAGAAAGTTTTATTTACAGTTCCCCAAGAAAATGAAGAGAACTTAAGGCAAAAAAAAAATTCTTTAATTTATATAATTTATATGACATGACATCTGGTAAGGTGCTAGGCAGATGACACATCTAACAAATATCACTGAGTTGGCATTATCTGAGTTAAATAATCATCTTTGTTTAGTCAAAAAACAAAGTAAAAAGCAGCTTGAGAAAGTTTTTGTCAAAGGAAATCAATACAAGATAATTTGTATAAAAGAAAATGATTGAATGCCAGAATTGGTTCTACAAAGTTTGAAGATGTCACAAAGTTAGTATTTGCAATTAACTGGGTTATCACAAATAGTCTGGCTGTAAGACTTCTTTTTTTGTTACTATTTTTGCTCAGAATGTAATCTTACACTTTATTTTTGGTGGTATTTCATTATTAAGTAATAGGTAATATGCATCAAAAAACTGATTCCAGGTTATCACTGTAACTCTAAGGTATCCACAGAAGTAGCAATCAATGGGGAAACACATGATCTAGGAGAAATACTGAGGCATCTTGCTGAAGGAAGAGTGGATAATGAAGCATCATTTCCTCAGCACAGAAGCACAGCCTAAGCAGACAAGTATCCTGTGGTGATAGAGCAGAAATGTATGTGATCCCAATCTGCCTTTTCAGAGTCTGGTCTACAGAGAGAACTGTCCTAGTATCACTACCAGACAGAATATGCCTCTGGAAATTTCTTTAGATGCAATGGGGGAGATTTTTAAATTGTTGGACCATTTGCTGTGCTGTGTGAGTCTACTTAGATCTGTTCAGGCCTGAGGACACCTCTGTTAAATGGGGCATTTCTAGGAAACCCCTCTCATCTACATTTCACATTCAAGCAAAAAGTTCACTGTTTGTTTCAGCTCTATCTTCCTATATGTCCCCCTTCCCTCATCTGGTTGTTTTGACTGTTGATGGGTCAGTCATTTTATTACAGATGAGATTTTTGTGAGTCTACTTGTACAATGCAATTAATTTCTACTCTCATCTTTATTTTCCTTCATTTTTATTCAGATTTCCTTTTTGCTTTCCTAACCTTTTGTCCTAGATAACCATAACCTTACAAAAACTCGCAATTATGGGTTTCTAACATTCAGTTAATAACTTTATATATACTCGGTACAAACTAGTTCAAAATTGTTCATATTTGTATCCCTACTATATATAGTCAGTTACATATTCTTAAGTTACCTCAACGTTTCTTGGTTAAAATTTGCCTGATACAGCTCATTTCTAACCCCCCCACCCATTTTCAACAACAAGTCCATATTTATCTAATTATTGATTTACTTACTCTGCCATTTTATCTTGGGAGTTTCTATTTACTTTTTCTCCTTTTCTAGCTTGATGGGATAACTGCAGGGCCTATCCTGGATCTTTACTTTTGTGGTACTAAGAGTCAAACTTAGTTTGTGCATGCTAGCTAACTGCTTTACCAGTGTGCTATTCCCTCAGTCTCACAATGAACCAGTCATAATCTCACTTAAAAGTTCACAACTAATCTTTTTCTTTCCTCCCTCCCTGCATCTCCTCTCTCATTCTTCCCTCTATTTTTATTTTACTTTATTTATTTATCTTTGTGGTTTTTCGAGACAGGGTTTCTTTGTAGCCCTGGCAGTTCTGGAAATTGTTCTGTAGACCAGGCTGGCCTCAAACTCATAGAGATTCACTTGCCTCTGCCTGGAGTGCTGGGATTAAAGGTGTGTACAACCACACTCCATTTCCTTCTTCCCTTTGGAACAGTTTCATTTTGCAGCCCAGGCAGTCATAGCAGTGACAGCATAAACTCATAGCAATTACTCTGCCTGAGTCTCCAGGAGTCCTGGGACTATCATTGTGAGCAACGATGCCTGTTGACTATTTTCGTTTCAATAGTGGCATGCTTTCAGTATGGAAAAAATTCTTGTCTTATGTTAGTGCTCTCCAAACCCTTTGCTTCAACTTCTGTGTGTGCTGCATACCCTGAGCACATTAAGCAATAAAGCAGAAGCTCTACCACTAAGCTACACTCCGAAGCTCAGCTTTTCTTTGTCTAATACTTCTATTAGAAGTAGCCTTTCATTATTTTATATAGCCATTGCCTATGCTGATTTGATTCTTTTTCTCTGTTCGCCATCCTTTCTTAAAGAAAGATTTATTTTCCGCTTTTCTTTTTCTTCCCCATTGTTTCTTATCTCATTTCTTCTGTGTTTAATTTTGTTTTTCTAAATTGTACCTTTGGAATTTTGCTACTATTTAAATTAATTGAAATTAAGAATTGGTGATTAAAATGTAATACAACTAAAAACTCAGTAGCACTAGCACGGGTTGCTTTGAAGTTCCCCCAGCCAGGGTCACCTAGCGACAAATGTTCTGCTGTTGTTCAAAATGTCTATGCTCCCTTGAATTACTCACTGGTTGGTTGCCTTCACTCAGCCCTCAGAGTTCCTTTGAATCTATATCAAGCCACCTTCTGTCTCTGCCATAATGTAGCAGGATGAGCATTTATTCGTACTGTGCCTGGGCCTATTCTAATATCTAAACCTAAGACATATCTTTTACAGATTCTAAAATGTCCTCCATTATAACTTCAAGTATTGCCTCTGTTAAAAAAACTTTAACATTTTTGTCCATCATGTTAGACTTTATAATTGTTCTACTTTCATTCCTTTTTCCCTTTTGAGGACCCATTCTCAATTTCCTAAGAAAATTTTTCTAGTTTACGTGTGTGTATGTGTGTGTGTGTGTGTGTGTTTAAAGCTGCTGCTAATTAGTTGTTGAATCCAGGTAGTTTTAGTAACTAAAATTTTAAATTCTATAAGTTCTACTTGGTTACTTTTCAAGTCTACTTGTTATTTTTAATAGCATTTGGTTCTATAGTTTCTTTTTTATTTGTAATGCATATTTCATAGGCATATCCCTAAGCTCTCCAATTGTTATTCTATTAACTGAAATTCTGGGGAAGGGCTATCCAATGCTGCTCTTTGTTGTATAGTGCCTCTCACTACTCACTGTGAATTATCTCCTTGCATATCAGTAACTTTGAACCACAAAGCTTATGTGACATTTGTGGACTGCCTGGGTTTACAGACATATCAAAGACTCTTAAAATTGCTTCTACTGAGTATTTTTGAATACTTACTGGATGGTGATTAATTTTATGTTAACTTTTTCCTGAGAAAGACTGTATACCTAGCAGTTTAAATCAAACCAAGAATTTATATGATGAAAGCCCCATGCTTACAACTTCTGGGAAGACATTTTCTTTTTCTTTCTTTTTTTTTTTTTTAAAAAAAACTTTATTTATTTATTTGCCTTGGTGTTTTGCCTGGAACTGGAACTACAGACCGTTGTTAGCTGCCATGTGGGTGCTGGGAATTGAACCCGGGTCCTCTGGAAGAGCAGACGGCGCTCTTAACCGCTGAGCCATCTCTCCAGCCCCGGGAAGACATTTTCTATTGAACCTGTAACTCAGACTTCAATAAATTTAGCTGTCATCTCACTAGGCTGACAAACATATAGTTTCAATTAACTGATATGCATAGAGCATTAGATCTGCCTAGATACTGGTGTGTGTGTCTCAGCTCTAACTTTCCACATTTGTGAAATCTTGTCTCCTCATCCTATTACACGGAATAATAGCTCTCGTAATCTAGAAGACTTTCCATCCCCAAGTACTCCATAATAGCTGGCAGCAAGTGGTAAACTCACAGGTCTCTCATTTAAGCTATCAACTGTCACTTTGGTATTGGTTTATGGAAAGGTCCTCTACTCCCTCTGAGGTTCTGCTATGTATTGAATGTATTCATATAGCAAAAGAACTTTGTGACACCATGGCCTACTTGTCAGAAGTGTTTCTACTGAGTATTTAAAAAAAAAAAAAAGATTTGGGAATCTGGGCATACCTATAATTCAGAAGAGAATCACGAGTTTAAGACCATACAGTAAGTTGAAGATCATCCTGGGCTATGAAAGGCACTGTTTCAAACAACACTAACCAACAAAAAGTTGGGAGCATGGGATGCAGTTCAGTATTCCCACCATCCTACAATGTACAAGTCCCTGGGTTCAATGTTCAGCTAATACCTAACTACTAAAATAAAAAGCAGCCTTAAAGACTTAATTTTAGCATACGTATCTTTTTTTCCCCCAAAATATATGTCCAAGCTATCTGTATCTAAAGTGTGTGAAAATAATATTTGTACAGAATAACAAAGAGAGTTGATGGTTTACCTAGAGGGAAGAGTACTAGCCTAGCATGTGTAAGGCACCAGGTTCGAGTGCCAGCACTATAAAAGAAAAGGGATGCAGAGAGCTTCCTGAGAAGTAGCTTGTTAGAGGTTCCTGTGAAAAGTGATAAAGAAAACACTAAAGGCTGGTTAGAAGGGAATCTTGGTAATCCTTAAATATTTACAGTTGTTTCACTAATAAGATCATCTGGCTTGACTCTAAGATGGGGTTACAACCCAACACTCAACAACTGGTTTAAGTGATTCATACAAAGTCGCAGAGTAAGAAGGCAAGGCTTAGAACTGTCTGCAAATCAACTCTAACAAAGTACTACTATGATAAAGCCTTTCTTAGGGATTTATTCTGCAGCTTTTGAATGCAGAAATCATCTATAAATTTCAAAATGGAATGACTAATGGGAGGCATAAGTGCTTCCTAAGTCTGTCTATTTAAATAGAACACAATAAATGGTAGGCTGGAATACACATTCATGAACTCCACTGTTCCAATATGGCAAATTCAAATGGGTTAAACAAATGAAAAACATTATTCCTTACATCTCTTAGCCACATCCTGGTGCTCGGTATTCAGTCACAGATGGATGGCATGTGGTCAATGTTAGTGCTAGTACAGAAGCTTCGTCATTGCAGACAGACAGCACAGCTCTAGACTGAACTGTGTCATTTTACTGTTGCAGTGGTGAAGAACAGTGGCTTTGAAGAGCAACAGTCTTAGACTCTACATCACTTATTAGCTTCATAACTCCTGAACAAGTTCCTAAATATCTGAGAATCCTGTCTGTTCATCTTTTAAGATGGGAATCAAAGAGGAGAAAGGAACACCATCACATCAGGACATCAACTATAGAATCTGCAACTCCTCAATCACTGACGTCTAATTAAAGCCTTGTGTAGCTCCCAAAAAGTTCTTAGAATGAAAATCCAGTGTTTCCAATGAAAGTATCTTCTCTAAGACTTTATCTTTCTCCTAGGAGGGGAGTAGAAGAGCAAGTGTTTGTATAAGGAAAAGCAAAACCATAAACTAAACAGTTTAGAGTTGGAAATATTTACAGTTCCATGTTAGTTCCCCACCCTCTAAAACTGAACCTGAGTGAGAAAAGGCTGGTTATGACAGTATAATTTGAGTTAAATGGGCCAGGTGTCTTGGTGGCATCTCCCATGAGAGAGTGACAAAAGAATAGCTACAGGATCAGGTATAATTACTCATACGCAGAATCAGATCCTAGCATTTATTTAATGAACAAATCCCCAAACAACTCAACAGTCTCCTGACCTGACAGAGGTACGTTCTACGTTTGAAACTCATTAGACAACCTTACACTCCAGAGTTCTAAAACTTCACATCACTCTATGCTAATAGTTCTCAACCTATGGGTCACAACCCCCTTGGAAATGACCCTTTCACAGAGGAGGTCCGTAAAGACCATTGGAAATATCAGATATTTACATTATGACTTATAACAGTAGCAAAATTACATTATGAAGTAGCAATGAAAATCATTGTATGGCCAAGGGTCACCATAACATAAGGAACTGTATCAAAAGTGACAGCACTAGAAAAGGTGAGAAACACTGCACTATGTTGTTTGTTCTGCCCCCTCTGATGCAGCTCCTCCTTTAAATGTCACCCTCAAGGGATAAATAACCAGGAGAAATGAGCTCTCTGTTCAAGTAAGGAAATGTTTCTGTACTTTTAAAAAAACTTTCTAAAACACAAAGACGAACAAAACAAAACCACAAACAAAAAGCATTAGTTTTCTTTTCTCTACAAGAATTAATGTTATAAACACTGCTGATTAAGGTGTACTAATCTGTGATACCATAATGAATTAAACTTACACTGACACTTTTATGCTATTTCATTTACAGACTACATAGCTGCAATCTTTTTTTTTTTTAACATAATCAAACCAGATGATAGTTTATTTGCTTATAAATCTGTCTTTATTTGTTCTGCACAAGTACTAGAGAATCGTTTCCAAATAACCCAAACTCTGGTAGGTTAGGTTCTATTTATAGCCTTGGCTGGCCTTTGTGGTCCAGGCTGACCCTGAACACACAAATCCACCTGCCTCTGCCTCCTGAATGCTAGGAATAAGGGTGTGCTCCATTTCCAGCATGCCCAGTCTAAGTTTTAAAGAACTGTAACTGTGAAGGTCTTAGGTTTATGCTACAGGTAATCAGGTGCATAAACCTCCTGATGATTTCCCCCAGTGACTAGGAGGAGCAATATGGAATTGTCAAAACAATAAAAAGCAGAATTTATCTGATTTTATCTTAAAAATTAGAACTGTCCTACTGAAGAATTTTCCCACAATGGAAATTTAACATAAAATGGCCATTTGTAACATCCTACTCTCTTACTAGCTCACATAAACCCTAAACTTACAGGTATTAAATAACATTCCACTTTCGTTTGACTCCCTGAGATATAAGCTTATAGCATAGGCTGCCCAGCAAAGGCTGAGATTACCAGTGTGTGTATACTACCATTTCTAACTCAAAAAGAGTCTCTAATATGTATGCAGGATTTAAAATCTGACAGAATTTAAAAACCTGAGAAATAGTGTACTAAAAAAACCAAAAGACAACAAAAACCAAGAAATAGATCTTATTTTGCTTAGATACTTAAAAATGAGCAGGAGAGAACTCGGGGCTTTAAGCTTTTCTAAGTCACTGTTTTGATATCCATATGGATCAGACAGCAAACTGCTCCCTCACCTCAGTCACACTTCTAATACTCATACTGAACTATGAGAAAGAACCCAACGTTCATTGTGTCTGTATTACTGGAGATCAAACCCAAAGCCTATAAATACTAAGGATTCAACTACCATTGAGCAATACGCTTGCCACTAAAGTATACTTTTTTGAACAGATGGTGCCATACTTATGATAATCTGACTTAAGATATTTTTGCTTACTAAGTGTTGTGAAGTAGCACAGACTGAGTAAAACGCTGTATTTTGGACTATACATTTCCTTCAGAGTAGGAATAACTGGAGACTACTGCAGTGCTGTAGAAAAACCAGCCACAGGTCCCATATGAACACAGGGCAACAACCAAGTCTACAGTATACTTACTATGTTACTGAGCTATGATATTTTGTAGCTTAAGTTAATTAAGTTAAGCTTAGTTAACAAACTTTTAATTTATGATAGATTTGTGAGCAGGTAACTCCACTGTGAGGTGAGGAACATCTATACTATACTTTTTTGAAAGGCTACTCTGAGCTTTGTGGACTCAACTTTTAGTCACTATCAGAACCTATAAAAAATACTTGAAAAGACCTCAAATTAGGGGCTCTCCAACTAATTGTATTTCATGCACTTTTGAGTCTTGGTTGACCAAACTACCTTGTGTCCTACATAGGTCACTCTCTAACATTAAAGCACAACAGCTTTTGACCTAGCATTTCTATCTACTAGACACTCCATTAAATCAGAAGGTTGAAAAGTGCTATCACCCATGGCAAACCACTCTCTCTGTGGAAGGTCTGAGTATCTGCTCTCATTTTATGACTCCTGACTAAGTTCTGCTGCTCAGATATAAACTGATGAGAATCAGCACTACAACAAAACAAAAGAATAAAATTTTCATAACAGAAACAAATATAATGCTAACAATTGGGCTAGATAACTAAAATAATCTAAGTTAGTTGACGTCCATACATGAGCTATGGTGAATGTGCACTCATAAATACACAGTGATATACATAAATTTAGAAGAGTTTGATCTTTTACCAAGATACACATTTATAATCATAGAGTGCAGCACATATTTTGAATAATTTGAAACTTCAAAATCCAATGTCCTGAAACTAAAGTCCCTTTGTTAAATATAAACAGCTATACTCACAGCTTGCATTTCTATACAGAAGAAATGGTTCATGGAGCTGAAATTCCAAATCTTTATTCACTGGTTCAACCAGATTGTGCATGTTCAGTCTGTTGACAATGGTAAAACCATGGTAAGGCGAAGCGGACCTTAGATTTAAAAAAAGGAAACACATGTTGCCTTTTAATCTGTAGAATCGTTATTTACTACTTTATTTTCACTAAAAAAATGCCTACATTACCATACCACATGACACTATTAGCATTTGAAACCATAAACAAAAGTACAAGGCTGGGGATATAACTCAGTGGCAGAGTGTTTGCTTAGCATGTACAAAGTCTTGGGTTTAGGCCTCAACTCTTAAAAAAAGTCAGACCACTTCCCTCTTTGCTCCTAAGCGTTTATAAGGATTCAATTCCTCAGTACAAAAGTTGAAGTCATCAATGTTCCCACCCCCACTTCACCTCCTATATTTCTTTCCTTCTTCTGCCACTCTGGTTCCCTGTCACTATTTGCAAGTATACTCTACCTAAAGAGCTCTGCCTGAACTACTTACTGCCCCCAAACTAGCACCACATCTTATCTCCAGCAAGCATTTGCTCAAACATTACCTTTTCACCTTGATACTCTATTTACCATCTCTTTCCCACCACTAGAATGTAAGTTCCCTGCAACTGATGATCTTAGTCTTTTTTCACCCATATATGTATACCAAGATAGAAATAAAAATGTGCTGGAAGAAATATCATTATTACTATTTTTAAATACAGTACAAGTATGTCTATGACTGATACAGCAGCAATAATCTTTTTTACACTAAACAGATTTTTGCATGCTTTTTCCTGAATGGACTTGACTTCCATAGTAAAAATGTTCTTAATTTCCTTACCAGGGAGATTCAACACACAATGCACTGAACACTCCTCAACTTAACACAATATTAAAAAAAACCAGCCACCAATAATCTTGCTGCCACCACTCTAAGTTCTAGAAAACCAGGGAAGAGATCTGCGTCTAAGACCAAGACCTATGGGTATCTAGGAAGACAAGTGTCCCATGACTGTCATATCCTGTGGCCTGTCCTTTAGGCCCCTGTGTTGTCAAACAAGGTAAGGCTGTAAACCACTGCAAATTAACAATTTAAAGAATTTTCAGAAGCTTAAAGTAAAATATATACAATTATGAATAACCCAGGCATCCCAAATTCTTAAATTAAAATAGATACGATAGACTTTATAACCCAGAAGTTTGGGAAAGGGGGAAAAACCAGTCATAGAAGACAGACTCTAATTAGAAACTACATGATGTCTCAACTACTATAGTAATAGACTGTATCCACAGAATTAATACGTCATATTCTTTTTAATATGGGATGGTTGGGCAGGCATCTCTTTAGGATGCATCATTAGAAAAGGGTTTCTATCCTGAGATAATTTTGTCAGGCTCCAAGAAGAGAAGCAACTAGGGTAGGACTGCATAGCCCAAATGGATGGAAACAAGGAGGAAGAATCCAGAGACAAATACACAACAGAAACAGACCATGTTACATGAGACTGCTCACCATGCCAATGAAATAGAAACACACTTAAACTTACCTTCGATATACAAATAGGGTCCCTTCTATATCAGTCTTCTCCTGTAAGATATAATAATTCTGTTAGTTTTCCACTAATAATCCAATGCCTAATAATTTCTGTGAAGACCATTCAGAGAGAGAGAGAGAAAGAATGCAGGTGTTTGTGTGTAACTGTGTAGAGGTCAGCAGTCCCCCTCAGTTGTCATTCCTCAGGAGCTGTCCACTTTGTTCTTTTGAGTCAGGGTCTCTCACTGGCCAGAAGCTGGACAATTAAGCTAGGCTTGCTGGTCAGTGAGCCCCAGAGAACCACCTGCCTCCACTTCCCCACTGTTAGATTGTAAGAGCAAGCTACTACAGCCAGCTTTTTATGTGGGTACCTCAGGTTCTTCACAAATTGTGTACCCATTCAACTCTATAGGTATTTATATAAGTGTATGCAACATCCAATCTAACATGTCTACATATGTAGCATTTCTCTATTTTAACCAATAAGGAACACTTAAAAAAAAAAAAAAAACTCAACAAAAAACAGAATTAGTTTTACTTTCTGTTTTTATGTATTATTTTTTTTTTTAAATTAAAAAAGGTGCATGCATGTTCTGCCAATGCTTATGTCTGTACAACCATATATATGTACATATGAGTGCCTGGAGCTCATAGAGGACAGAGGAGGGTATTGGATCCCTTAGGAATGGAGTCACAGATGGATAAGAGCCACCATGTGGGTGCTGAGGATTGAACCCAGGTCCTCTGGAAGAGCGGCAAATGCTCTTAGCTACCACTGAGTCATCATCTTTCCAGCCTCAGCTTAAACTTTGCAAAAGCTAAACCTTTCTATTAGGTATCTTAATATCGAGTCCAGGTGTTACGTGTTGCAATTTAAAAAATAAAACAAACAAAACAACACCAAACTTTATCTATCAAAGTTAACAGAAAAAGAAAGTAAAGTGACACAGAGCTGAAGACAGGGCCTGGGGCTAATGATGCACAGCTGTACACCAGAGCCAAATCCCTAACCCTTAAGACATTTTCTTTCAAGATACTTTGTTTCACATCTAGAGAACTTAGGAATGTTTTCATTAGTAACAAATTTTGTGGTTAGTTAAGGACTACTACCAAACCCCATTTATTATTTTTAGAACTTTGTTAAAGATCATGGATAGAAACCATTCTCTGACTTAGGCAATTCTGGTAGGTTTTTAAAATAGACATCTAAAAATTTGATTAAGCAATTGTAAATTGGGCTGGGTATACAGCCCAATGGTAGAGGTACAGTGCTTGCATATCATCATGAAGCCCTGGGTTTGACCTTCTACAAATACAACCCATCAGTATTCTTTCATTTGTTATGACAAGAGTAGAGTCAGGTTTTAGGCACAGGCTTTCTTTCCCGCCCCCCCCCCCAATCAAAGAATCCTATCAGTCTGCAGTTCACAGCCTGCCTGTAGTAATATATTATATATTTATTATATATTTAATAAAAAATACTCTGGAATATCAGAGGACAGAGGCATCTTTCCAGCCTGGTTTTTTTTTTTTTTTTTTTTTTTTTGAGACAGGGTTTTCTGTGTAACAGTCCTGGCTGTCCTGCCACTTGCTCTGTAGACCATGCTGGCCTTTAACTCTTGGAGATTCTCCAGCTTCTGCCTCCCAACACTGTCTAGCTGTTTGGCCTTGAACTCACAAAAATCCAGACAGATCTCAGTCTCCCACGTGATGGGATTAAAAGTCACTACTCCCTGACATTTACGACTTGGTTGTGGGTGATTCTGTCCTCTGATATTCCAGATTAATTTTATTAAATATACAATATATCATAATGGCCTACATTGGATCTTGATTTTTTTTTTAAAAAACTTTATTATTTATTTATTTGCCTTGGTGTTTGCCTGGAACTGGAACTACAGACAGTTGTTAGCTGCCATGTGGGTGCTGGGAATTGAACCCAGGTCCTCTGGAAGAGCAGACGGTGCACTTAACCGATGAGCCATCTCTCCAGCCCCGGATCTTGATTTTTAAATATTACCAAAAAATTATCAAAATGTAATGTTAGTTATATCAAACAATTTGTGATAAGGAAAAAAAAATCTGTCTCGTGTACATGTCTTCTATGTCACGATGAAGCTTTCCTTCTTGAGGCCTTTTTTTGCCTTTAAAAATGCTCTCATTAGAAGAAAAGAGCAGCCAGTTGTATCAGAGTAAAAGTAAACTTGTCCCCAACTCACTACTGAACAAGAGAAAATAAGGTGGTGAGCACACCCTGTATGGAGATCCAAGTAAGCAAAGAGCAGCTTAGTTCTCAGTTTCATATTTATACAACTCCATGTTTAAAATCCTCAAGTGTGGTAGGCCTTTGTGAAAAACTAAAAATAGGTAACAGTAATAAATGCTACTTGCAAATTCTCACCGTTTGTCTACAGCTATTTTACAAATTTATATATAGCTCAAGCAAAGAAAAATGATGCAAAGTACTTCAAACTAAGGCACTGTTTAAAACAGGTAAATGGGTAAACCAGTTTAAATGCTCACAAAATTACATCTATGTATCAGTCTCACACTGTATAAAAGTTAGAATACTCCAACGTTTTGTTAGTTTAAGGTCTCACTATTTGTTGAAGTGTGAATGCCAATCATTGATGAATCCTACCTATCCAACCAATGGTTATCCACTAAAAGCATGAAGCTTTTACAGCTGGATAAATTAATTAAGAAGAGTCGAGCACAAGAAAATGGGGAATCATGTAAACAACTAAAGTTGAGGTTAACCAGAGTAACTTTTTGGAACTCCATCGTCACTCACAAAATCCAAAAGAGTACTCAGATGTGAGCCATCGAAGATAGTATCACTGGTCTTCCCTGCAAAAGGTCTTCAAGGAATCCAATTCTTACCGTAGTGGCCCTTTCCCAAAATGCCTTGAAATCTTTCCCCAAACTCTGGCTTGACTAACTCTTGAAACTGATTTTTAAGCTTCAAAGACCAATCGCCTCACTTAGGTCGGTTGGGGGAGAGGGATGAACTTTGTAAATTATACATGCAATTTATCTAATACTTCCCAAAGTCTCAAACACGGGTTTTCAGTCACTTTTTAAAAAACTTGTCCCATATCCCTCCAAGGCAACCTGTAAAGAAGGTAAATTACCCAAGTCCCCAGAACCGACCCCGAAGGACTGATCCTGCCTCGTTCCTCCCTCCCATCTGATTGTCCCTGCTATGTCTCTGGCCTACTTCTTCCGCTTCTTTCCTCCAATTTCCTGTGTCCCCGCTACTCCTTTGGCACTGGCCTCGCCTTTAGGACAGGTTATGGCCTCGCCTTTGCGGTCATAGTATCCTGCTTTACTCCCCCACCCCCAATTCTAAACTGCCTGCGCGGCCCCTTTAAGAGGCGGCAGCGGCCAGGCTGGCATGGACGGGGCTAGGCCTCACTCACCCACTGGTTGGCTTTAGGGCAGAAAGTGTACAGAGCGACCTGGCCCGTGAGATCTGCGATGCTGGTGATATAGGGGTCGTGTTGCTTCAAGGCCGCCAGACTCATCTCTTGCCCAGCTCGACTCAACGACTCCATCTTGAATCCCGGAGCCGAGCCGCTCCAGCTGGGGCAGAGTCGAGAACAGGAAAGTGCCATCCGGACAAAGTTCCCCCAGCTCAGTCAGCCCCTCACTTCCGCCAATCCGCTTGGCCTTACCGAGGGTGGTACTCAGCGATTCTCTTCCGCTGCTCCCACGCCCCGGAAGCTAGGTTCCGATCTCTTAGGCCCGCGTTTGTCGGAAGGTACTAACGTCTGCGCCTGCGCGGTTCTGACGAGGAGGTAGTCCCGGGTCTCCTCTCTTGGTGGGTTCTGAGTTTATTCCACGAGCGTTCCCGGCTCAGGACCCCAGCACGGAGGCTGGCTCGGTTCGGGCGCAGAATCGAAGTGCTGCCTCCATGGATCGTTTAGAAAACTCAGAACAAATGGTTTTTTGGGGAAAGAGTATTTGGACTCGGTTTATCCTTTTCTCTTCCCCTTTGCTCGTATTTTTCTTTTTCTCTCCTGGGGCCTAGGTAAATATTTCTATCGTGCTAGATTAAAGAACGCCATTATTTTAATAAGATCACTTAAATAAACAAATAAAAGCAACCGTGAGATGGTGTCGCAGGCCTTTAATTCCAGCACTCCAAAGGCAGAGATAGTTGGATCTCTCTGAGTTCGAGGCCAGCCTGGTCTACGGAGCAAGTGCTGGGACAGCCAGGAAAGCTTGCCTCAAAACAAACCCCAAACACTTACTGGGCATCTTAAGGAGTTAAGTACTGCTAAAAAGTAAAACAGAGTGCCCAGCCTGTTTTCACCGAGTTACTTTAAAAACCAACGTTTTCCTTTATTGAAGACACGTCGGCATAATTGAACTTTTTTGAAAGAACAAAATGTACATTTTCATCAAACCACCACCACACATTTGTATTGCTTATGGTTTTACATCCCAAGATTATTTACTAATGGAAGGACAAACTTTAAATTCTTTACAGAATCATATGTGAAGCAAGTACAGACGCGGGGAAAGTAATCTATTATCTATTCACTCTTCCCTTTCGTATACTTTAATTAAATTTATAGAGCAGTGGCCAGTCCTGAGCTTCCAACTGTTTTGGCTCTAGAAGCTGAAAGCAATCAAATTCCCCCACCGCCGCTAGACATTTTTCTTTGAACTCCAGAGGGTGGAGCCCTTAATCCCATCTGAGCCAGAAAAGCTTCCCGGAGGAGGTAAAGTCTGAACTGTTTGGGTGAATAGGTGTTCCTTGGGAAAGCAAGGAGGGCTGAGATTTGCTTCACAGCCCAGTGGAGAGAGGGAACATACATTTTAGCTGATGATTTAATTCAGAGGAAGAAGTCAGTGGCTCAAAGTTTGATTCTCTGGGATCCTTTGTTCCAAATCCGGGCTGCCTTTCCAGTGGTGGAGGGCAGGAGCCCTATTACCTTCTGTACCTTCAGTTGTCCTCTGGACCCTAATTTTAATATTATTATTTAAAATTTTAAATTTACATATGTGCATACGTGTAAGTCATAAGTTTATGCTAACATATGTGTGCAGGGTTGCCTGTGGAGGCCCGAAGAGGGTGTTGGAACCCTTGAAATTTGTTACAGGCATTTGTGAGCTTCTGGACCTGGGTGCTGGGATCTGGATTCAGGCCCTTATGTTTGAGCAGCAAGTTCTATTAACAGTAGAGCTGTCTCTCCAGCCCCTAATATATTATTTTAAATTAGGTACTAACTTCAGAGACACACCTGATACTGTCTTTAGTTATTTTTTTCTTATGTAGATATTCTTTTTTTTTTTTAACTTTATTTATTTGCCTTGGTGTTTGCCTGGAACTGGAACCACAGACAGTTGTTAGCTGCCATGTGGGTGCTGGGAACTGAACCCTGGTCCTATGGAAGGACCAGTGCTCTTGACCCTGAGCCATTCCTCCAGCCCCTTATGTAGATATTCTAAAATATCCTTTTATATCTGAAATATTTCCTTTTGTTGTGAAATGCCTCCCATGAAAGATTGAGCTATTGTTGTCAGAGCAGCATGATTACTTCAGAACCCCTCACAAGGTTGGACCCTTAACCAATGTCCTTGGAGAGAAGGGCGGGACCTGGGAGGCCTGACAGAAAACCAAGGAAGGGAAAGTGGATAATTCCTTATCCATACACCAAAAGTAAGCAAGTTAGACTTTGCTTACTTTTTAAAATATTGCTTGTGCCTTGGAGTAAACAAATATTTGTTTACATCTCCCCAGGAAAAGTTAATGCATCACCTTTTAATCCAGTATTTTGGATTAAGCAAGGCTAGACTTGTGAAGTAGACCAAGCTTTCATATTTTCTTCGAAAAGCTTTGTTTTTGAGACAAGATCTTGCTTGTATCACCCTAGGTAGGCTGGACTGGCTGCTGGGTGAGCTTCAGGGAGTCTCCTGTATGCGCCTCCCCAGAGCATCACGCCTGACATTTTTTTATGAGTAGGTTATTATGAACATAGGTTTTCACTGAGCTATCTCTCCATCCCTGCTACTATTATTATTTTGAGGCTAATCTGGTCTTGAATTTATTATATGTATCCAGTTGGTCTCAAACTTGTTGACCTTCCTCTCTCAGCCTACTGAATGGCGAACTTATGGGTAGGTGCTCCCATACATGGCCTCAGTCGTTAGAAAATAAATAAAAATAATTTAGAAAAAAAAACACCTAAGAGATAGTCAATTTCACTCCTCCGCTATTCTGAGCTGCTTTGTGGCAAAACATGAACCATTCTTGTGCTGTTCGGGTTTTCATTGTTAGGGCCTTTTATCACAGCAACCAGAAATGAAGTCAGGACATTGCCATTTACAATATGGGTTAAGCTGGATGTAGTGGTGTGCAATTGTAGTTCTAACGACTCAGAATTCTGAGATAGAACCACATATGGGGCTCATGACTTTAATCCAGCATTCGAGAGGCGAAGGCAGGCAGATCTCTGTGACTTTGAGGAGAGCCTGGCCCACCTATGGTAAATAGCAGGATCTACCATAGAGAACACTGACTACCGATCATATGCTCTGTTGTTTAGTTCCAAATCTAATTAATCTGTTAATGGATTAGAGCTTTCTCAGTTCTTCAGTGTAAAATCCAAAGGCCTTGCCAAGGCCTAGGAATTGCTGCTCACTCGAGTGCTTGCTCACAGGAGCCCTTTCTTCCTTCCCTCCCTCTCCTCCACCCTCACTTCCTCCTGTCTCTGCCTCTGTCCCCTCTCTCTCACTGTTTTCTTTCTGTGTTTCTCTCTCTGTGTCCGCCCCATATGTGTTCATGTATGTGGCAGGTGGATCTGCATGCATGTGCACACGGGGGCCAGAGGTGGAGCTCAGATGTCCTCTTCAGTTGCTCACAAACTTCTTTTGGAGACAGGGTCTCTCAGTGAACCCTGAGCTCCCCAATCTGGCCAGACTGGATGGCCATTGAACCCCCAGGGACCCTCCTCTTCCCTGTCCCCAGTGCTGGCATTATAGACATGCTGCCTTGTTTGCCTTTTTTTATGTGGATGTTGGAGATTGAACTCAGATCTTGCGGCTTGTATGGCAAGCACTGAGACATTCTTCTAAGTATCTCCATCCTCAGGGTCTCCATATGTAGTTGAAGTCGGCTTGGGGCTTGCTGTGTAGCCCAGGGTAGCTGGAAACTCCTTTCCCTGCTTCTGGCTTCTTAGTATGGGGGCAAAGATAAATACCACCACACCCAGACATGTTTATTATCTATCTGTGACAAAAATCTCAGAGGAGACATTGTAATTTTCATTCTAGCAAAGCCTTTGTTTTACTTGTATTACATATTTATTATTCTTCGCTTGCATGCTTTGTAAAAGCAGACTTGCTGTTTTTATACAGCCCAGCAAAACCACTCAGCCCCTTTAATACAACAATTTCCCCACGTGTGCTTTTTTCTCTTTCTTTTCCCTTCTTATTTTTTGCCCCAGTCCCCCTGCTTAGATTCTTTTTTTAAGGTTTATTCTAGAAGTATCTGTTTATTTCTGTTTTTATTTTTGAGAATTGAAAGCTAACTTTCCCAAGGTCATATCATGCTTCATTTGCTGAGTTGGGATTTGTATCTTTTAGCTCTGGTGTCCGGGGAGATCATGTGTCTTGCTACTACTCTGCATGACTCACTCTTGAATTACATTGGCTACATGTGAGTGAAGCCTGTCACCTCCATGATGCTGCTCTCACTGATCCCCATCTCAATTCCCTTTGTGTGACCAATGCCCAGGAGGCTGTAAGCTTATTGTGAAGTTCACAGTTCAGTCCTTATAGGACATTTAAGAGTAATTATTTCATTTCTTTTAAAGGTCTTGGGCTTTTGTATGTTAAAATATCTTATAAAAGTATTTTTTTTAATATTAGGTTTTCTATTGTTGCTTAGGCTGATTATGATTTCACCTCAGCTTCTAAAGTATCTAGGTTCCATCTCCAGGGTTGGCTTTCAAGGAGCCCATGGCCGTCCACATTTCTTCTCTCACCTTCCTTTAGTGTGGGCAGACAGCATTTGTGAGGCTGTAAAGAATGTCATAAAACATAGGAAGTAAAGACAGTGGGCCCGAAACACCACATGGAGTGGCTTGCTGGGGAAAGAAAATGTACCTCTCTGACAGTTCTATAATGGCAGGTAGGCCTGTTAGGGTCTCCTATTTTATTTATTTAGTTATTTTTTACCATAATGTCCATCTAAAGAAGTTATACTGCTGAAATTGTTTAGAAACTCAGCAACAAAAATCCACTCTTATTGGGCAATAGAGGTGCATTTTGAAGGTGGAAGCAGACAGATGAATGAGACCAGCCTGGTTTACAGAATTAGTTCCAGGATATCAAGGGCTACACAGAAAGACCCTGTCTTAAACAACCAAAAAAAAAAAAAAATTCACTCTGAAGTAGAATAGAAATTAAGCATATGATTTACCAGAACATATTGCTTTGTGCTTTGACAATAAGTCAAGATTTGAAAAGAACTCCAGTCATAGCTCTGCATTTGCAATTAGTTGCAGCCACAAATTTGCAGAGTCACAAAGTGGCTAAAGAGCAAAAAGAAATTTTTTTCTGTCTACCCCATTAAGCGATTGATTTTGCATTTGCATCATGAAGCAATCTGCTAAGCGAAGTGGGAGGTTGTCATTTAAAATTTGCTTCTCTGTGTCAATTCCACAGATCCTCTCAGATACCATAAACTCTGCTTCTCCTTAGGTAAATGAAGATGTGTTTGTAAGTGAACACAACAGGAGAATTTGATTACAGGTGTCTTTTTCCTAGGTCAGCTCTTTCACTGACTCCGAGGAGGTGTCAACTACACTCTCTCTGTTCAGCCTTTTCTTGTGTCTACTTTTATATTTCCATTATTCACTTACCAATATTTGTTTTATTTTTCTAACAAAATTAATGTGGTTTGTCTTATCTTTGTTTTTAATTCCTTTAATGCGTTTTGACTGAAGACCATGTTCAGATCCAAGGCATATTAGTAAGCTGTTGAATACCTTTGGATTGAGTTTGCTCAGGAAGTCAGATAAGAATTCATTATTTATTTTCAACATTTTCTACTACCCTGAGATAAAACCACAGTGCCACCATCTTTGCCTATGCAGTTAGTTTTTGTTTTCTGTCTCTATTTGGATTTTCCAGCATTGCTCTAGGCAGAGCCAAGCCGACAGACGATGGAATCATTCTCAGATAAAACCATTCATATGATTTCTGGAGTAACCATATTTTGTTTAGCTTAGATTCATTTATCCTCAGGGCTCAAGATTTAGAAAATTTTCATTTTTACTCACACAGTACATAAGTTAATATGAAACAGGATATATTAAAACTTACTTTGGGTTACTGAGATGGTATACGTTCAGTGGCATTTCATCACAGTGGAACTATCTCAATATGAAAAAAACATTTGCTCATCTGTATGTTGCCTGTAGCCATAAGTGTAAGGAAAAGTGCCTGTTCTAGACCTTGAAGGAGATCTCAATATTCATTTAGTAAAGAGGGGGACATAAAATATGCTTTACCATTCAATAAGCACTGACTTATAATAGGATAACCAATTTCTCTTGCACAATAAAATTATCAGTGCTACTGTGATAGGGGATTGAAGTAGGTCAGGTATGGTCCTTTTTACATTGCTTAAGAACAGAAGGAGGATTAAAAATGTATGCATTACCTTCTAGAAACAATGATCTGGGGCAGAAAGGTAATAAAATACCTGCTCTCTTGTGTCATCCTACACGGGTGGCTTTGTGCGTCTCACTTTGTGGCTGCATTAGCACAGCAGTTTGGAAGCCCTATATCTTACCGTTAGCTAAGATGAACATTTACAAACCCCAATTTTGGCTGAAAATCCAGAAGCAGATGCTATAGAAAGGTAATGTCAAAACAAGAATCATATAGAATTGTATTTTCTATGCTCTACGTGTTATAAAATATCATATAAATGTCTTTCAATTTTTCAAATTACAGGATAGTTATTGTGTAAAATATTTTAGCAGTCAAAACTACCAAAATTTCTTTAAAAAGAGCTTTATTGAGTTTGGAAAAGTTACTTGTTAATGTTTCATTGACTTTTTAGCTATTTCTCTGTCTTTTATTTTATGTTATAATATACAATTTTAATATTTAATGCTGAAGCTAACAGAACTATTTAGCAATATATGCAGCTTGTCCTGAAAATGTTGAGAAAGTGGAGTTCTTCTTTGTAAGCGTCTGAAGTATTGTTGATCTTCATGGGTGCTTTGCTACAGGAAAGTTGTTTTTGTTTTCGGGGCTTCATTTCCTGCTCTCTCACTGTTGAGCATCTCTTGTATAGGATGCTGGAAGACCTGCTTTTCCTGTAGCTGAACTGTAATAAGGTCACCACACTTCTGCTGAAATCAATTCTGGTTATCTTGGGGGCTGCTGATCCAATATCTTTTGCTTTTTGCCCTCTTGCTATTTCTTTGCTCATGAAAATTTCCATCAGGTAATTAGGAACTTAGAAAGAATGTCAGAAAGGGGATATCAGCATTATAAAACAATGTACAGTAAGTCTAAAGAAATGAGCCAGGCAGTGGTGGTGCATGCCTTTGATCCCGGCAATTGGGAGGCTGAGACAGATGGATCTCTGAGTTCAAGACTGACTTGGTCTACAGATTAAGTTTCAGGATAGTCAGAGCTACATAGAGAAACCCTGTCTCACAAAACCAAAACCAAAACCAAACCAACCAAACAAACAAACAAACAAGAAAGAAAGAAATGTTGATCAGTGATTCTCATCCTTCCTGATGCTACCTACCATCCTACAGTCCCTCATGCTTTGGTGATCCCCCAATCATAAAATTATTTTGTTGCTACCTCATAACTGCAATTTTGCTTCAATTATGAATTGTACTGTAAATATCTGACATACAGAACATCTAGTAGGAGACCCTTAAAGGGTAGTGACCCACAGATTGAGAACCTCTGGTCTGAATGCTCCCATAGGGAAGGAAGTCATCATGGAGGAGGAACCACAAGTGAACAGATTAGGGACTGGGATAAGAAGGGTGAGAGCAGAAAAGCCGAGGCCCAGTTGTCTTTAGGCTTTTATTTCAGAGAAAAAGACACAGATTCTCTTCCAGGGTGATGTTTGTGAATAATGTTTGTGTGTTTGTTTGTTTTTCCCTAAAAAAGTATTGCAGGGCTGGAGAGCTGGTATAAAGGTTAAGGGCACTTGCTATTCTTGCAGAGGATCCAGCCTGTAATTCTAGATCTAGGGAATCTTATGCCCTCTTATGACCTCCTCAGGCACCGAGTATGCACACAGTGCATATATATATGTGTGTGTGTGTGTGTGTGTGTGTGTGTGTATGTCACATATAAAATAAAAATAAGTTTTAAAAAATGTTTTAAAATGGGTATGTGTGTATTTATGTATGTGTGGTTATATGTGTGTGTTTGTGTGTGTGTGAGAGAGAGAGGGAGAGAGAGGGAGAGAGAGTATGTGTGTGGGAGAGCATGTGCAGAGATGTACACATGTGTGGAAGCCAGAGAACTATCTTAGTGTCATCCTTGAAAATGCCACCCACCTCTTTTGGGACACTCACTGGCCTAAAGCTCACCAATTAGCTAAGCTGGTCTAGCTCACCAGTTGAGCCCCAGGGATCCTCTCTTACTCTCCAGTACTAGGATTAAAGATATATTTATTATGTATAGTGTTCTGCCTGCATGTATGGCTGCCCAGCAGAAGAGAGCACCAGATCTCATTATAGATGATTGTGAGTCACCATGTGATTGCTGGGAATTGAAGTTAGTGTCTCTGGAAGAGCAGCCAGTGCTCTTAACCTTTATACTGAGCCATCTCTCCAGCCCCCTCATTTTTAGTTTTTAAATACAAGGTCTCATAGCACAGCATGACTTTGATTCTCTTGTGTGGTTGAGAATCTTTGAACTTATGACCCTCTTTCTTCACATTTCAAATGCTTAGGTTATGGGCAAATGCCACCACCATGCCTGGCTCTTGAGTACTACTTCTCAGAAAATCTTTGGAAAGGATGTTTTCCCTTCCACCTATTTGACAGACTAAGACAGCATCTCATCAT
This sequence comes from Sigmodon hispidus, assembly GCA_004025045.1. Taxonomy (NCBI): domain Eukaryota; kingdom Metazoa; phylum Chordata; class Mammalia; order Rodentia; family Cricetidae; genus Sigmodon; species Sigmodon hispidus. The sequence continues at coordinate 45,785 of PVIH01001686.1, read as the reverse complement.
TGATGGCTTTAAGATACCCAGCAGAACTGGTCCCCTTCCCCCGATGGCTGGCAGCTTAGGAAAAGTCACATAATTTTTCATCTAAAAGCTACAGAATTAAAAATAATCATATCTTAGTCTCATAAACATTGAAAAATTTGCCCATGTTAGGAAAATATAAGCAAATTAACACCAGGGTTCATTCAATAATGAGGTCCTCTCCCTCACCGATGGACCATATGTGGTAGGTTTGTATTATGAGTAGGAGACAATCTGTACAGCTCCTGGCACCATGTAACATGGTAGTTGCCGAAATGCTTGTATATAGAATATGGTTCAGCCTTCTTACAAACTCATGCCTCACCTTTCTTGAGTGGCTGTTCAAACACCCTCATCTGTCTGGGAAGTAGATGGGGGCACTTCAGTTCACACTTCCCATACTTGTAGCCACAGGCCTCAAGTGCCGCTTAACACATGCCAGCTGCTAAGAGAAAGGACATAAGATGTTAGAGCTACAAAATGCTGAGTCTAGGCATATGTGTTTAAAAGTGAGGCTATTTGTTAGCCAAGGACAAGTGCATATTGCTAGGCAATGAGAAGCTGTCCTGTGAGCTGGTCCAGCACAGAGTGACATCAGTTTTTCTTCAGCATATTTTTCTAAAAGCCAGACAGTGCAGTCTGATGGTGCAGAAAGGCCAGTCAAGCCTGCCTTTCATAGTAGACAAACCTGGAATAATGGCTTTCCATGCTCATTAACCAGGACTATTTAGTAGGAAAGAAGTCATTGTAAGAAAAAGAATCCAAATCAGAGTTTGGAGTTTGTTTTCAGACTAGAAATTAAAGTCAGGTAGGATTGTATTAACCTAGCCCCCTTTCCCATAAGCTAAATAACTTCCCTTTGTTGGGGCAGAGACACAGGAAGCATCTATCTATGTAGTTCTGGTTGTCTTGGAACAGAGCTCCATCTGACTCTGCTTCTTGAGTGCTCAGGTGAAAGACATGCACCGCCACTGCCAGCTCAGTAAATAATATCCTTTTAAAAGATAAATGTAGGGGTTGGATAGATGTTTCAGTGCTTAAGAGTCAGTGTGGCTCTCAAAGATGACCCAAGTTCGGTACCTAGTATCTACATGGCAGCTCACAACCATCTTTAACTCTGTTCCCAAAGGATCTGACATTCTTATATGGCGTTTGCAAGCACTAGGCATATATGTGGTCCACATACATATATGCAGGGAAAACACTAATTCACATAAAATAATAATAGTCTTCAAAATAAAGCTAAACATATTTTAGTGGGGATCAGGTTAAAACCCAGCAGGTCTTATGACCTTATGACTCAGGGTTTTGTTGGGCGTGTACTCTTAACAAGAGCAATAGACAGCAAATAAGAAAGCATTTTTGATCAGAGAAACAGATCCAACATCCTCCTCTATTTTGTTCATTAGCATCTGCTAGCATGGGCTAGAGGAGCTTTTGTGTGTCTGAAAGTTTGTCCGGTGGGCAGTCTCCACATTGCTGCACCATTTTCTAAGCCCACCGGCTTCTGTTTCCTCTTAGTACGCAGCAGAGAGGGGGATTCATATTAGAGAAGTCCTCACTTTTGAGAGGTAAATCAAGATTGGTATTGGGGACAGGAAGGAAAAGGCTTCAGAGGTGAGAAAATTATATTTGTATTCCCATGTGTATGTTTGTGTTTCTCTATGCCATATATGTGGATGCCAGTAGAGGGCAGTGGAAACCAGATGATGGTGTCAGATTTACTGCATCTGAAGTTACATGTAGTTGGGAATTCCTGATGGGTGCTGGGAACTGAACTTGGGTCTTCTGGAAGAGCAGCAGGTACTCTTAACTCACTACTGGACCATCTCTCCAGCCCCTAACAATACCTTATCTTTGTTCTAAGGAAGCTTCTGTAGTATTTACTGTTATCTAATGATGGTTCCACATGTCACCTTCATGTGGCTGGGATCTGAGCCTGTGCAAGAAGGCTCAGGACTGTTCAGACAAGGATACTCCAACCAGAGTGGAGGGCTGGACAGGGAAGAAGAGAGATTCTCTTTAGGGAGTATCGTGCCTGCCCTAAAGCCACATGGCAAATTTTGTCTGCCCCTAAGGTTTATTTTATGTCCAAAGGTAAATGACTAATTGTCATAATAAATCCTGTATATATTTGACCCCTCATCATCATAAAAAAAACTGGCTAAAGAGGTAGGTTTAATTTTTAGTACAGGTAAAAGTTGGTATTAAGAAAGTAATCACATATAGTCTATGTCAAATCGCAATTTAAGTGTTTTTTTAAAAAATTGAGTTATTATTATTTTTTAAAATAAAGTCTTACTATGTAACCCTAATGAGTCTGAAACTTCTTATGTAGTCTGGTCTTGAACTTTTGCTAATCCTCCTGCCTCTGCTTTTCAGCAGCTAGGATTACAAGCATGCACTACCATACCTGACTCTGAATCATATTTTCAATGGAAAATTTAAGAATTAATTTGTATTTCTGAGACGTAGCTTGGTCTGGTCCAGAGCTATCTATATAGCTGAGGGTGGCCTTGAACTTCTGATCCTCCTCCTGCCTCTACATCCTTACCTCATGAATGCTGGGATTACCACTGTGTAAGGCAATCTTTCTCGTTTCTTTTTTTGTCTTGGAAATTAAGCATAGAGCTTCACACATGCTAAGCAAACTCTGAGACTGGGCTACATCCTCAGCTAAGGCCTCTTGAGCTGTGCATTTTGACAACATCTTTGGTAGTTCAGAAAAGTCTCAATTTTCCTTTGCACCGGCGTCTGTCCTTCATGACACCCTTCTGCCTCCGCTTCCCAAGTACTGGGATTACTGGCATGAGCCACCGCTCTGTCTTCTTCTCTTGTCTTCCGATCTCGGAGTTTTCTGGTTGTGGTAACCAAGATTATAATGAGATGTCTCTAAATTGCCAAAAGAAGCTTGTGAAGATACAATTTACCTTAGAATGTGGTATAAAATGTTTTCTAAAGCCTGATGGATTAAGAGAAGGCACCCATGGTGCTGAGGCGGAAATGTTCCTTGAGTACCACTGGGAGGCGCAGTGGTACAGTGAGACGGGCGTCTACAGTTACCTCAACTCCCATCTCCCTGGAGACAGGCCACTGAATCTCATTTTGGGTCAGTTTTCTTATCTGAAACATAGAGATATTCTTTCTCACTGTATTTTGATGAGACTTAGATATGATAAAGTTCAAAGCACTCTTAAAAAATCGCACCATGGCCATGGAAATCAATGTTAATCCTTAGTAAGGATTGCTAAGATTTAAAGCAAAAGGGGCAAGCGCAAGAATTGAAGCATCCTGGGGCTTGTGTATGAATTTTAATTCTAACATTTATAAGAAGTATCTGTATTTTTGTTTGAAAGATAAAGGTGTATAATCATAATCTTTGGAGAATAGAACTAAGAGTGTTTGGGGGGAGGTTTCTACTTCTCATTATATTACATCTATTAAAAAGAAATGGAATCTGGATAACAGGATCATAGAATCTGTTTTCTCTATTATTTCCTCTTTTAAAAAGATAAATGTGTTTTTTGGGAACTTACAGAGAGGCTCTTGTGGTAGATATTTTTGGTGAAGTAGAGATGTTATTGGTGAAAAGTAATCATGACCCAGAGAAATCAGTGTTTTCAAGGAAAATCTCCCTAAGGACAGGAAGTGCTTCAGGCCCCCGTCCTGGCATCCCTTGAATGTAACAGCTAGGTGACAGGTTTTCTAATGGCATAAATTCCATTCTATGCCATAATGTTTCTGGAAGAACACACACTTGAATGTGCCTGGGGAAAGCCTGGTGCTTGCACTAGAGCATTGTTCCAGAACGCTGTTCCTTCCCAGGGGTCTCCTTATGTACATTTCTTGGCTTCCTTGTACCTTCTTCTTTGCTGAACTTATTCTTCCCAGGGTCTCTCTCTCTCTCTCTCTCTCTCTCTCTCTCTCTCTCTCTCTCTCTCTCTCTCTCTCTCTCTCTCTCTCTCTGTGCTTATGTAAACCAGAAGATAACTTTGGGTAATATTCCTTAGCAGTCATCCAACGAATTTTGCTATTTTGAGACAGGGTCTCTTTTCTTCTTCTTCTTCTTCTTCTTCTTCTTCTTCTTCTTCTTCTTCTTCTTCTTTCTCCTCCTCCTCCTCCTCCTCCTTTTTTTCTTTTCTTTTTTGGTATTTTGAGACAGAGTTTCTCTGTGTAATAGCCCTGGATGTCCTGGAACTCACTCTGTAGACCAGGTTGGCTTCAAACTCAGAGATCTGCCCCAGAATGCTGGGATTAAAGGCCTGTGCCACCTCTGCCTAGCTTGAGACAGAGTCTCTCAATGGCACGGAACTCTCCAAGTAGACTAGGTTGGCTGCTTAGAGAGTCCCGGGACTGATCCACTTGTCTTTTCCTCCTCACTGCTAGATTTACAATGCAGGCTGTCATATCCTGCAACTCCCTCTCCCCTGGGGAATCGAACTTAGGTATTTGTTCTTGAAAAGCAACATTTACTTACCAAGTACCCTCCCTAGCCCCTGTGCTAATTTCTTAAAAATCTATTTGAACCAGGACTCAGTTCATGATCTGGGGCTGCTTGTATCCTTGTGAGGCAGATAAACAGCTAAAGCTGTAGACCAATCAGTTGATCTTGGGAAGGCCTAGGGCCAGGATGACTTCAGAAGTGTTGGTGGTGTCTTCTTCAGGAAGCTTATGAAGTCTTGTGAGATGTTAGCAGGTGCTTGCTGATGAATCAATGAGTAGATGAACTAATTCATTAAAGGTTCTCAAATGCTGGTGTGCATGGATTAGTTAGAATGTCCTCTTTTTATTTATTTATTTTATAAATATTTATTTATTTATTATGTATACAGTATACAGAATAGGGCACCAGATGTCATCATAGAAGGTTGTGAGCCACCATATGGTTGCTGGGAATTGAACTCAGGACCTCTGGAAGAACAGTCAGTGCTCTTAACCTCTGAGCCATCTCTCCAGCCTATAGAATACCCTCTTAAAGGATATTTACCCTCATTTACTAATGGGAACTCTATGGAGCACTTTAGACATAAGAGACAAGATAATTTCCCCCCTTTTATTTACAAGTCTCAAAATAGTGGGTTTTTGACCCCTCATCTCAGTTGTGATTTCTTTGTAGGGCTCATTACAAATGCATGTTTCAGCAGAGCAGGCATGTCCAGTAGACCCAGCTGCTAACACACAGCTTTGATGGTACCATTTTCTTCTCCTTCTCTTACCATCACCCACTTTTTCAGACTTGTCTTTTACAGAGCTAAATCCAGTAGTCAAGCCAGAGGCTTTACTCTTTTGCATATGTAAGAAAATTGAGATCTAATTCATATGCCCTAATAGTCACTTTTCTAAAGTGCACGTTCACTAGTTTTTTTGTTTTGGTTTGGTTTTTTGTTCTTGTTTTTTGTTTTTGAGACAGACAGATCTTAATTTGTAGTTCAGACCAGTCTTAAGTTTATGGTCCTCCTGAGTGCTGGACTCATAGCTCTGGGCTCCACATCCAGCTTCATTTTTAGTTTGCTTACAAAACTTCAGTTTTTAATCTCAAAACATCTTCCTAATCTCCAAAAGAAACTTCATGTCCATTATGGTTTATTCTAGTTCTTCTTAGTCCCAGCTCCTGCCTAACCGGCTGCACCTGCCTGGATCTGCTGAGTCCCGACATTGTGTGTAATAGAATCATTATGCATGTGATCTTGAGTTCTCAGCTTGATCTCTGATAGTCTCTCTTTCTTCATCTGCTTTCAAAGCATCCTCTCTTTCATGTGCCTCCCGACTTGGGGGTACATCACTCTGTCTTCTTCCATATTTCTTCCTTATCTTCCTATTCTCTTCATGTTGGGGAGCCTTTACCCTTCAGCTGAGAGACCTCTTTCTCACAAGCACTCCCCAGGAGCCCCTAGGCTCTTAGATTTAAATGCTGTACATTTGCTATCAACTTTAGCACCTGATCTTAGCCAAGAAATGATGTCATCAATCCCTAAATTTATACCCCTAGAGAGGCCTTCCCATCTACCTCCAGGACTATACGTTCATCTCTCTGTTTCCAGCATGCATTGCACAATCGGCATACCCAGAACTGACCTTGGGGGTCATCCTCCGTCCATGCGTCTCCCTCCTGCAGCTCCCTCTCCAGTTGTTCAGCTCAGAAACTTTGCAGTCAGGCTTCACTTCTTCCCACTCGGCCCCATGGTGCATCTACATCATATTCCGCTGACTCTTCTTCCAAAATTTACCCAGAATCCAGCTTTTTGTTACTTCCCTAATTGCTATGCTTAAGAAAGCCTATCTATTTTCATGCATGCGTGTGTGTGTGTGTGTGTGTGTGTGTGTGTGTGTGTGTGTGTGTGAATATTGTTTTAGAGAGGCCTAAGAAGGTTTGAGGTGTTTTACTCTATGACTATCCAAATTATTTTTTGAGCCAGTCTTTCACTGAACCGCCATTTCAGCTACTCTGGCTGGCCAGGAAGTTCCCAGGATCTGCCTCTGCCTGCTCTTCTTCCCCACCCCCATGCTAGAAATACAGACGTGGCTGTGTCAGCTTTTGTGTGGGTGCTGGGGATTCAAATTCAGATGTTCTTGTCTGCGTAGTCAGTCTTCTTACCCATAGACCTATCTCCATAGCCCATCAGATAACTTACAAACTGCTGACAGGCGTTTTTGCCACCACCTCTATGGGTGCTCTTAGGAGCTTTGGAGGTTGTTTAAAAATAACTTGAATCATGTCTTTCTTTGCTAAAAATCATTCACTAGATCACCACGTTGCTAAGAATAAAAGCCAAAGTCTGTACACTATCCTTCAAGCCCTACAAGCCTACAAGCAATGCTCTCCCCTCACCCATATACTGCCCCTGTTATTCTCTCCCCTGGTTTCTCTGGATCGGCCACAATGGTTGCTTCCTCGTCTTAAACATACATTCCACAGTTTGTGCTCACTGTTATTTCTGCCGAGAATGCTTTCTCCAGATGCCTTGGCCCTGTTGTTCAATTCTTTGTTTACATGTTACTTAATCAATGCAACCTCACTCGAACTACTTTGATTAATTAATAATTAATTAATTAGACACAAGGTTTCATATATCCCAGACTGGTCTCAAACTTGCTACACTGGCAAAAATGACCTTGACCTTCTGAACCTCCTGTATCTACCTCCCAAGTACTGGGATTACAGGTGTATATCATAAAGCTGGTCTATGAGGTACTGGAAAACTGAACCTGGAGCTTCATGTATGATAGGCCATACTTTACCAAATGGACTATATCTGCACCCAACATCTGCAGTTAATAACAGCAGCTTAGTCTCAGCTTTCCCCCACATTCTCTATACTCTTGTCTGTTTCTTTAACTCTTTTCAAAGCACTTACCAGTGGACACATGCACACTTATACTTAAGAAGATGCATACAGAGGTATGCTCACATATGTACATATGTACCTACATGTATGCACACATATACCTATTTGTTTTTTGTATTTCTTCCCCACTTGCCTGTAGACTTTATGAGTACAGGGGCTTCATTTTGTGCCCTGCTGTAATCCCAGTAACTAGAGTCGTTTTACACCATAAATTGTCAGCATATATAGATAACCCTTTCTCAGGCAAATGACAAGAAGAGAAACAGTCTAAAAATTGATTGTTTTCTGCCTAATGCACACTGGCCAGCTGTACACCAGGTGAAACGGCAGCAGCCTTCTGTTTTTTTGATTCTAATGACACAGCTCCTGTAACCTGTGGGTTTACATAGTGATTTCCAAGGGACATTGTCCTGCACATCGTCTCTGCGTTCCTTGGGGAGTCAACATTCATGCCACTTGTGAGCTTGGCAAAGAAACTGCCTCTCCTTTAGCTGTATGGATGCTTGATTCTTGGGTAGAGATTTCTCAAGGAAAGGAGGTTATTTGGAGCATTCTGTGCTGCCCACTAAAGTCAACGTGACAGCAGCAGCGATCAGCAAGGTTGACAGCACACATGTGAACCGTGGCTGGAACGATGTTGCTTGTCATAGAGTTGCAAAGAGATTTCAGAGCACAGGGCCTGATCGCCGGGCTGGCACCAGTGTCCTCTTTTCCTCCCTCTCTGCCCCCCCCCCCACAAACTCTTCACTCGGTTTCTTTTCTGCATCTCCCTTCCCTGCATCTCCGCTGCACCCTAACCCCAATTAGGATACAGACAGCCAGAGAAATGAGGCAAATCTCCAGGGTTACAGAGTTAGTGGGGAGATCAGAGCCCAGACTCATGTTTCTTGATTCTTACTTCTTATGGAATATATTGTATTATCTTCCCAGAAAACAAGGACACAACCGGAAAGATATTGAATTAAATGTTCCTGGAGAATTAACTGCCAAGCTCTCAGAAACTTAGATCTAGCAAACAAGCAGCCAGAGTTTAACCAAAGACTTAAAAGCATGTCTTTGTCCTTAACTTCCCTAACATTTCTAGTTTTTCTAACTCTCCAGACATCTCATACAGTCTTTTAAACTATCATCCACTCATTTGCATGTACAGAGCCTAGTCTTCTATGGGAAAGAGAGGATGGAGAGGATTAGGACAAAATCTATTTTAAAAATTTCTAAAAAACCATTTATATATTTTATATAAATATATGCATTGTATAATTAAAAATTACATTTTATGATGTAACATAATGCATATACAAATTATAGCAGCTACTATTTGTTGATCATGCTTTGTGTGACCAATGCTATTTTCATTAGGGAAACAAATTACAATGAGATACCACTAGGATGACAGTAGTAGCAATAATAATAAGAGCATTGGACCGTAGGTGTTGACAAGGATGTGGAGAAACTGGAACCTACACAAAAGGTTGTAGCTATTTTGGAAAATAATTTGCAGTTTCTAAGGATGTTAAAATGACCATGTAACATAGAAATTCCATTTCCTGGTATGTGCAAGAGAATGGGAAACATGCCTTCTCACACAAACTTGCACACAGATGTTTATAGAAGCATTGTTCCCAATAGCCTGAGGGTAGACCCAACCCATGTGTCTATCCTTTGATGCACAGATGAAGAAAATACGGTAAATCTACATAATTTGATTATGTAGTCACAAAAAGAAATGAAGTTCTGATATATGACATTTCAGTGGGTAGTAGATAGCCTTAAGAGCATCGTGCTAAGATAAACAGAAAAGGCTATATAGTGTATGTGAAGTATCCAGAATAGGCATATCGATGGAGACTTATTGCCAGGGCATAGGGAGGAGAAACTGGGAGTGACTGATATAGGTATAGGATTGCTTTTTGATGAGATGAAAAAAATTTTTTTGAGGTCAAGTCCCGAATGTCCCAGATTGGCTTTCAACTGCTGTGTAGTCAAAGCTGGCTGTGAATTCTTGATTTTTCCTCCCTCCAGCTCCCGAGTGCTGGCATTACAGGCATTTGACACTACATCTGGTGGGAAAGAAATATTCTGCAATTAGATACGGGTGTTTGTTGCAGAACACTATGAATGCATTGAACTGCATACTTTAAAAGGATTAAAATGGTGAGATTTATGTTAAGTGAATTTTATCTTAATTAAAAATGGCATTTTATAAGTTTAAATGATATATAGTTGAATCAGTTTGCTTAAATTTAGTTTCTGGGATATTTATTACAAGCAAACTTTGAGTTTTTGAATTATATAAAGAAATATCCTTCAGGGGCTAGGGAAATGACTCAGTGATTAAGAGCATTTGTTGCTCTTACGGAGGACTGGGGGTTGAATCCCTGCATCCATAGGGCAGCTCACAACTGACTGTAACTTCAGGAACATAGCACCCTCTTCTGCACCCTACAGACACCAGGCTCACATGTGGTGTACAAACATACATTCAGGAAACACACACACACACATACACCTATATGAAAAAAATATTTTAATTTTTGTTGATTTTCTTTTTCAGATAGGGTCTTACTTTGTAGTCCAGACTGACTTTGAGCTCTTCATTCTCTTGAGGGCAACAATAATTAGCTTCCTGTCAGGGTTTGATTTTAAGACAACTTCAAGTTGGAATGTGTGTGTGTGTGTGTGTGTGTGTGTGTGTGTGTGTGTGTGTGAGAGAGAGAGAGAGAGAGAGAGAGAGAGAGAGAGAGAGAGAGAGAGAGAGAGAGACTCTTGTATCAACAGGCTGGTCTAGAATGTGCTATGCAGTTGAGGCTGACCTTGAACTCCTGACCCTCCTGCCTCTGTCTTCTCAGACTTGCTTGGCTGTGTGGTTCTTGAATTGTATGTGTTGGTTGTGTACCAACTCCATCACACCTTCAGGAGGCAGAAGGGAAACTTGGCCACATAATAGTCAGTTGGAAAAACCTTTGATGAACTTAAATTTAAAAATCAAGTTGGCTTTGAGATGGAAGATCAATGGTAAAGTGTTTAACCAGTTTGTGCTCGTCTCTGGGTTTGCTTCTCATCTCTAGAACACTATCAAGCTGGGTTTGGGGATACAGCTTAATGGTAGAAGCCTAGCTTTGATTTCCAGTTTGTAGAAGAAAGGAAGGGAAGGAGGCCAGTTAAGTTGGAAAAACCAGACTTTTCTAAGTCAGCATTGTAGTTGTCTTTGGTTGAGGGAGGGATGATAACCATTTGAAAGGGAATACAATGGGAAGTTCTTTAGTACTAGAGATCTTATAGTTTTTGGCTCTCGATACTGGTTGCAGGGTCTTGTTTATTTTTTTAAGAGTCATTTAGTTTGCACTGATGCAGTGCACCCTGTATTGAGGAGTTCAATACCAAATTTGCAGTTCAGTTAAATCTCCCAGTATTTGCATGTTATGCCAATAAGCTTTGGTGATTAGCTGGGGACAAGAATCTTTTGCCCTGAGCTGATGCCTTGGGAACCACAGCTAACAGTAACTGTTCTGTCGGGTCTGTGTGGATGTTCTCATAGCTGTGTATCAGGGTCCTGCCCTTCAGACCATCACCTAGCAATGTTTCCAAGAGCTGGATCAGAGCTGTGATGTCCCTGCTGGGGGTTGTTAGCTCCCTTAGAAGGCGAGGCCAGAACAGTGCTATCCAACACCTGAGTCCCACTCGTTGCTGCCATGGTACTTTTTCGGCCCAGGAAGATACAGAAATGCCATTGAGTGCCCACAACAAGTCAATGCAGTTGGCATTCAAGTAGGTGTAGGCTCATATTTGATGCCAGAGTATTTTGACATTCAGATGTTTTTGGATTTTGGAAAGGTGATACTGTATTTGTTATGTAATACTGCCAACACGGCCTGGGACAGAGCTCTGTAATTGGATAGTGGTGAATATTTATACCAAATGGATAATCTCATGCTAACCCAGTCCAGGGTGCACTGCCAAATGAATTCACATCAAATTACTTTTTAGGTTTAAAGCTACTGGATTTTTAGGGTTCCTGATGAGAATAGTGAGTTTTTCAGTCAGTTCTACCACCAAAGATGTGCGTCCCAGTTCTTTCTCAACAGGGGTTTTTCAGGGGGCAGAGAGATGTACCATAGGAGGAGGAATTAGATGTTTAACCTAGGCTAAGGCATCTAGGTCAATAAACGTGGACCAATGGCAAGATGATGACCTTGAAGGGACAGAACACTGCTGTACTATAATTCTTTCAGGATTCCAGACTCCTTGGAGCACCTGCTAAGCTGTCAAAGCTTGTTAACATTTCATTGATTGCTGTAGCACATTAAGGCCTTCTTGGAGCGTTCAACCATAGCTAAGTTTATAAAGTAAAATTTCTGGTGACTAATATTTATCTAAATTAAGTTAATTATGGGGATGATAAAGCTTCTTTAGACATGTGCTTTGAAGAGATTAGAGTGAATTGTCTAAATAAGAAGCGGGAGAATTTTTTTCCCCTGGCAAATTGATTTGCTAGCATTCCTGCTGGTCATTCATGGGGCACAGCTACACTCCTAGGTACCTCTGTTCAGAACCTTTATTGGTACTAAAGGAGGAATAAAGAGGCATGCTCAGCCTCATTGAGGAGGTGTCCCCTTCAGCCCCAAACACAAGGATTGGTTTAAATTGCTCAAAAGGGAGATAAATTTAGCAGTGGTGTGGGTTACATATGTGCAGCTGTGGGATGGGTGATGGAGCCAAGGATAGTAGTGGTTTGGAGGCTGATTCTAACTGTAGTTGATGATTACATTTTATTCTCCTTCCTTCATCTCCCCCTTCTCCCTACCCTCCTTCCTTTCCTCCTAGGTACATTAAAATCTCAGAACTCTTCTCTATCTTGCTAACCACCTACACTATCTTCTGCTCATCATAATTTCATTTTCATGTACCAATAGATACAAAAATCCAAGTGGTTTGTATGTGTGTGTGTGTGTGTGTGTGTGTGTGTGTGTGTGTGTGTGAGAGAGAGAGAGAGAGAGAGAGAGAGAGAGAGAGAGAGAGAGAGAGAGATGCTGGAGATACCATAAAGGTGTAGTTGTTGTTAGTGATACACAACCATTAATACTTGTTTTTTACCCTAAGGTTATAGTTTGGTAAAATAAACAAGTTCCCTAGCTGTGTACTACTGTAAGACACTGTACTCTATGTACAGTGTGCTTTATAGCTGTGTACTACTGTAAGACACTGTACTCTATGTACCGTGTGCTCTGTAGCTGTGTACTACTGTAAGACACTGTACTCTATGTGCCGTGTGCTCTGTAGCTGTGTACTACTGTAAGACACTGTACTCTATGTGCCGTGTGCTCTATAGCTGTGTACTATAGTAGGACAAGTTAACTGTGATACAAGTATTTGAAGGGTGCCTTGGGGACACTGAGGAATGCCCTCTAAATCAGTCTTTGATAGGTATGGGCCTTGAGGAAAACTTGTTTTAGGAAATGATGCATTCTAACTGTCTTTTTCTTGTTGTTTCTTAACATATAAAAATTTAAACAAAGTGAAAATTGTAATGTAGTTCAATGAATGTTGAAAATACACGTGTCTGTTGAAAATGCCACTCTATTCAAGTTATAAATTGTTTTGATTGTTGAAAAAAGTTTCTTTGTATTTCTTTCTAGCCAGATCCTCACCCTAACTACCACCCTAGAGGAAATCAGATGAGCTACCATGGGTCTATGCATTGCCAGTAGGTAGAGAGAATTGGGGGAAGAGCAGTTCCCTGAGGAGAATGGTGTAGGACAGAGTGGCTATGTGAGAAAGGTGATATACGTGAGCCTGCCCCCCCCCAGGCCTCTGATCTCATGTTGCTATGGCTAAAGGCAGGGCGTCACTGGTGGGTAGATATTTGATAGAGATGAGATGGAGGCTGGGTTACCAGAGCATAGAAAAATGAAGTGACTACCTTTCATCCTTTGAGAAAAATGGAAGTGAAGTGTATTAGTGTGTTTCTATTACTGTAACAAAATTCCTAAGGCTGAGCACTTTATAAGGAAGAGGTTTATTTGACTCATAGTGCTAGAGACTCAAGGCTGTGGAACTGGCATCATCTTGGCTCTAGTGACAGGTATCCTGATGGGGGGAATGTGTATGAGAGGGAGAGGTCACATGGTAAGACACAAAGCCATAACAATATATTCAAGGGACATGTTCTCTGTTTTCTAACCACTTTCTCATGAGAATTAACTCATGAGCCCCAAGAGTATTACTTTAACCCTGTCCAAAGTCAGCATCCAGTGACATCATCATTCTCCCCCTAGACACACCCCCCCAATAGCCTTCCTCTTAAAACATGCTGGGATGACATTTCTAGCATATAGAAGCAGTCAGGGAAGGGTTAGCAGGTAGAGACTGGCAGAGTCTTGTTTCAAGGAGATTATTCTGCTGGAAGTGCAGTTGTGGGGGCTGGAGAGGGCTCGGAATAGAGGAAGTCAGGCCCACATGAGCAGTTCCAGTCACACAGACACATGAAGACTGGAGACCAGGTTGACAGGGTGTGGTAGAAGCACGGACAAGCAGAAAAGAAAGTGAGCAGAAGATCCGAGGAGTTCAGCTCCCAGTGACGGGTTAGATGAGCTCGATGCTAAGGGAGAAGTGTACATAAAGGAGTCCGCACAGCAGCATGTCCATGGCGTCTTCAGACAGAACATTTTGTGTCTCTCATATTTTAGCAGTTCTTTATTCAAGGTTACAGCTAACTAGTGGAGATTCCTAGCATTCAGATCTCAGGCTCCCAGGCCCATCCCAGAGAAACAAATACCTTCTAGCCCACTTTCATCACTCATTAAGAATCTCAAGAATGGGCCAACTCAATCTTAAGCCCTTCTCAAGGGTGATGATGGCTTTTTTCAACCTGTGATTTGAAAAAAATACTATTCCTATGACTTATTTGATTCATGTGCCTTATAATATTCTCAGTTAAGCATATTATTGAATGTTTTTTAAAATATATTCATAGATTGGGCGTGCATTCCTACAATCAATATTAGAACATTTTCATCACCTCCAAAGAAATCCCAGATCTATTAGCAATCCTTTCCCAGTTCCTCTTCTGGCTTCCAGACTCAGACAACTCTTAATTTACTTTCTTTTTCTGTGGATGTGCCAATTCTAGAATATTCACACAAACCACTGGTGGCATAGGTAATCCTCCTCACCACCTTCTTTCACACAGGATAGCCTCTTTGGAATTTAGCCATGATTTATCATGTTTCAGTACTTGTCCATTTAGTGTTGAATAGTCTTTTGTATAAATATCCTAAATTTTGTTTATAATTTCATCAGTTGATGGGTCTTGGGATTGTTGCTGCTTTTGGACCTTATGGATAACACTGCTTTGAAATTTACGTATAATTAAATCTGAGATGTTAAGTGGAATGGCTCCTTGGTAGAGGTGTCAGGAGAATAAAGGATTCATGGGGACTACTGTGCTTTGTACACGGTGACGAAGTAAATGGTGACTCCATATCCAGAGAAAAGTGATAGTAACTGAAGTCTCTTCAGCAAGTGGAGATGATGTTTGGATGCTCCAAACATTGGCTTTCAGGTTTGACTTTTCCCAGAACTCCCCTTCCATCTTTCGCTGGTTCCTCTTTTTCTTCCATGTCCCTTTCTTTCTCAAGGACCCCTCACAAGTAATGTTGCGCTATTGGTGTTTCCTTTAACCCTGTTTAATGCTGTGTAACCCAATGGCAGTGATGCAGCCTCTGTTAACTCTTTGGGAATGAACTTGGGCACAAGAAGGAAAGCACAGAAAATCATTGTTAAAAAAAAAAAGCCATGAGAAATTTTCTGGCTTTTCAAAGGTTCTATTATATATAGCATTGTCTATATATAATAACTGTTATTACCACTACTACTAACACATTATTCTACTATAATAGGAAAATTTTGTTTATACAAATATTCAGAGATTTGTGCTCTTCAATCAAAGGATTGGACTTTTTCTATATCTTATGCAAGATGATTTTTTTCATGAACATTTGTCTTAATATTCATACTAAAATAAGTTGTTAAATTTATTATAATTTACATTATTAATCTGAAGAAAGTGGAAATAATTGTGGAGGCTAAAGTTTTTACTTTTATTAGTGTGAGTGTGTGTGTGTGTGTGTGTGTGTGTGTGTGTATGGAGGGCATAGGACAACCTTTGAAGTCTGTGCTTCCTTCCACCAAGTGTTCTTTTTTTAATATTCATTTATTTAATATATATACAGTGTACAGGAGATGGTACCAGATCTCATTATAGATGATTGTGAGCCACCATGTGGTTGCTGGGAGTTGAACTCATGACCTCTGGAAGAACAGTCAGTGCTCTTAACCTCTGAGCCATCTCTCCAGCCCCCACCCACAGGGGGTTCTTGAGATTTAAGTCAGGCCATCAGAATTAGAGGCAAGTGCTTTCATCTGCTGGCTCATTTCCTCAACTCTAATAGCAGTTTATTTTATTTTTTATTTGTTTTGAGGCAGGGTCTCTCTTTGTGGCTTTGGGTGTTTTAGAATTTGCTGTGTAGCCTAGGCTGGCCTTGATTGCAAAGATCTGCCAGCCTCTGTCTCCTGAGAGCTACAATTAAAGTCTAGTTTGCACTTTAAAAGTCAGATGATTAAAACAGCTTGAGGAAAAAGTTTTTTTTTTATTATTGATGGAAAATCACTAATTTTTTTTGTAATTTCCTTTTATGTCAAGAGAGACATATCTAATTAGATATTATTGTTTGACATCAAACAATTGATCAAACATTTCAACAAAAACAGAGCTCTGTGTTCAGTGTTGATGCTGAATACTGTCTGAAATGCTCTTTCATATTAACTTATAATGTCAGTGATTTCTGTCTTTGATTTGCACGGAGTCAGAGAGAATTCTCATCGGTAAGGAGAACCTCAAAGTGGAGGCTGAGCTGATCCCGCAGAACAAACAAACAGGCACTCCTCAGGCGTTCTGAAAGAGTGTTCTTTGGAGCAGTTTCTTTTGACACCGATGGCTTATTTGCTTTTGAAATGTGAAGGGGGAATATTTCCTGAAACGAGGCTCCAGGCTTGAGCAAGGATGGCCTATTTTGGAATTCTTGGCCTAAAGTTGACTGGGTGGTGTTTTGAACTGTTTTTCCCAACTTTTCTCCAAAGGAAACAATAGCTTGCAAATTTGTTTTTGAGATTATGTTGTCCTTCATATTTTTAAAA
This sequence comes from Sigmodon hispidus, assembly GCA_004025045.1. Lineage (NCBI taxonomy): Eukaryota > Metazoa > Chordata > Mammalia > Rodentia > Cricetidae > Sigmodon > Sigmodon hispidus. The sequence goes on along the minus strand of PVIH01001686.1, from coordinate 29,226 downwards.
GTAGCTTGAATAGTGAACTATTCTGGTTTTTTGTTTTGTTTTGTTTTTGTTAATTAAATCTGCTTTCACACAGTTACATGCATGTACATAATACATACCAACTATGCTCCGTACCACCTCCTCATGCCCCACACCTTCCTACCCAACCAACTCCCCCTTTCTCCCCACAAATATTTATCACTTTCAGAATATTATTTTGTTTTGTTTAGCTGAGTTTAACCAGAGCCTTCTGTGCGATCATGGGTTTGGAGTTTTGGAACCTGGTAGGCTCAGCAGTGGGTAGAGCTCCTCCCCTCCCAGAGTCTATCAGCAATGAATAGTTGAAAGGTAAAAGTAGGGAGGGCCTCATGAGCCTCTCCTCATTCTCCAACTTATTGCTGACACAGCCAGTCTTGGATAGCCAGGAAAGATCATGCTATGAGTAAATAATTGCAATAGTTGTGTTGAGTCTAGGGAATGTCGTGGCATAGCTCTTTACCCTACTCATAGATGTTGCATACTTCTTGCCTCTTCTGTACCTTTTCCCTGAGCCCTAGAGGGGCTGGTAGAAATGTCTTGTATGGCCTGGGCCAACAGCCATTGCTTATCTTCTGCATCCTGGGCAGTCATGAGTCTCTACACTCACTACTGTTCACTGTAAGGAGACGCTTCTCTGATTAAGCCTGAGGGCAACATTTGTCCCTAGACAGAAGTTTAGATATTGAGAAGTCCTTGTCTCTACTGCTTTGTCAATTTAGTTAAAAATCAGCAGTTCCTTGCCTGGGTCTGTAGCCTCCCCAGACCTGCATTGTCACATGACCTCACAATCCAAAGATGAGGTGGAATCTCTTTCCTACTCTCCTGTGTGGTACAGTTCTCAAATCCAGTCAGAGAGCAGCAGCTGGTTACCCCCAGCCCACTCTCTGGCTTTCAATGTTTTCAGCCATATGGAGGCAGCATGGACAAAATACTTAGGAATGCATACTGTAAAGACAGAGTGCAGTAACAGAGTATTATAAAAGAACTAAACAGCATGAACACAATAAAAAATATAAAAAATATTGTGTCATTCAGTTTTTTTATTGTGTGAAAAATACTAGAGAGAAGCAAAAGGAAGAAAAGTTTCTTGCCTTACCGTTTCAGTGCACAGCCAGTTGGCTGTGCTGTGATGGTATTGTGGGGACGTGGGGGCCGAGACATGACTCAGAGGAGATGTAACCCCCCCACACCCGGGGCATGCCTGCAGTACCTGTCTTCTCCAACAAGGCCTCATCTCCTAGTGTCTTCCACTCCCTGTAGTGCCACCAGGGAATAATTCATTGTTTAGGGCACAGTTTTAGTGATCCAGTCACCTTGCAATGACTGGATCCAGCAGATGAGAACCAAGCTTTTAAAACATGAGCCTTTAGGGAACATTTTATATTCAGGCTACAAAAATACTGTGCATCAGAATTAGAAAAACTGACAGGTGGGTGGAGGACTCCAAGAAAGAATCACAAGTGAAAAGAAAAAAATATCATTTTACTTTAAACATGAAAACTAGACTAAAGGGATACTGGAAAACATAGACACAAAAGAAAGAAAACAAGAAATAAAAATTTAAACATACATTTAATTTTTATTTATTTATTTATTCATGTCATGTGGCAAGCACAGAATAGTGCATGTAGGGAGATCAGTGGATTCCTGACAGGGCTCCTTCCACCACATGGGTCCCTGGGATGCAGTTCAGGTCATCCGGCTTGGCAGCAGGCCCATTACCCACTTTACCTACCAAGGTATCTTAAAGCCCAGGAAATACAGTTTAGAAACTAAAAAGAAGTGAGGCACTTAAACACATTTTCAAGAAGTGGCAGACACAGAAGATAAGAGAACTGTCTCATTAACAGTGTGAGACTCTGGATAGGAAAGACCAAGGCAAGGGAAGCAAACAAGCAAGCGACGCACCTGAGCACGCTGACCCAGGATACCAGGGCAAGGTAAATTACAGAAGGGTCTTAGAGCTTTAAAGAAGACAAAAATATTTCTTTTCTTGAAAGATTTTAGCAACAAATAGCATGTGACTTGTGAAACAAAGAAAAATGGACTATCATCATCCTTTGATGTTAAAACTGTATGCCAGAAGAAAAGGAAATAATATAAAATATTCCAGGAGAGAACATGTATGAGGAATTTCATATGTAGAAGGACTGACAGGAACTTTGATCAGCTTTCAAGAACCTGCAAAAATTGTTCTCATGGACCTTTATTTTAAAAAAATCTTCTGGGGGGGGTGCTGGAGAGACAGCTCAGTGATTGAGAGCACTCTTCTTTCCCAGAGGACCCAGGTTCAACTCCTGGTATTCACATGGAAGCTCACAGCTGTCCAACTCCAGTTCCAGGGGGTCTGAGGAGACATCTTCTGAATCATGAAGAACGAGAATGTTGGCACAAAGTCCCTAGTAACACACTAGGAAATAACCCTAGTTCCTTACTTAGAGTCTTGAATAAACTGTTCTGCCTGGCCATGGCTGGTCCTGCTTATAACCCTAGCATTCAGGAGACAGAGGCAGATGGACCATGAATTCAGGCCAATTTCACCTACATTGTAATGATGATGTCTTACATAGCAAGACCTTGTCTCAAAAAACAACAAACAAACTCCAAAAGACAAAGACAAAAAGTAGGGGTTTTGGAAAAGTGGCTACTTGTAGGTCTAAAGTGGGAATTATACAAAATGAGCCAGAATATTCTGTCACACAGTGAGTGTTCTCAAAGGCAGCTGGCATTGTCAGTAAAAGGTTTATGTCCCTGTAAGAGGATCATGCAGATTAAGAACCAACAAGTTGAACTTTAACAAAGACCTTTAAACCCAGGATTTCATCTGGGTTTGGTAGCACATGTGTTTAATCTCAGCACTCAGAAGTCAGAGACAGGAGGATCTCTATGAGTTTGAGGCCAGTCTGATTTACATAGAGAGTTCCAGGCCAGACAAGGCTACATTGTGAGACCCTATTTCAAATAATCAAATAAACAAACATACAAAACAAGAATAACAACAAATAACCCTCAAACCCTCAAAACAAAACAAACAGAAAAAGAACCAAACTTCCAGGATTTTTTAGTATTTTTAAAAGAAAAAGACTAGTTGGATGATGTATAACAGTTTATTTTTCTGAAACTGTAAGTAAAAATAGTCTAAGGTTTACTTTTCGATTTGAGTCTTATAACTGGCTCTTAGAAGAAATCAATGGAATAGAATTAGGATATTATCACCCTGTCTCAAATGAATCAGGGAGCCTAGGTATTGAAGCAAACAACTTTGAAGTTTGGTTTCTTTTACTCTTTACTCTTGGGGGAAGAGGGCACATCACCCAGCTCCCACATTATCACATGGAGATGCATTCTTATTTATGAATGCCCGACCTTAGCTGGTTTGTTTATAAACAGCTTTTCTTCACTTAAATTATTCCGTCTACCTTCTGCCTCTAGGGAAAAAAAAAAACCCAAAAAACAAAAACAAAAAAAACTTTAAAAATAAATTTATTTATTATGTATCCAGTGTTCTGCCTGCATGTTTGACTGTACAACAGAAGAGGGTACCAGATCTCATTATAGATGGTTGTGAGCCACCATGTGGATGCTAGGAATTGAACTCAGGTCCTGTGGAAGAGCAGTCAGTGCTATTAAACCTCTGAGCCATCTCTCCAGCACTACCTCTAGGTGTTTACCTTTCTCTATTTCTGTGTATCTTTCTTTCTTTCTTTCTTTCTTACTCCATGCCTGGTTGTGTGGCTGTGTGGCTGTGTGGCTGTGTGGCTATGTGGCTGGCCTGGCCCCTGGTGTCCTCCTTCCTTCTCCTTTGCTCAATCTTCCATTTTCTCTTCCTATTTATTCCCTCTGCCTGCCAGCCCCGCCTGTCCTTTCTTCTGCCTTCCTATTGGCTGTTCATCTCTTTATTAGACCATCAGGTGTTTTAGATAGGCAAAGTAACACAGCTTCACAGAGTTAAACAAATGCGACATAAAAGAATGCAACACATCTTTACATCATTAAACAAATGTTTCACTGCACAAACAAATGCAACACATCTTTAATTAATATTCCACAACACAGCTGTTAATATTTGAAAAAAAAAGTGAGGGCTGGAGAGAATACTCAGTGATTAAGAGCACCTATTACCCAGGCAGAGGATCCAGGCTCAATTCCTAGCATGCAAGAGCTGGTTCTCAGGATCTTACTTTCAGTCACAGGAAATCTGATGGCCTTTTCTGACTTTTGTGGACACCAGACACATGTGGTTCACATGCATGCATGTATGTTTAATTCCTTTCTTACCCTGAAAATCTTAATTTTAAAGATATACTCTAGTATCACTGGAGTGTAGTTATTAGATTACTATCTATAATAGTATTGAGAGGTGGCATAGAACAGTGCTTAAGATTCTGGGGCTAGGTTGCCCAGCTTTTTTTTTTTTTTTAATCTTGGTTACTTCTTTGCCTCATTTTGTTCTGTGAATGATGGAGCTAATGAGGAATTACATGTAAAGTATTTAGAATAGTGCCTGGTATATAGTAAGTGCTTGCTTTTATCATTATTAAATTACTGTTCTACATTGTGTATTATTTCTTTGGAGAACCATCTGACAATCGTTCCCATATTTTAAATTCTATTAGCAACACTTATTTAGACTTAATTAGATTGGAGGGTGGATTGGAGGCAGCTAATGCCTTAAGCATGGTCCATCATGTAATCCGAAGCCATTTGTTTTAGCACCCTCTAGAGGCCATCCGTTTAGAACATCTCCATGTGGTCTCAAGGAAGCCTGTGCTTTCTCTCTCCAGTTTCCTTTTCCATGAGATGTGTAGCATAGCACAGATCTGTGTAGGAAATGCCTACCAGGTTCATCATGGGAGCAGCTTCATTATAAATTAGATTATTACTAGGAAAACCTTGAAGGTCCCAAGGAAATCAATACTTTGCAAATGCCTATGATTGTTCTATCCATCATTCTCCAAATGAGTCAGTTCTTTTCATTATCCAGGCACACTAACGGGAAAGACTGGGTCAGCCTGTATACAGGCGGCTACCCGTGTCCCCTTACCAGTTTCTCCTTGAGTTGTCTTCTGATACTGTTCCTGTCTCCACCACTACCACCTCTGTTTCTGCTGTAGAACATGGTTTGCAGACCTCATGCTGGGTTCAGCCCACCCCAGACTTTTACAGGGGCTGGATCTACCTTGCCTTTGTGGGTGATCAGAAAGACACCTTCCATTTCTTTTCAAGAGTTTAACTTTGCAGCTTTGAAATTTAGTTCAGTAATTTGGAATTCTGTTTGATTTTTTAGCAGTGTATCAAATAGCTTGCTGACAGTGTAGCAGATCCTGTATTCTCTAAGGATAATTTTTGAACTAAAAATTCTCTCTCTCTCTCTCTCTCTCTCTCTGTGTTTGTAAGAGAATATAGCTTCTTCAACAAATGGTGCTAGGGAATTTGGCTATCCACACTAAACCTTTATCTTTTATTCTACACAGAAACCAACTCAAAATGGACCAAATACCTTCATGTAAAATGCTGTATTAATTTACTTCTCTGTTACTGACAAAAAACAAGATGGCGGAAGGGTTTATATTTCATCATCAAGGGAATTCAAGGCTAGCACTGAAGCAGAGACTATGAGGGAGTTTGCTTAATGGCTTACTTACTCATTTACCTTTATTTTTTTTCTCCTTTGGAGAGAGCTTGCATGCACAGCCCAGACTCACCTGCCCAGGGCTGCCCCTGCCCACAGTTTACTAACTGACCTATATCAATTAGCAATCAAGAAAGTGCCTTGCAGATGTGAATGACTATAGGCCAATCGGATGAAAGCAATTCCTCAACTGAGACTTCCTCTTTTCAAGTGAGTCAAGTTGAAGACCGAAGCTTCAAAGACCCCAAACTCCAAAACTAGAGGGAGAAAACAGGAGAAGCACTTGAGGATTTTGGCACAGACAAGGATTTCCTAGGACTTTAAGGACATCACGAACTAGCAAATAAAAAAGTGAGGAAAAGCATTTTATCTCATAAAGCATTGCACAGTGAGGGAAATAACAGACAGAATAGATAACCTACAAAATGGGCAAATTTTCTAATTATCCATCTCATAGACTAATATTCAACAGATATAAAAACTTAAAACCATTAATAAAAGCCAGCAAGTGAGAAAATGATCCAAATAGACATTTCTCAAAAGAACAAACAAAAAAGAAAAGCATGCTCAATGACTGGGCATAGTGGCATATATCTGCAGTCTCAGTATCATGGAGGGCAGAGGCAGGAGGATTGCCATAAGTTTGAGGCCTGCCTGGTCTATATATGAGATTCCAGAGTTGTATGGTGAGACCTGTCTCAGAAAAGGAACAGAACAAAACAAAAGTGCTCAATATTATTATCTATCAGGGAAATGCAAGGCAAAGCTACAAAAAAAGCTAGATGTGGTAGTGCTGCCTGTGATCCCAGTTCCCGGGAGGCAGGATAGTTGTGAGTTTAAGGATAGCCTTAACTGTATAGTAACACTTCGTTAAAAAAAAAATACAAAACAAAACAAACAAAACCTAGTAGATACCCCAATGAAATTTCATCTCATGCTTGTTTATATATTTTAGGGTTACTATTACTGTGATGAAATACCATGGCCAAAGCAACTTGGGGAAGAAAAGGTTTATTTAGATTACTCTTCCATATCACAATTCATCCTTAAAAGAAGAAAAGACAGGAACTCAAACAGGGAAGGAGCCTGGAGGTTGGAACTGATGCAGAGGAGTGCTGGTTATATTGGCTTGTTCATCATAGCTTGCTTTCTTATAGAACTTAGGACCACCAGCCCAGGGATGGCATAACTTGGGCTCTCCTGTCAATCACTAATTAAGAAAATTCCCTACAGATTTTTTTTCTTTAGTATTTATTTATTATGAATACAGTATACAAAAGAGGGCATCAGATGTCATGATAGATGGTTGTGAGCCACCATGTGGATGCTGGGAATCGAACCCGGGTCCTCTGGAAGAACAGTCAGTGCTCTTAACCTCTGAGTCATCTCTCCAGCCCCAGATGACAAAGCCTGGGCTGCAGTAAGATCCTGGTTTTGGTTTGCTGTTATTGATTTTTTAAAATATTTATTTATTATGAATACAGTATACAGAAGAGGGCATCAGATGTCATCATAGATGGTTGTGAGCCACCATGTGGGTGCTGGGAATCGAACCCGGGTCCTCTGGAAGAACAGTCAGTGCTCCTAACCACTGAGCCATCTCTCCAGCCCCACGAGAAGCTTGATCTTATGGAGGCCTGTTAATTGAGTTTCCCTTTCTCAGGTGACTTTAGCTTTTGTCAAGTTGACTTAAAACTAGGCAGGGTACCATCAGAATGGTTATGAGGAAGAAGATGGAGAAGACAAAGGAGGAGAGGGAGGCGTAGGAGAAAGATGGTGAACATGACTGACACATGGCACATGCATGGGAATGTCACAGTAAATCTTAATGATTTCTACAATTAATATGTGTTAATAATTGTAACAAGGAAGGTCCACTTGAAACATATTGCTCTTCTTCAATCTGCAGAAGTTCAAGTATGGCATCTTTGCAGAGGGTTGTATCTTTTTCCTCCCTCTGTGCTGTTTCTTTCCAAATAGTTGATATTTATTTCTGTCTTTCAGTTTCACTTCTCCATGGGTTTCCCTGCCTCGTCTCATTGACATGAGGAGTAATAATGCCAGTGGCTTCTGTTCTACCCCTTGACCCCAGAAGATCATTCTGTAGTGGCAGGTGGCTGAAGGACGTGCATTCTGCTTCCACAGATGGTACCAGCAAGAACTGAACAGAAACTCTGTCAGCATCTGAAGAACGAGGCAGAACAGAACAGTGCTGCACAGGCTCTCAACACTAAATTCCCACTGAAACTAAATTTCACAAGGATTTAGATAGAATCAGAGCTCATCTAATAAACAATACAAACAAAATAAGTAGTGAGAAAAATTATCCATTACACTAAAAATTAGGAAAACCACAGTTCAAATAAGAAAAGACTGTCAACTGATGCACTGATGCCAATTCTGATATGAATCAGTCGTTGAAATTATTTGGCAAAGATTTTGGTCACCATCACAAAAATACTTCAACAATCAATTGCAAATGTTCTTTAAACAAGAAAAAATATTAAATAATGTCAGCAAAGAAGGTTTAAAGAGATTCAAATAGAAACCATAAAATTAAAAAAATCTATCAATTAAAATGAAAATTTTGCTGGAAAAATTGAGTACTAGGGCGGATATGGCAAAAAATAGAATCAATGAACTTGAGGAGGAACCAATAGAATTTAGTTATCTGAAAAACCAGAAGAAAATAGACTAAAAAATTTACCAGAGCCCTAGACACCTATGGAACATTAACAAAATAATAAACATTTATATCATGGGTGTGCTATAAGGATAGAATGAAGGGAATATTGTTGACAGTGCTTTCATCAGTTGCTAAGAATTTACCAAGTTTGGTGAAAGGGAAAACCTACATATTAAAGAACCCATTAAGCCCCAATAGAATAAACATACACAAAAATTACCAAGATATGTAATTAAACTTTTGAAAAAAAACAAGAAAAAAATCTTAAAAGTAGTCTAAATGAAAGTGGGTGTGGTGGCTAGAGAGATGGCTCAGAGGTTAAGAGCACTGACAGTTCTTCCAGAGGACCTGAGTTCAATTTCCAGCAACTACATGGTGGCTCACAACCATCTGGTGAATAAATAAATATTAAAAAAAAGAAAGAAAGTGGGTATGGCGACACATGCCTTTATTCCCAGCTTAGGAGGCAGAGGCAGGCAGATCTTTATGAGTTTGAGAGCAGCCTGGTCTACAGAGACCAGGACAGCTAGTGTTGTTATACAGAGAAACCCTGTAAAAACAGTTTAAAGGGAACAGATTTCACATCTGAAACTATAAAAGGTCATGGAGAAGTGATACATTTTTAAAAATTTCAAGTGTTAAAACACAAGAGCTTCTAATCACAAATGCAGTATTAAGAGAAATCATTCTTTAGGATTAAAAAAAATCAGTAAAGCCATTTTTCTGTTGTTATTATTATTTATTTGGTTTGCACAGAGTTCAAATTGCCAAGCAAGATGTGCTCTCTTGTGCTATAGTGGCACTCCAAGTATGGGAGTAACCAACTGCTCTCTGGTTGGATTTGAGGCCAACAACACTGGAGGGACTATTTGCCTGGTACTAGAAACCTGGTTAAAACAAAAATAAAGCAATGCTCATAGTGGGAAGATCAGATTCTTGGTGGGAACTGAATAGTCATTTAGTTTAATGGATATAGTGTGTCAAGCGGCCCTCTAGAGATTTGTGTTTATAGCCACAGATAAACATCACTGTCAGCATTAGTGAGAAAATACTCTATTTCTAGCTAATGGTAGTGAGGGCTGAGATTAATGACTATATAAGGTGTTGAGTCCTATACAAGTCATTTATACCATCCTAAGGCTCAAGGAACATTGAAGAAAAGAGAGTGAAAAAGATAGAAAAAGCAGAAAATAAGAAGAGCTGTGAAATAACATTTTCTAAGCAAAACACAGCCATTCCAATCACAAAGTCACAGTAGCTTTGGATATCTGCTCCAGGTCTGCACAAGAATGGGCCATCCACAGTCAGTCATGAATGGAGGAGGACCCTTACTGTTCGCTATTGAGAGGGAAAAAATTACCCCTAAAACAAGACTTTGTCTTGTTCCTGAGAGTAGAACCTGAGATAGGATTTGAATTGGTCTGTTCAAAATTATATGAGTCCCAGACAGAACTGCTATCTCAAGTGTCAGGAAATAAAGGTCTCTTGGGGTCAAAGAGATGTGCTAAGAGAGCATTCTGCTTTCAGAGGTCCCAAGTTCAGTTCCCAGCACTTATAGGGTCACTCACAATGGACAATTCCAGCTTTAGGAGAAACATTTTCTTCTTCTGGCCTCTGCAGGCCAGCACACACACACACACACACACACACACACACACACACACACACACACACACACACACACGATTAAAATGCTCTACCTGAAGTTTAGCTATTCCCACTGTTGTATAGTGCTGTATTATGGGGGCTCTCACAGTGTTTTAGCCATTGTCCTATTGCTGGAGACTTTGATAGTTTCCAACTTTTCCCCCCACCTATATCAACAAGGCTGCAAGAACACATTTGCCCTGCTTCCTAGTGCAGAAGTGAAGGGTTCTCCAAGGTATCTGTAGTTCTCAGTTTGACTTGTCCTCAGACCTGTTGCTTGTGTCTCTGTGCTCTACTTTGTATTGCAGGTGGCTGTCACCCCCCCCCCCAGGCTGTGTTTCGGACTTTTGTCTCTGCTGGGTTGGTAAGTGGGAGGTGCTGCTTGTGGGAAGATTTAAGGGCACAGCCAGGTATTCCTCACCCCTCAGCCCTGTCTTGAGTAGTATCTCTGGATATGGAAATGGCTGAGTGAGATCTGGAGCAGACCTACTATGACTCAAGCTTCTGGCAGGTGACTACTGTCCATACGGTTTCATAGCAGTGCTTTCCTCCTTTGCCTCACTACCCCAAGGGTCTACTTTGTGAGCTACACCTTCTCTGTTATACTTTATTTAACTCTTTGACCAGCTGTGTCTGTGTTTCAATGAAACTATTCTTTTTTTAAAAAAAAGATTTATTTATTATGTATACAATATACAGAAGAGGGTGCCAGATGTCATCATAGATGGTTGTGAGCCACCATGTGGTTGCTGGGAATTGAACTCAGGACCTCTGGAAGGACACTCAGTGCTCTTAACCTCTGAGCCATCTCTCCAGCCCGAAGCTATTCTTCTAAGAACTGTGCTGGGCAGGGTTTGGCTATTCAGTTATTGTTTAGTGGCACCCATCAAGCTCAAGGATGATAAAAGCTACTGTTGCTGATCTTTTTATCACAGCATCATCCCATGTGATCTCTTAGATGTTCCATCATTTATGGGTACATTTCTCTGGATTAACTATCATATATTAGAAATATGAGGGTGCTCTGTTGGGCTCTGGCTATTGCTGTGGCATTGCTTGCCTGCTTTGGTAATCTCCATTTTTGTGGAAAGCTTCTCTCTTTAGCAAGCCAACCCCGGTACCTCTGTGTTAGCCGAGCTTAAGTCTCATGCTCTGACTTCTCTGTACATCTTGGCCAGGGTGTCCAATAGCCTTTTGTTTGTTGTTGTTTATGTATCTTAGATATAAAGTCTTTGTTTTCAGAGTGTTGCAAAGATATTCTCTCCTTTATGGCTTGCTCTTTCTTTACAAACTCTTGATGAATACAAGTCATTCGTTTGTTTTTGGTGGTGCTGAGCATCAAATCCAGGGTTTCTCACATGTTGGGCATTCTTACCACTAAGCCACATGCCCAACATCAGAATTATGCCATAAAAAATTTAAGATTAAAAAAAATGTTAGCACAATTTAATTTTCTTTAAACCTTCCCTACCTCATATATGTGAGGATGATCTCCATTAAAGTTTTAATTCTGTCTTTCTCAGTCTTAAAGTTTAAATCTATCTGGATGGATTTTTATATCTTATGTGGGATAGGAATCCAGTTTCATCATGGCTGTCCCATGTAGACAACTAAGGCCAGTTAGCCTGTCCTCTTCATGTGCTACAATGTCACTCTTAAGATACACTAAATGTCTGCCTGTGCTTGTCACTGATCCACAGGTTATTTGCTCTGTCTGTGTGCCAGCAAACATCGTCTTAACCACACCAGTTCCTAAGTCTCCTCCTGTGGTGAGCATGTCCTCCTCCCTCACTGTCCTGTTCTTCCAGGAGTATCCTGGCTAGCCTGTGTGTGGCCTTTGCTCTTCCATCTACACCTTAGAATCAGCTAGTTGGGTTCTTATTTATTGGGGACTTATTCTGACTTCAGCTAAGTAAGAGTGGTTTCAGAGTGTGACATGATTTTGTTTATGCCAAAGCTACCTTCCAAGTACAGAGAAGACTTATTCAAAGTCAGAAACAGTGACTGGCAAAGGGTAGTACATACAGAGCTGTATGGAATATATGAGACATGTTGGAGATACCAGAGGACAGATGGAGACAGACGGCAGAAGAGGTTAGAAACATCTCAAACCTTACAGGGTGTGATGGTTTGAATAGGAATGACTGTCATAGATTCATGTGCTTGGTCATGGGGAGTGGCATCATTAGGAAGTGTGGCCTTGTTGAGTAGGGTTGATGAAGGAAATGTGTCATTGTGGAGGTGGGCTTTGAGGTCTTCTATGTTCAAGTTATGCCCAGTGTGACACCCGTTCACTTCTTGTTGCCTGTGGATCAAGATGTAGAACTCTCAGCTCCTACCTCTCCAGCACCCTGTCTGCCTGCATGCTGCCTTGCTTCAGACTAAACCTCTGAAACTGTAAGCCAGCCTGAAATAATTCTTTTTTAATAAGAGTTGCTGCGGTCATAGAGTCTTCTCACAGCAATAGTAACCCTAACTAAAACGCAGGGAAATGGTGAAGAGAAATATCCTTCAAGGTAATAGAAGCAGAATCTAGCCATTCATGATGGTACAGGCTTATAAACCTGGTCCTCACAAAGCTTTGCAGGAGAATGGCTGCAAGCCGAAGGCCAGCCTGGGCTACATGGGGAGATTGTGAGTAAGCAAACCACAAACCAGATCCAAACACAGTCCTCCCCAGCAACTCTCTCTCCAAAAGAAACCAAAATAAAAAAAAATCTTTTGGGGAAGTATTACTACATTTTAATTTACAAAGTGTTTCTTCATAGACCATCTTGCTTGGTCCTCAGGGTAGGAGAGCTGGTGTTCTTATTTTAGGAAAAATACAGACAAAGTAATATGCTTAAGAGTCCAGTTTATAAACACTGGACCTCAGACTGACCTTATTTCTAGTCCATAACTCATTTTGTTTTAAACATGTCGTTTTATTTAAAAATTTTTATTTACATATTTTAATTGACATTTAGTATTTGTACCTATTGATAGGGTCTTGGACTGATAATTCACAGATGTACATAACATGTAATGATTTCATTACAACTGGCATTTCTGCCTCTTCAAATATTTATCATTTCTAGCAGAATTCTTTATTTTGTATCCTCTTATCTCTTCATCTATGATAGTAGATCCTAAAGAAAGCTTGGAGGCCTGGAGGTGAGGTGTGAGTTACTCTCTCACACTTTCTTCCTTACTCAGAGCTAACAGGGGCAGCTGCTTGATCTGGGACCCTGTGTAATGTGCTTAGCATCCAGGCCCATTTAGCCAGGGGCCTAAAAAGGACATCAAGGGGAGGATACGGTGACAGATAAGAACCACATGGCCTTGAGCTGGGGAGATGGCTCAGTAGGCCAGATTGTCATCAACCCTGAGAGCCATCCCCAGAACCCACACTGTGGGAAGAGAGAGCAGACTTTTGCTATTGTTCTCTATCCTCCACAAGTACTGTAGCACACGCACGTCCTTCCTCATGCATGTACAAAATGAATAAGTAGTTGTAAAGGAAATAAATCATGTAGCCTCAATATGATTTGGTGTGCTTCTTAGCAGGTTAAATTTAATGTAGACTCAGTCATGTTGAATCAGTGGCTGTGTTTTAACAGACTTGTTTTCTGTTTAAAATGTTACAATGTAATTAGTTTTTTATCAGGCAAAATTTGAGGTTATTCTAATTTGCCCTGGGCTAACATTTTGTACAAGGTTGGGTGGGAGAGGGGCTTGCCTCTCAATATACTGTACCTGAGGATGATGAGGTCTGTACATTTTTAGTAGCTTCCTCATCTCTGAGGTTTAGATTCAGCACTCCTTCTAGGCCCCTGACCAAGGTCTAGCCTTGGACTGAGGCATCTATCCCAGTCCAACCTAGGAATACTTGCCTTTTATATTACAGTCTTTCCATAGTGAGTGAGATGCACACATAGCCTTTTAAAAACTTTCATTTACCTACTTTTAGTTCCCTTTGAGAGAGGGTTTTGCTGGCCTGAGACTGGAGATCCTCCTGTCTCTGCCATCCATGTACACTACACTCAGACTTCACATTTTATGAACTGACCAAGAACCATCCGAAGTTGCATTATTGAAGGGACAGGCCACTGGCACAGCAAGGACAGTCTTCTGAGCAGCATCTGCCAGGCTTGCTAATGAAGCTTGCCTATAATTTTGGGCCTTGCTTTGCATCCACTTTAAGATGTACAGCTATCTTTCAATGGATTTCTGCTGGACCTGTATCCCTCTGCTTTGGCAGGTCTTACAGAAGTCAGCCAACACTGGATTCTAGATATAATTCCATGTAGAATTATAATTCCACTTCCAGATGCTTCATTTCTACCATGCCAGGAACAAGTTTTCAAAAAATGAATGAAGCTCTGCTGCAAAGGGTGTCACCTTGTTCTAGAACCTGAGGCTGTCCTGCTGGAATTTCCCCACGGTGGTTTCCTAAAATGCTTATCACGGCTTTCCAGTCTGCTGTGCTGTGTAAACAGAGGAAGGGCTGCTTCTCTTGCAGCTTGGACCTGCCACAGAACCAGTTCCTGTGCTGGATTCTTCTCAAAACTGGTAATCATGCTACCTGGCACCCATGGTATGAAGTATGGTTTCTCAAACCCAAAGAAGCTTACTAAGCATGGTTTATTACTTTCAAATTTAAATTTCCTTTTTAATTTTTAGTGGGAGGCACAAGATGCAGTCATTTGTCCTGCTCTATTCTAAGTGGGCTTGAATTACTTCTGATTATCTTTTATGTAAGAGAGAGACACTGAAATGACCAGATCTTACCACATACCTGAGGCTACCTCAGTCTGCCCCATTAGTGAAGTCTCCACAGGCATTGCAGTTGCAATCAGGGTGACTAGTTGGCTGACTTTACTGTATGTAGTCTGTGCTAAGCTTTAGGATTCCATCTCCTTTTTCATTTTTCAGGCTTTAAGTAGAGTCAAGGATAGACCAGAATCTCGGCATCTCTTTGATCTAGGTTCACTTTTTGTCACTTTTTCTCTCGGAGGGGCTATGGATCTGCACTCCCAAACTTGGCCTTTGTGTACAATAAAGGATGGGAAGTGTCAAGGCCTTCCATCTTCTGCCCCACAGGCCAAATGAGCAATATAGCTGTTCTGTCTGGTAACATGTTTGAGGATCACAGAGATGACTATTGTATGGATTGCAAACCTACTTTACTTGACTTCCTGGGGCCTAGGCTTGGGCCAAGACTGCAACTTGGGTCAACTGTGTATTGTGTTTGCATGTGTGGGGACTATTTTAGGACTCTGGAAATGAATGTTGTCTTGGACCCTGTCGTGTGTCTGGTTGTCTTTGCGACATTTCTGTTTTGAGTGTGAGGTCACCTGAGTAAGCGGCCACAGGCTCATTTGAAATCACTATTGTGTGCAAGTGTCAAGATACCACAGGACTCTGCCACTTATGGGGTGGTCTTCTCTTGCCATGGTCAGAAACATGGCAAGGGGCCATGACCTCTGTTGAGGTCTTGATGTTTTTGAGTTTTACAGCTTGATAAAATCTTTGTCTGAGTCCTAGTTATTTTATTCCTAGGATCCCATGTTCTGGTAATAGTTTCCACAACTTTGTGTCTC
Organism: Sigmodon hispidus; assembly: GCA_004025045.1. Lineage (NCBI taxonomy): Eukaryota > Metazoa > Chordata > Mammalia > Rodentia > Cricetidae > Sigmodon > Sigmodon hispidus. Next base: position 13,661 of record PVIH01001686.1, on the reverse strand, counting down.
ACAGCTCCACTCCCAGCTCTCGCCACATGTCTTTCCAAGCTTAGCACCCGCTATGATTGTTACACTCCTGCGGTCTTTGACAATTAAGCATTGTCCCCTATCTGGCTTTTTTGTTGTTCTGAGGACAGGGTTCTTGGAGAAAGGTCCAGTCATCTCTACCCATTTCTATCAGTGAGCTCCATTCTGCAATGGAGTCTCTACTTGAAGCAGTATAGCCTCTCTGTGTTCTCCCAAGAAACAGTCTTGGGTAGGTAGGTTTTCTAGTATTGTGTAGCAGATATTACACCTCCCAGGCTTTTAATCCCCCTTTCCATCATCTGCTGTGGCAATATTTGTATGCCTGTTTCACTTAATGCGGCCCATTGCCTGGGATGCTTGCCAGGGACTTATATCATGTATCCCCAGAGAGCACTCCTGAAGCAATAAGCTCCCCATTCTTCATCCTTATGTTTCCCTTTCTTGATCCAGCACCTTTGGAACCCAGTGCCCTGCATCCTCTCTGCATTCTTGCCAGGAGGTGCTGGCTAGGTCATACAGCTCCTGCGTGGTGTGTGGTACCCCTACCCCATTAGCCCACAGCATCTTCTCCGGTCCTGTAACTTCCCTGAGGGCTGCTTCAACAGAAGGACCCTTAGTGTTTGTGATTACTTGTTGCTGGATTATGGTGAGCCTTAAACCACATCAACATGGTACCCAGAAGGGAGGGCTAGAGTGCATGTTCTGGGCATGCACTCATGTGAGTGTGTGCGTGTGCCAGTGCATACATGAGTGTGCCACACACACACATACATGTTGCTTTCCTGATACAAGCAAGCCTTGTTCTATGGAGAGCAGTCAACATTTTTAAGAACTCATGTTTCCTGCATGTTACAGCTCCATTCTGTCTCACCTAAGTTTGACCTTGGCAAAGCAAACCTTCTGTTTTGGCTAGTTTTATGTCATCTTGACATAAACTAGATTAATCTGGGAGGCAGGAACCTCAACTGAGAAATTGCCTTCATCAGATGTGGCTGTAAAGAAAACTGTAGGGCGATTTTTTAGTGATTGATGGGGGAGAGCCCAGCCCATGGTGGGTGGGGCCATCTCTGGGCTGGTGTCCTGGGTGCTATAAGAGAGCAGGCTGAGCAAGCCATGAGGAGCAAGCCAGTGAGCAACAGCCCTCTACTGTCTCTGAATCAGCCCCTGCCTTCAAGTTCCTGCTGTTTGAATTCCTACCCTTATAGCTTTCAATGATGAATGGTTAGCTGAAATTTTAAGGGGAATAAACCCTTTCCTCCCTCAGCTGCTTTTGGAAACTCCAAGACACTGACAGGGTTCCACTTTTTGAAATTTAACTGCTCTTATTAAAAGCAGGTTTAATCTGACTTTTTCTTAAAGAGAGAGAGAGCTCGAGAGAGAGTGAGAGCACGTCTTGGCATGCCTGACAGCATACAGCTCTGGGGAGCCCATTCTCTCCTGCCACCTGTGGGATCTAGGAGTCAAATTCAGTCCTCAGGCCTGTGTATAAGCTCTACTCACTGAACCATCTGACCAGTCCAGGTCTCCTCTTCATATGCCATGAAAGGGGCTATTCAGTTTGCACACTTAGCTTCTGTTCCTTGTTAATCATTCTCACGTTCTCATTAACATTTCACAAGGGCAACTGTGTTTAGCAATAGCCATTGGATTTCATTGCCCTTAATTGTTTTATGTTGTCCATACTTCTCTTGATGCTTGATCTGTCATGCCAGCCAGTGCCTTTCTTCCCAATTCACCCAGGTTACTTTGTGCCACCTACACGGCTGTGGGCTCCTTATTGCCAGCTGGGTATACCACCCTACTCTTAGGCTGCTGGCTCCAGGGGAAGGTTAGCAGGAGGAGTTATTAGATACTGCTTTAGGGATAAAACCCATGGAAGAGGAAGAACAGGTTAAGCTTCAAAGGAGTCTCAGTGGAGACCTCAGTTGGCCCAGTGGGGAGTTTAGAATCTGTGAAGGGATGATCCCTGCTGACTACCTGAAGCTGGAGAAAGAGTTTAGCTTAAACTCTATGTCTTTGGTAAGATGCCATAACCTCGACAATGCCACTATCTTTAACCTGAGTGACTCCTGCAGTGACAATAATCCAGAAGTGATTGGCTTTAAAGGGAGATTTATTGAAGCATAGAAACACCCAATACCAGTTGACTTCTCTGCTTTGTTTGATAAAATAGATGTGATTGCTCAGGGACTGGAGAGATGGCTCAGTTGGTAAATAACCGTGACACCCAGTACCCATGCAAATAAGGGTGGGTAGGATGGTCTGCCTGCAATCCCAGTTCTCAGAAGGCAGAGATGGGATTCCTGGTGCAAGTTGGTTAGTTAGACTAGCTATCTATTCCAGTGAGCTGGAGGTTCAAGAGAGAAACCCTACCTTAATGAATAAAATGGAAAGCAGATAAAATATCAGTCAGGGGCCTCCACACATGTGCATCCCCCCACATATATGACCATACACACATGTAAAAATAGATGTTATGTTTTTTTTTTTCTTTTGTATTGCTGGGGATCAAATCTAGGGCCTTGCCCACATTAGCGCTGAGCTACATCCCCAGCCAGATGTGTTCATCTTAACACTAAACAGTAAATAAAAAACCAGAAGACTAAATGCTTTTTGCGGTTTAGGCAAACAAGCAAGGAAATAAGAAAAGCAGGACCGGACTGCACCTGCTCTGTTTATCCTCCTCTTTAGACAATGGAGGGGAATCTCTGTCCTGCTTGTTGTCTGTCACTTTGAGGCTCTCATTAGTCATTAAATGTTTGAAAATGAGCCCTGATTGGAAAGCTTCAGCCACCTAGCCCTGCATCACTTACTGGAGGCGTCAGTAAACAAGGACCAGATGATGGAGTTCCCCCGTAAACACTTCAGAGGGCTCAGTCCCGGAGAGGGACGGCTTATTTGGTTTCCATCATTCACTCACACTCTTGGGCACATCAGAGAAGTCTTTAGGTGTGACCGGAGGGTCTCAAGGAGGCTGTATGTGAGGCTATTAAAAGCAACTTGCCTAATCTGGCTCTGCCAGCACCACTTGCCTCACTGGGTAGGGAGTGAAGATGAGTGGCCTGTCTGTCACTCACTGGTCTCTTCTCAGATTTGCAGTGTAAAGCTTTCCGAGTGTAACAAGGGGGCTTGCATAGCTTTTCTGGTTAGGTCCCAAACCACCAATGTTTAATTCAAATCTACTAATTTCATAAAAACCCAGAAGAGGTTTCTGAGTCCCAGCCCTCCTGGCGGTGTGTGCTAGGAACTGTGCAGGTATTCCAGCTGTCCCCTCAGTAACAATTGAGAGAATAAAGGGAACCGATAACACACCGCTTTCAGATTTAGCCCATTCATCATTTCTAGCGCTTCAGACGAGAGCCAGTGCGCTCCACTCAATCACTCAGCTCCTGGCAGGAGGTAATAATGACACCTATTTTGGGCAGAGTGGGTAATGATAAAAATTCTCTCTAGCTACAAAAGTGCCTCGTTCACATAGCGATTCTTTACTCAATTTTAGCCCTACTACAAAGCCCCCGTGTTATACGGAGTCTACCAGAAAGCAGATCCTAAAGTGGGATTAGACATGCAAGAGATTCCTTGGGGGAAGAGAACTGGAGGTACAGGTCATGATGCGGGCCTGATACTGTGGGGTGAGGAAAGGGACGGGGCAGGAATGGGCAAGCAGAGCCCCAACCTTCAGCACACTTCATAATGTTCAGCCAAGCCGTCGGGGTCAGAATCCTTTTCAGAAGAGTTCCGTGACTTACCCAAACGGGCCTGCCGGGATATCCCACAGGCTGATCATTGGGTGGGGCAGCGGTACACTCTCCAGCAGGAGGTATGAGCCATTCATTTTTTTTTTTTTTTTTGTGGCTGCCAGTGTCCACTCATTACAACGCACATATATACCCGTCTGGGGAGTGCTTGTTCACAGTTTCCCCAAGCCTCTCTCTCTAAGGGGAAATTAAAAGAGGTTAGTGGGGTATCTACGGGCCCCCTCTCTGTGATCGGGTCAGGGTCACAACCGGTACCCATTCTTTTTCTTTTCCACTGTCCATTCTAAGCCCTCCCACGCCATCACTTTGGCAGGTTTTTAGTAGTTTACTTGTTGTATGACTCAGGCTCTCTTCGAGGGCTCTGAGTCCTTGACAATCATACCCCTCTAGGTGATGAGAATCAACCACCGCTGAGGCGGGTCGGGATCAGGAAACACCACCCCACACCTCCTTCCAGACTCCTGAGTCATGGCCAGGCAATTTGGCCATGGCACAGAATTTTTTAAATGATTTCACTTCAGGCCCAGGCTATTTTTACTTCTTTACAAGGTACATGGTCCAGTGAGCTGCTTGAATCCACCCACTGGGATGACTTTCCTTGTGCTCTGTCTTCCTTCAAGGCTAATTCTGAATGTGGCTGTAACACAGTTTCTAGCCATTGCAACATGCAACCCCATATGACTTGTGCCCAAGACAGAAGTAGGATATTCACCTACCATTTTTGTTAGCTATTTGCAAGCCAGACCTATACCATTTCCCACCTTGTCAATGGGTTTTGTAGGACTTCCTGAAGGGCCATGGGTGTGAGCTGGCATGCTGTGGTGGAGATCTGGAGTCTGGGCAGCCTATTCATGCCTTGTTCCTGCTCAGGCTGGGTCGCAGATGCATCATGTCTATCTTTTGATAGCATATTGCTGAGGCTATCCCACATCTTTTTATCTGGCATGTTCAAACAGAACCCAGGTTTTAATGGTCAGGTGTGGTTCCACATTTACTTTAGAGTCAAGTACTCTGACTCTAAGGAACTACTTTCCAAAGACCCTGCAATTCTATCCTTACTCCAGGATCCCAAGGGCTGGTACTGAGATTCTTTCTCTGGGGCTTGACAACACAGGTTCCACGATTTATCTTTTGTCCATCCCTGATAATCCTATATTATAGAGGCTGCTGGATTGTGTAACCCAAGTGGCTGGACAGGTCTGTTGTAGATGATGAACAGTCCCTTCCTGCTCAGGGCTCTGATTAGAGTTGACAGCCTTTAGGGCATCTGAGGCAGGCTAGAACAATCTTCTGAGGTGTGGAGTTGGTTGACCACAGGATTCAAAGAGGTTCACCAGAACTGTGTTTGATTTGTTAGAGAGATGCATGGAAAAGCGATTGATTTTTCACACCCTACCCTGGTATCTTACCAAAGCCTCTAGCATATAGCAACCTTCCATGTACATGAACATTGTACTGGTCTCATGTGAATGCAGAATAGAAGAGAATTCATTTTCCAAACTCTTATCCACACATCCTGTCTGCAAGGCCTGATTAGGCTGTGTGGCTTTCATACCGTGCACAGCACAGCAAGTATCAGTGAGGACCACTGCTTGGCAAGATTGTGGTCATCTGTAGGCATCTTTTGGTATCTATCCAGGTTCTTCAGGGGCCAGACTAGAGAACTGGATAAATGTGAGAGGTCCTGTACCTTTTAGGTCTCTAGATGGGATTAATCGATATACAGTCATGCTTACGTATATGTTGATTTTATTTAATGTCTTGGCTCACAGGATATATCTTAGGGTTCTTATGTGGCCTTTATCATGATAGCTCCTGTCACACAGGCCCTCAAGACCTATTGCTTGGTCTTCAAATTAGATAGCAACACAAGGGCCACCCTGATGTTTTAGATCTGTAGATATCAATTTTATTCAGATTCTGTGTTCAATAGTTCTCAAAAAGTCTAGAAATTCTTTATCCCCAAGATATATCAGGGGCAGTAGTAAAGCGCCCCCATCTTTTGGAGGACTGGCTGGGGGAGGTGAGTCTTGGTTGCCCTCATTGTACTGTTAGAACCTAGGGTTCTGGACACCGCATTTGGGGGGGACAGTAGGTTCTAGATCTAACAACTGCCTTGAACTGGACTTGGAAGAAAGCTCAGGTGGGAAGAGGTTGGAGAGGATGTTTATGGGGGTCGGTGGGGAGAGGAAGTGTGAATTATGTAAAATGCATTGTGTGAAATTAATAATAAAAATGTTGTTTAAAAATAACAACAACAAAATGAAAGTCTTGAGGTAAAACCTCGGGCCTAAGCATTGAGTAAGGGAGGCTGCCCTTCACTGGGAAGAATCCCTCCAGCCCCACCCTCTTTTCTTCTTCTCTTCCTTGCAGACCTTAAGCAGCACTTTGAGACTGTCCACCTATTTTTTTTTAAACACTTTTTTTTTAATTTATTTTATTTATTTGCCTTGGTGTTTGCCTGGAACTGGAACTACAGACAGTTGTTAGCGGCCATGTGGGTGCTGGGAATTGAACTCAGGTTCTCTGGAAGAGCAGACAGTGCTCTTAATCGCTGAGCCATCTCTCCAGCCCCAGAGACTGTCCACCTATTTTATCCCTAGAATACCACCATGTAATGGATGTCGCTGGTAGACTGTCAGACTCCCTTGACCGCCCCACTTGCCCAGCCCTTTATTACTCTATTACTCCTCATCTTCATAAACATTAACAAGGGCTGCTCTGATTGCTCTTCCCATCGTGAGTTCTGGCCTGCAGAGAAGAGCAAATACTAAACTTCTCAGATGCCAGGTAGCTGGGAGATCCTGGGGCCAAAGCTGCCCGTTAGAAGACTCGAGTTCCTGCTGGAATAAGCCTGCATTAGCGCCCCACTGTGCTCAGTCATGAGAAGCAGTCGGCAGAAGCCTGGCACAAATGTGCTAGCAAATCCAGAGAAGTAGCAGCTGGGCCATCGGTCTGCTATTCCCCTTGCAGCAGGGGCCTGAACCGAGTGTTGTCAAGCCTGCCCCAGGGCTTCTCTCAGGCCTTCAGCTCATAATTCAGGTCTGCTTTCTGAGCTGCTTTCTATCTCACCCAAATTATTTCTGGGAATTTCATTCACAAACACTATTCATGTTTCCCCAACGTTTCATACAGCTCAGATATAATTCATAAAACATAACATTCACCTGCTTAAAGTGTAATACCTAGTGCCTTTCAATACATTCATGGGGCTGTGCAAGCATTCATCCACATCCAATTTCAGAACAGCTTCGCATCTCCCAGAGAAACCTCATACTTATTCCCAGTGGCGTCTGCCCACTCCCTCAGCCCCAGCAACCAGTAATGGACTTTCATTATCAATGGATTTGGACATTTTAAGTAAATGAAATTACACAATTTATTTACTCTCAGCTCTGACTTTTCATTGAGTGTAGTGTGTTCAAGGTTTATCCATGTCGGGGCATGAATCAGTACTTAATTTCTTCTTGTTGGAAGGGAAACAAGGAGGGAATGACACACGTATATTAAAAGGTTAGGGCCATGGTGCCCCAAACCATCTCTTCTACACTTTTTCTTCAGCAACAGCTGTAAGGAGATCGATCACCAGAGTCAGAAATAACAGCACCCAGAGACCCTTCTCGTGGCAGAGATTTCTTGCTGACATATTTTAGATTAAGAATCTGCTATGGGGACTGAGGAGACAAGGATTCAGTCCATAAGAGTGGTTGTTTTATATGAATAGTGACCTGGGTTCAAATCCCCAGTATCCATGCAAAAAGCTGGTCGAGGATTCAGAAGTGCTTGTGCCCTCAGCACTGTGGAGAATTTCTGAGGCTTGCTGGCTGTCAGCCTAGCTCTGGACTCTGTGGGAGACACTTTTTTGGTGAAATAAGGCAAGAGTGATAGAACAGGAAACCTTGTGTTTTCCTCTGCTCTCCATTTGCACATGCACACACACCGACAACAAAAACAACAATCAAAACAAAAAACTAAAAAGAAAAACAACAACAACAACAAAAAACCCCAAACAAACAACCAGACAAAAGTCCACCAGGATTTGATGTGGCAAGCTCACCCACCTGGAGAAACTCTTTAGGGATTGCGTTTTCTTGATCACTTGGGTGGAGCTACCTCTAGTTCCTGACCTGGATCCTCTTGTGATGTATGGTGTAAATTTGCTGACTAATCTGTTGGAGTTGATGATTAAAATCTGTGGCCAGGAGCAGGGAGAAAGCAATTACTCTACAGGGAAATGATTACTGCTCTGTGGATTCTGGACCAAGGAAAGAAAGATTGCAAGGTGTTTTCTGTTGCATGCCAAGCTGATATTACAACATTGGCATTCTGCTCTCCTTACTCCTTCAGTGGTCATTCTGGATGCAGTCAAACAGTTTCCATTTATCTTCAAGAGACCACATAAATAATAGGAGGGAACTTGTTCTCACAGAATTATCCTGAGATACTACTTATGAAAAACTGGCCTCATGTCTGGTTTGTTTGGTGTTTGCTGGTGGGCTCTCCCGCTGGACTCCTGCTGCACCTCTCTCAGCTCTGGGTCCTCAGTGTCCTTCAGAGACCACTGAGCAGTCGCTAGCAACCCTGACAGACCACTCACCATATGCCCTCCCCTGAAAACGTTCACCCAGTTTGTCTCTCATGAAGAGATTTGTTTTGAGCATTATATTGTCCTCCATTCTGAGATTCTCCACCTCCTTTCAAGACCAACATTTGCTCTGAATTTTAAGAAAACATGGTGGTTGGGGGGGGGGCTTGTGAGGCACGCAGGAAGAAAGCTTCCTACATTAAGGTGTGTACTTCTTTTTCTTTTCAAAGCAGAGCATTGATAATTGCCCAGCTCCCTTCACTTGTTAAACTCTCATCTTTTAGCATATACATAAAAACACAAATTGCACGGTGAATCTGTCTTTATTTTCTCCATGACTAACCACTGCATTTTTCTCCACTTAACAAGTCATTGTTCTGAAAAATTGGTTTCAGACCCTGCTTCCTAATGAGGCAATGACTTAGTTGGCAATACATTTTTTCCCTGAACTCTAAACAGCAGCAGCCATGAAATGGCATGAAAGATGGATGGGAAATAAAATTGTGCAATTTTTACTTCCCGGTAGGGTTTGTTTGTGAGTAATACAAAATTGATAGAAATCCAGGTCTTTTATTGGAATTCTATCAGTCAACAAACTTTAATTAAATAGCTACTGTAGGAATGGCCCTAAGTATTCTTGGGGATACAAGGAAAGGAGGGTGTTCTTATCTCTTCTGAGAGGCAAAATGTTAATCTTTTAAAAGACTTCATTTTTTTAAAAAATTTATTTATTATGTATACAGTATACAGAAGAGGGCACCAGATGTCATCATAGATGGTTGTGAATCACCATGTGGTTGCTGGGAATTGAACTCAGGACCTCTGGAAGAACAGCCAGTGTGCTTAACCTCTGAGCCATCTCTCCAACCCCTGAAATTTCATTTTTTAAATGCTATTTTTATTTATTCTTTGAAAAGCCTCACATATTCATATGATATATTCTGCTCATATTCTTCCACTGCCACCTCACTTCAGCTCCATTTATAATGTCTCCACCTGTTTCCTCGGCTCCATGTTCTCTTTTTATTATGTTATTAATAATCTTGTGAGACTAACTAGTGCTGCCCACATGTACGTGGGTGTGAAGCCAACCATGGGAGTCTGCACCCTACAGCAGTCAGGTCCCCACAGGAGAGTGACTCTCTCTTCAGGATCTATCATCTGCCAATAGCAACTCTACCACAAGGGCAGGTAGACTCTCTTCCATCCAAGCTGGCAATTTTGATTGGCTTGATCTTGTAAAAGTTTTTTCTTGCAAGTAACCACAGTTGCTGTTAGTTAATGTGTGCAAAAGCCATGTCACATGCAGAAGCCAGCACTGCACAGCTCTCCTTCCCATCTACCGCTCTGTCTTCCAGTGTTCCCTAGGCCTTGGATGGAGGGGGCAGGTTCGAGATGATTCATTCACAGCCAAGTACTTTCAATTACTTCTATCCAGCACTTTGACCATTTAGCAGAGCAACCATAGTAGCCTCTTTCCCACAGCAGATAAGCTCTTGAGCTTCAGGTTTATAGGACCAGGCATGAACTCCCTTCTGTGGAGAGGCCTCCAGTCAGAAAGTGGCTGGTTACTCCCATAACTGTCAGGCAAGTATTTTATTAGTGGACGTGTCTTGTCGGGCAGGCTGGGATTGCAGCATGTGGGATCTAGTTCTCTGAGACCACTGAGGTCTTTTCTCCTCTGAGAGCTTACACAGCTCCTTCTGGTGCTATGTAAGTCAACCATCAGGGAGAATACAACCATCTGGAACCCCAAATTCCAGGGGACCCAATACCCTCTCTGACCTCCCTGGGCACCAGACACACATGTGCTACACATACATACATTTAGGAAAACACTCATGCTCATAAAATAAGACAAGCAAATCTAATTTAGAAAATAACCTGTGTGTGTGTGTGTGTGTGTGTGTGTGTGTGTGAAGCAGGTGTGATTGTGTAATTTGTGCTGTGGTACAGATATGGAGGCCAGAGGGCAACTTTCATGACTCATTTCTCGCCTTTCATCTTCTTTGGAGACGTTGTGCTCCAAACCCCACCACACGTTTTCCTCATTGCAAACTCCAAGCTTCCTTCTTGTGAAATCTGACAAGGTTTTCTGGCTTTGGGAAGCTTCTCCAATCATAGTAGCAGTTGCTAATCATTTTGTTCTCTTCTTGTAGCTCGGCTCTATGGTGAATAAGTTTGAGTGATTTGGAGATGGCTTAGTCAGTAAAGTGCTTGCTGTGTGAGACCCTGAATTAAGATCCCAGCAGCCACATCAAAACCCTAGATCGTGCACGTCTATACTTCCAGTCCTGGAAAGACAGGGTAGAGACAGGCACAGCCATGACAGCCCACTAGCCAACCAGTGAGCTTCAGAATCAGCGAGAAACTCAGTCTCAGAAATTAAGACGGGGAAAAAGTGATGAGAAAGACAGCCAACACTGACCCCTGATTTCCACACATGCACATGTACACACACACACACACACACACACACACACACACGATTAATTAACATATTATAGTGGTGAACGTCTGTAATCCCAGCACGCAGGAAGCTGAGGCAGGAGAATTGCAGGTTTGAGACTAGCCTGAGCTATAGAGAGTTCTTCTCTTAACTTGTCATTGGGTTCTTATTGTTTAACAGTTCCAAGAGTTCTGTGCAAATTTTCTTCAGAGTCTGGAAAACAGTTTCTGTTAATTCAGAGCAGTGAACATCCATCCATCAAATCAACAGTTCTTGTTAAATGTTTATCTTATGTCCACACAATTCAAAGCACTAGATGTACAGCAGGATGAGACCAGGTCCCTGTCCATTTGGATCTTATATTCCAGTGGGGGAGGCAGACAGTAAGTACATCAAATATAAATATTTTGTACTAGAGCAGGAGTTCTCAACCTATGGGTCGTGACCCCTTGGGGGGGTTGAACTATCGTTACACAGGGGTTGTATATCAGATATCTTTCATATCAGATACTTCCTTTCTGATTCATAACCGTAACACAATTATAATTATAAAGTAGTCATGAAATAGTTTGATGGTTGGGGAGCCACCACAATAACATGAATGAACTGTGCTAAAGGGTCACAGCATCAAGCAGGGTGGGAACCACTGTCCTGTGGAGCTTTAAGGGATGAGCATGATCCCATGCCATCTGAACTCACATAGGTTTTCAGGAAATCACTATTTTTTTGAGGAACAAGTAGAGACAAATTAGATAGTAAACACTCTTAAACAAATTAGCAGTGTATTTTGCAATGGACCTGTAATATGGTCTTGGGTATTTATTTGTAATGTTTTAGTTTCCTTAGCTTTAAGCTGCCACTGCTTTGCACCATTGTTGGAATGTGCTTTGGGTCATGGTTAATGACGGTGCTGATACCTGAATATAACAACTATGCATTGTGTTTCATGAGATGTAAATACAGAACCACGTAAAAATAACATCATCCCTTCTCACACTCCAATAACCACACCTGCTTACCTGCATAATTCATTGCTGCACTAGCTGTGCAAAACCAATCTGATAATTAGCCTTTGTTTTGAGTTAAGAGGACTTCAGACTTACTTGGTTCACTACTTCATGTTACTTCAAGTAGAGAAACCAAGGACCAAAATGTACATGTGCCATGTCAGACAATGATGTTATAAATCACTGGCAGAATCAGGACCAGAAATCTTAACTTCTGATACTTCTCTCCCTGTTATAACTTTATTATCATCATCACACATAACTTTATGATCATCATCACATCTACTCCAAAATGGTTTTCTGTGATCCCTACACACTGGTTAGGCTGGTGTTGGCATTCATCTTAGTCCTCAGTGTGGGACAATTTGCCTATTCAAAAGTAGTCTCTGCAAGAATGACTTATTCAGAGCACCATCCTGTGTTTTGTATTGTCTGGTGTAGGGACAGACTCAGGGACTTTTGGAGAAAGGTATTGATGAATGATTTAAGTACATCTTCCTTTGCAGGGAATATGTTTCCAAAAATTGATGTGTTGAATGAGTATTAGTCAACAGAAGGTAATTTCCTCCTTGATTTCCACCCAGAGGAGAAGATGACTCCAATGCTAATTGCCTTTGATTGGTAGGAAATTCTTATATTTTAAGTTCTTTCTCTACCAAAGCAGTGCCTAGAATATAGGTTAATACTACAGTATACAAGAGTCCTGTTTGAAATCTTAGTGATTACTTCTGTAGTTGGAGAACACTTCATACCATTTCTTTCTCCAACCTATTAATAATACATCTATCTATCACTCCCGTATTTCATTTGTTGAATTTTTAAAGGCAAAGTCTGTTTTTAGTATGCTTTCTGTTGGTGTGCAGAAAATCAGTTGAGCCTGGAGTGGCCCAGGAGGAGAAGAGCAGGTCATATCATAGCACAGCCAGTACTGGCCAAAAAATCCAGCAAGAAGGAGCCACCTATCCGGTAGACTGAGGCACGGCAAAGTGGTAGAGCCTGAATGCCAGGATATGGAAATGCATTGATTCTGACACATCTCTGCAGTGTGATTCATGTTTGTCCTCCCTTTGTAGTTCTTGTTCTGACAGCCCCGTTCCTAGACACATGCTACTTGAAATGAGTTGCCTGCAGCAGCTTCTGGATCTTTCCTTATTCCCGCACCCTTGTATTTGTGATGGAATTTGACTTATTTGTTTAACATTTGTTTTGTCTACATTTATTTATTTATTTAGTGTTGTGTAATAATGAGTTTCTGGTTTGTCTGGCCTGTGGTCCAGTCTCATAGACCCGCAATCCCACAGAAACACACTGCCGCTTACATTAATTTAATGCTGATTAACCTAGGGCCCATGCATATAACTTGCTAACCCTTTACTCTTAAACTAACCCATGGTTCTTATCTTGTTTAGCCATGTTGGCTTGGTCCCTTTTCTCAGAGCAGCATTTCAGCTTCTTTCCTCTGCGTCTGCTAGTGTCTCTCTGTGGTTTCTCAGGAGTGTCTCTCCTGGTGTCTCTGTTCATCTCTGCTCTGCTCTTCCTGTTCCCAGAGTTTTTTTAGTCTGGTAGCCCTGCCCACACTTCCTGTAGGAGGGACAAGCAAGGTACATAATCTCACTACAGTGGTGTGTGTATGTGTGTGTGTGTATGTGTGTTTGGTATGTGTGTGTGGTATATATGTGTGGTGTATATGTGTATGTGTGTGTGTGTGTCTGTGTGTTTGGTGAGTGTTTGTGTGTGGTATATATGTGTGGTGTATATGTTTATGTGTGGTGTGTATGTGTGTGTGTGTGTGTGTCTGTGTGTTTGGTGTGTGTGTGTGGTATATATGTGTGGTGTATATGTGT